>CM069861.1:157165863-157765863 GCA_036172795.1 Pelodytes ibericus | reverse complement strand
CATATGATTTATATATGTTTGTTTTAAATTGCCAGGTTATCTAATTACATCTTATGTAAGTAGTACTGTCCCTTTAATGTAATTTGGTTGATTGCAAAATGCAAAGCAAAATGTATACTCCACTGCACAGAAACGCTAAACTGAGAATGTCAAAGTAATTTACGTCTAACAAATACGAGTCTACTCAATAAATAGAGAATTGCAGGGAATTACCGTATTTGCTCGATTATAAGACGACCCTGATTATAAGACGACCCCCCCAAATTTGTACATTCCTTTAGGAAAAAAACTAAAAGCCTGATTATAAGACTAGCCTATAGGAAAAAAGTTTAACTTGTATATATGTAAATTGCATTTCTTGTTTTTATTTGCTTTTATGTGCCAATGCGGCCTCTCTCCCGCTCCCCCAGCTGTCTTTCCCCCCAGTGTTGTCTCTCTCTCCCCCCAAAACTTCTCTCTCTTGTCTCTATCTATCACCCCTCCCCTTTTCTCTCTGTCCCCCTCCCTCCCCTTGACTGTGTCCCCCCCTTGTCTGTCTGTGTCCTCCCCTCTCCCCCTCCCTTTGTCTCTCTATCCCCCCCTCCCCTTTTATCTCTGTCCCCCCCTTGTCTATCTGTGTCCTCCCCCCTCCCCCTCCCTTTGTCTCTTTCTCCCCCCCCTCCCCTTGTCTGTCTGTGTCCTCTGTCCAGCCCCACCCCCCAACCCCTTACCTGGTTTCGCTCCCTGGTGGCTAGTGGGGGCAGCCGGGGGATGTCTGCACGATACTTGCAGACATCCTCCATGCTGCCCGACACGGCAGTCTATTATGACGGACAGCTGGTCCGTCATAATAGACTGCCGTGTCGGGCAGCATGGAGGATGTCTGCACGTATCGTGCAGACATCCCCCAGCTGCCCGATTTACCCTGGTGGCTAGTGGGGCAGCAGAGGATGTCTGCGCGATGAGCGCAGACCTCCCCTGCTGCCGCCCGGCATGCTCGCCGGGACTTTTGTGACGAAAGCGGAAGTATCCGGCTTCTTCATAGAAGCCCCAGCGGTCGTGCCGCGCGGAAGCAGGGGAGTCTGCGCTCATCGCGCAGACATCCCTTGCTGTTAGAGAGGGGGATCCAGGTCCCCTGCAGCTCTGCAGGGGACCTGGATCCCTGTCTTATAGTCTGACCTCAATTTGAGAGCATTTGCTCTGAAAAAAACCTTGTCTTATATTCGAGCAAATACGGTAAGTAAGTTTCTGAATTTGTTGAATGACAATTTTTTTGTCTCAGCTAGTACAGACACCAACCAGAAGGAAAGTGTGTCTGGATTTGGTAATAACTAACATGGGGGAGCTTATTTCTGACATCCAAGTAAGGGAGCATTTAGGGAATAGTGACCATAACATGGTATCCTTTGAGATTAATTCAAAAAGACATATTAGTATGGGTCCCACCAAAACACTGAATTTTAAAAAGGCCAACTTTAGCAGGTTTAATACATCACTTGGTCTTATTGACTGGGATTGATTGTATTTATGGAAAAAACACAGAAGAGAAGTGGAATAACTTGAAACTAACACTACAAAAATATACATATAAATGTATACCCTTTGGTAACAAATATAAAAGAAGCAAACTAAAACCAAAGTGGCTGACCAGTAAGGTAAACCAGAAAATAAAGAAAAAGAAAGTAGCATTTAAACATTAAAAAGTTGAGGGATCAGCAAAGGCATTTGCAAACTATAAAGGAGACAACAAAAACTGTAAAAATGCGATTAAATTGGCTAAATTGCAGATTGAAAAAAACTAAAACAACAATTGCTAAGGAGAGCAAGAGGAATCCCAAAAATTATTTAAATATATAAATGGCAAAAAATTAAAGGCTGAAAATGTTGGGTCCTTGTTATCTGAAATGGGTGAGATAGACAGTGGAGAAAGAGAGAAAGCAGATATTTTAAATAATTTATTTTCTTCTGTTTCTACCAAGGAAGAACCAATGGACAAGAACCTGCATGCTACGTTTACAGAACAGTCACAGCAAGCATGTGATTGGTTGACACAAGAAAAAGTGTTAAAACAATTAAATGGTGTTAAAATAGACAAAGCCCCGGGTCCGGATGGTATACATCCACGGGTACTTAAAGAGCTAAGCCAGGTCCTGGCCAGATCGTTATTTTAGATTTTCATGGATTCATTTGATTTTTTATTTAAGGCATGGTGCCCACAGATTGGTGTAAAGCTGATGTGGTACCCATATTTAAAAAGGGATCAAACCCCCAGCTGGTCAATTACAGACCTGTAAGCTTGACATCTGTGATGGGGAAACTGTTTGAGGGGTTGCTAAGGGAATATATTCAAGATTTCATATTGAACAGGAATCTCATTAGCAGGATCCAACATGGCTTTGTGAAAGACAGATCTTGTCAAACTAACTTAATTTCATTCTATGAAAAGGTGAGTAAAAACATAGATATGGGTGCTGCAGTGGATGTGATATATTTAGACTTTGCTAAGGCACATAAAAGGTCACTGTACAAATTGACTGAAATAGGCTTAGGACCAGAGGTTTGTTTGTGGATTGGCAAATTGGTTGAAAGGCAGAATGCAAAGGCTGGTGGTAAATGGGAAGCTCTCAAATTGGACAGATGTAATAAGTGGAATACCTCAGGGTTCTGTCCTGGGTCCTCTTCCTTTTAATTTGGTTATTAATGATCCCCCAGAGGGCAGAGGGAGCCATGTCTCAGTGTTTGCCGATGACACAAAAGTAGGGTTATACAGTCTGAACTAGATGTATATTCGCTGCAAGAGGATTTGGACAAGTGTAAAAATATGCATTTTGGATACAATAATACAAATGCAACCTATAGTTTAAATCAGGGGTCCTCAAACTTTTTAAACAGGGGGCCAGTTCACTGTCCCTGAGACCGTTGGAGGGCCGGACTATAGTAAAAACAAAAACTATGAACAAATTCCTATGCACACTGCATATATCTTATTTTGAAGGTAAGAAACAAAACGGGAACAAATACAATATTTAAAATGAAGTAAAGTTAAATCAACAAACTTACCAGTATTTCAATGGGAATAGTGTGCCAGTCAGAGCCCAGTAATATTATGCCAGTCAGATGCCCAGGAATATTGTGCCAGTCAGATGCCCAGGAATATTGTGCCAGTCAGATGCCCAGGAATAGTGTGCCAGTCAGATGCCCAGGAATAGTGTGCCAGTCAGATGCCCAGGAATATTATGCCAGTCAGAGCACAGGAATATTATGCCAGTCAGATGCCCAGGATTATTATGCCAGTCAGAGACCAGGAATATTATGCCAGTCAGATGCCCAGGAATATTATGCCAGTCAGAGCCCAGGAATATTATGCCAGTCAGATGCCCAGGAATATTATGCCAGTCAGATGCCCAGGAATATTATGCCAGTCAGAGCCCAGGAATATTATGCCAGTCAGATGCCCAGGAATAGTGTGCCAGTCAGATCCCCAGGAATAGTGTGCCATTGCAGTGCTCATTATACCTCCCTCCTCCCCCGCTTCCCCATCACTTACCTCCAGCTGTGTCCCCAGCTGTGTCCCCGGCCGGACGTCTTGCGCAGTGTTCCCCTCCTGCACGGAGGAGGGAAACACAGTCACCGGATCCGAATGTGACGGATGTAACATCGTCGCAGTGATTTTTTTTTCTTCTTCCTGCAGCCGCATCCGCTGCGGCTGCCAGAAAAATAAAAAAAAGGTAAACAGTGGAGAGCGGGGGGTGCCAGCAGCCCCCCCGCGGTCCGGATAAATGTCCTCGGCGGGCCGCATGTGGTTTGAGGACCCCTGGTTTAAATGGTGTTTCCTTGGGGAAATCTACTAATGAAAAAGATTTGGGAATAGTTGTAGACAATAGACTTAGCAGTAGTGCACAAGGTCAGCTGGCAGCTGCAAAGGCCAATAAGATATTGTATTAAGAGGGGTATTGACTCACTGGAGGAAGATATTATTCTACCTCTTTATAGGTCCATGGTAAGACCTCACCTTGAATATGCGATTCAATTCTGGGCGCCTTTTTAAAAAAAAGACATTATGAAACTAGAGAAAGTGCAGAGGAGGGCTACAAACCTAATCAGGGAAATGTAAAGTTTTAGTTATGAAGAAAGGCTGGAAAAGTTAAATCTGTACATGCTAGTGAAACAACGGCTTAGAGGGGATATGATAATGTTATATAAATATATACAGGGCCCATACAAGGGGCTTTCTAAAGACCTGTTCATTAACACAACAGTACAAAGGACAAGAGGTCACCCGCTAAGACTAGAAGAAAGGAGAGTTAGTCTATGACAGCGGAAGGGATTTTTTACAGTAAGGAAGTGGTTCTAGCAAATACCTTAGATGCCTTTAAGAGAGCCCTGGATACTTTTTTAATGAGCCAGAGCTTAGAGGGCTATGCATGTTAGTATAGGCATATATATTTATTTAGTGCTTGTTGAATCAAAGAGAAATCTGATTGCCATTTGGCGTCAATAAATAATTTTTTTCCCTGCTGATCGCAGAAATCGAAATTGCCAAAGGGGTTTTTATTTGCCTTCTTTTGGATCAACAACAGTAAGCATGGTATAGGAAAAGGGTTGAACTTGATGGACGCAAGTCTTTTTTCAACCTAAACTACTATGTTACTATGTAACTATGAATTGAGATGATAATTTCAAACTTTAGCTACTTTGGCTTTAATTTTAAATTCCTTTTTCAATTACCTGCAAGTTGATTAAGAAATAAAACTTTTCACATTATACTGCCACCTACTGGGCAAATAATAATATAAATGTTAAAGGCTGTAAGATAAGTCCTAATGACAAATTATATCTATAGCACCTAGTCAAGGGTAGTCAGTCTGTAACATCCTAAATGTGATTAATGTATAACTCCCATGATTCTCAGGTGACAGAGAGCTTGAGAACTATTGCTTGGTTATCCTAGTGTAGTTTTATGTGAGATATTTTCATTGACAATATTTTTAATGTGAGGAATTTTATAAGAAAACTCTTTGTTTTAGGGGTAAAGTCTGGACTTAAATCGAGGTAATCAGGTATAACCAAAAGGGCGCTGAATTTGCCCAAATTCATCCTCACCGAATCCTTATTAAAGGAAAATGACGTCCAGGCTATTTTTCTGACAATAAAACATTGCCAAATATATATATATATATATGGAGTAACTGGGGAAGGGATGGTCCTAATCTACACAGGATTTATGACACATTACAATGCAAGTGCAAGCTAGTTAAACAGTGACCTTAATTATTGGCAGGCTATGTCATACAGCCCTTTCTATTATTTGTATTCAGGGCTATTGTGTATATTTAATGGACAAACACGATTAAAACAATGTGCAGCATATTTATGTTTACATTGGATAACTGTGACAGGGCAAGTGAAGCTTTGTACTATATATACCTAAATAAGTCAAGGAGTGTAATACAGTTTGAAGTAGAAATACTTAACACTCTAGATCATGTGGAGATCTGCAATAAATGTTTTACTAGATATAGGTTTTCTGGGAAGAAAGTTATCTCCTTGGAACAGCTTGTACATTTTTCATAGGTCTGCTGATGTTACCTCATTAGGATGATAACAATGGAAAAATCATTAACCCTGCTGACCGGTTAATGCAATGTGTTACAGATGATCGTCTTATTTATTAGATTGTTTGGCAGAGCTAGAACATTCTCCTTTGGAATCATTGCATTTCATTATACTGCGTTGAACATTATTGGTATACATAAATACCCAGGGAGAAACTTTATTTTACAAATGCTGTAATTGCCAGCCCGATCCATAGGAAAGAACAAACTGAAACTTTGAGTCCAGTAAAGGATTTTTATGAAGGCAGATAGAGACATTAGCATCCAAATCATCATCATTTTTTTTTTTTACTTGTGCGCTTAATAGAAAGCATTAAAAATGAAGGTGCTATGAGTCCCAACAAACACAGCTCAGACAGCATGGGTCAAGCCCTAATGCTGATTGGCTGAGCACCCCCTGACAGTGGCATCCAGATGAGCTCTGCCCCTGTTGAGAGGCAGATCTCAGAGTACACACATGTGCATCTGCAAAGATGCACATACACTTTTCTTCAGGAAGGGGGACACTATTTTTTTTTATCCCCGAGTTTAGTTGCCCTTTAAGTCCTCTTACATGTTCAAAGGCAGCTACTGCTGAATGTGTCAAAAGTTTTGTTGCTTTTATATTTAACTTTCAACAGAACAAAGCTAAGTGGTCAAATTCCTAGTCACACAGCAGGTTAATAAGGTTCAAATTACACATAAAAAAAGCTACTACACACAATATGTCACCATCGGCATCTCAAGAGTAATTTCACTAAAAGGCAGACCATTGCGGCTATAGTCTTCTTACCTTGCCCCCACCTATACCTGATACAGTTTGGTGGAAATTAAATATCATAGTGCAAGACTACAATGAATACACTACAGGCAGGGCCGGCCCAAGACACTGTGCTGCCTGGGGCGAAAAACAAAATGTTGCCCCACCCCCCCACAAAATAAAGCCCACAGTCATGATAATTCAAACTAAAATGAAACTTATCTGGACGTGATAATTTAATGCAAGAGCATCTTTCTATATGCAAAATTATATGAAAATACTGTACTGGTCAGAGTATAGGCTGGCCATGATTAAAAATGTCTTCCCTAAATGTTTGAGCATTTAAACTTAATATACAATATTTGAGCAAGTCATTTTATAGGTCAGTGGCCACATATTAGATTTTGAGAAATTACACAGCCTATTTTCATAATAATGTTTGTTTTACCATTTATTTTTTTTCACCTCGTGGGTGAGCTCTTAGAAAAAAAATATTTTATTTTTATATGCCACTAAATCACTTCTTATATACACAAGAAAATATTTTTGTTCAATGGGCTCATCCATAAGGTGAAAATAAAGTAATGGTAAAACATTATTATGATAATACCCTCTGCGATTCCCTAAAACATAATGTGACCAGTGACCTATTAAAAAATCCAGATATATATAGGCAGTGTCAGAGGAGTTAACCCCTGGATTGCTTGACATATCTAGGCAGTGTCAGAGGCGTTAACCCCTTGGGTGGGTAGACAGATATAGGCAGTGGAAGAGGGGTCAACCCCTTGTGTAGTTAGACAGATATAGGCAGTGTCTCTCCCCCCACACCCTCATGTGTGTCTCTCCCCCACACTCTCATGTTTGTCTCTCCCCGCACACTCTCATGTCTGTCTCTTCCCCCAAACGCTCATGTCTGTCGCTCTCCTCCATACCCTCATGTCTGTCGCTCTCTCCCCATATCTTTGTGTTTATATATCTCCCCCACATACCCTTGTGTCTGTCTCTCTCCCTGATACCCTCATGTCTGTCTCTCTCCCCCATACCCTCATGTCTGTTGCTCTCCTCCATACCCTCATGTCTGTCTCTCCCCCCCATACCCTCATGTCTATCTCTCTCTCCCCATACCCTTGTGTCCATATCTCTCCCCCATACCTTTGTGTCCATATCTCTCCCCCCATACCCTCATGTCTGTCTCTCTCCCTCATACCCTCATGTCTGTCTCTCTCCCCCCATACTCTCATGTCTGTCTCTCTCCCCCATACCTTCATGACTGTCTCTCTCCCCCGATACCTACATGTTTATCTCTCTTTCCCCATTGGCTCTCCCTCATGTCTATATCTCTCCCCACACTCTCATGTCTAGCTCTTCCTCCATTCCCTCCTGTCTGTCTCTCTCCTCCATGCCCTCATGTCTATATCTCTCCCCACGCTCTCATGTCTGTCTCTCCACTCCATTCCCTCATGTCTGTCTCCCCCATAGCCTCATGTCTGTCTCTCTCCCCCATAGCCTCATGTCTGTCTCTCTCCCACATACCCCAATGTCTGTCTTTCTCCCCTATACCCTCATGTCTGTCTCTCTCCTCCACACCCTCATGTCTGTCTCTCTCCTCCACACCCTCATGTCTGTCTCTCCCCCCATATCCTCACACCTGCCTCTCCCATACCCCCTTCTCTGTCTCTTCCCATACCCCCATGTGTATATATATTTCTCTCCTCATACCCCATGTCTCTCTCTCCCCATATCCCTATGTATAATCTCTCTCTCCTCCCTCATATCTCATGTCTATCTCTCTTCCCTCATGCCCCATGTCTTTCTCTGTATCTGTCTTTCTGTTCCCTATGATGGTCTCTTTTTCTGCATGTGTCTCTCCAACTACTGGTGGCTAGTGGGGGCAGCCGGGGGATGTCTGCATGATACGTACAGACATCCTCCATGCTGCCCGACACTTCCGTCCATTATGATGGACAGTCGGTCCGTCATAATAGACGGAAGTGTCGGGCAGCATGGAGGATGTCTGCATGATATGCGCTGACATTCACCGGCTGTTAGCGATGGGATCCAGGTGCCCTGCAGCTCTGTAATTCAGTCAGATTATAAGACGACCTCGAATATAAGATGAGGGGTCTTTTTCAGAGCATTTGCAATATACACATACAAGCCTCCATACAATATACACACACATGCCTCCATATGATATACGTACACATGCCTCCATATAATATACAGACACATGCCTCCATATAATATACAGACACATGCCTCCATATAATATACAGACACATATACGCCTCCATATAATATACAGACACATACGCCTCCTTATAATATACACACATGCCTTCAGATAATAAACACACACACACACTTCCATTTAATATACACACACACCCCTCCATATAATATCCACACACACACACGCTTCCCTAAAATATACCGTATTTGATCTAATAGAAGATGACCCCGATTATAAGACGACCCCCAAAACTTTGAATATTGATTTAGGAAAAAATAAAAAAGCCTGAATGTAAGACTACCCTATAGGAAAACAGTTTTACTAGTAAATATTCACATGTAAACTGCTTTTTCATAAATATTAAAAACAGCCATGTACATCCCAAACTTAGCCAATGCATCCCTCACACTTAATCAATGCATCCCCTCACACAGCCATCTGCCCCCCAGGGCTACATCTGGGGGATGGATGGCTGTGTTGGGGATGCATTGTCCCCAACACAGCCATCCATCCCCCAGATGTAGCCAATGCATACCCAACTCAGTACACGCGAAATGCGTAAGGCGATTTATTTCCACCTTATGCCTTGCTGCTCTAACTTTTTGTATTATAGGATCACCTGCCAATAAATTGTTTATTCACATTTGAATTGGGAGTGCAGACATCATCCTTTCTTTTTCTGCCATTACGTTTCAACAGCGAGATGTCTCCTTCTTTTTCTTTTACCCAACACAGCCACCTGCCATTGGAGGTAACTAAAAAACCTCCATTTGTTTTAAAAATACATAAGGATAAAGGAGAGAGCGCAGGTAACTTGTTTTTCTTTGGTTTTTACTATATATTGGGGCTGATGTGTACTGTAGTCGTTGCAGGCGCCCAGTGATGGGAGTGAGCGCAGGACTTTTCTTTCTGCATTTGTATCCATTTTTTGTATTACTCAGCCTTGTTACAATGCACCCGCCCATCCCATGTGTTCCCTATTAAGGGTTAATAATGTATAGGGGTGTACATAAAAAAGTATCCCTTTCTGTCTCATTAGAGATTTTTGCCAGAGGCTCAAAGAAGCAAGGTGAATGGTTAGAGTTAGGACCCACCTAGGGGGGTCTGCCTTGAAGTTGGCAGGTGGGCTCATCCTCTCATGGCCATTGGAGGTAACTAAAAAACCTCCATTTGTTTTAAAAATACATAGGGATAAAGGAGAGAGCGCAGGTAACTTGTTTTTCTTTGGTTTTTACTATATATTGGGGCTGATGTGTACTGTAGTCGTTGCAGGCGCCCAGTGATGGGAGTGCGCGCAGGACTTTTCTTTCTGCATTTACAGCCACCTGCCAGCCCCAGGCGTAGCCAATTCTGCCCCCCCCCCCCCAGACTTTGCCCATGCTTCTCCCCCCAGACTTTGCCTCTGCTACTCTCCCCCCCAGACTTTGCCTCTGCCACTCTCCCCCCAGATCTTGGCCCTGCTACTCCTCCCCCCGAGACTTTGCCCATGCTACTCCCCCCCCCCAGACTTTGCCCCTACTGCTCAACCCCCTCAGACTTTGCCCCTACTGCTCAACCCCCCCCCCAGACTTTGCCCCTACTGATTAAGCCCCCCAGACTTTGGCCCTGCTACTCCCCCCCCCCAGACTTTGGCCCTGCTACTCCTCCCCCCCATGACTTTGCCCATGCTACTCCTCCCCCCAGACTTTGCCCCTGCTACTCCTCCCCAGACTTTGAACCTGCTGCTCCAACCCCCCATACTTTTCCCCTGCTGCTCACCCCAGCCGGAGGATTTCTGCGTGCAAGGTCATGTGCTTCCATCATATAAGTCCTGGTGGAAGTGCCGGACAGCAGTGGAGGATGTCAGCACGCATCACGCTGACATCCACCGGCTGCTTGCGAGAAGGATCCTGGTCCCCTGCAGCTCTATGACGGAAGACGGGGGGTCAGGTGCCGGTCACCGCCGGAAGTCCCATATAATACACATACACATGCTTCCATTTAACTTACACACACATGCTTCCATATAATATATAAACATACCTCCATATAATATTGTGAAACACACATTTTATATGTGTGGAAGTAAACATAACACATTGTTATTTTATATATGCTGAGAGAATAAAAATCATTTTATATCATACTATTTAATGATGCCTTTTTTCCAGTTCTGACATACAACTCCATATTTAAATAACATTCATGCTGCTGTGATCCGAAAATACAAAAAAGGGTGTATAAAAAGGATCAGCCTTCCTTTTATTTATCACTGTGGATTTAAGTACATTTAATCCCACTCTCATGATTACAAAGTAAAGACAGCTCTGCTGCTATCGAAATGAAAAAAAAAAAGCAAAGGCACAACAGTTGATAGACAGCAGCAGTATAAAATCCAGAGATTAAATCGTCTTAAATTCATTTTTTTTAAGCTTCATGTTAATGCAGGAAGGAGTGAGTCTGGCTTCAGTGAGAGACAGTACGATGCACTGAATGATAGACTGTGCTTCAGCTTTCTCAGCATCTAAACACTTTACCTGTACAAGGTAGGCTGCTATTAGGGAGTTGCCTACCTATAGGCCTTACACTCTTTGTTAACCCCTCCATCGCTGAAGGGGCCTGCAATGCATTGCTGAGCGATGCGTTGCTGGCCCCTTCATCGCTGAAGGGGTTAAACCAAGTCTGGAAGGATCTAGTTACCTTTCCATGACCAGCATTAGGCTGTAAGGGAGGAAGGAGTAGCGGTCTAAAAACAACTGCACTATCTCTGATGACAGTGACTTTTCTTGGAAGCCAGGAAACAGGGCACAATGTTGGCAGCACGCACCGGGGCAGTGGGGGGCAAAATTGTGGACGACAGTGCCAAGCTAAGGAAATACTCTGTGGTCTCTTTGGGAAACAAGGCTCCAAGAAACACAGCAGAGAATGGGAAGGGAAAGCGGCACAGTGCAGCAGGACAGGTCCAACCCAGGGCCAGGAAGACAGGTCTCCTATATGAGTTGGAGATGAACTGGTACCTCAGAGTCTGTGAGTTATCCTATGAACACACGGTAGCCTGTAGAACTGGCATGCCCTACAGGTAAGGACAAACTGATATTTTACGCAAATTGAGTCCAACAATCGTAAAGGTACAACTTAGTGTCAGTTGTAGATTCCAATTGTGATGGATAACATCTGCATCTGTGTGGGTAATTATCTATTCGAGATAAAAGATTTATGTTTGGAATATTTCCTAATGCAAGTGTAAGGCATTCAATACACTGCTCAGATTTAAAAAAAAAAAAAACTAAAAATGCATTTAGCAGAATTGCATATTCACAAATAATCTTTAATTATTGTTACTTTTTTGTTTTTTCACATTGTGTTTTCCTGCACATGTTTAAGTGCACTTTCAAAGAGTGCAATTGATATTATTTTGTAAGCTTATCTGTTTGAAATGGAGATGTAAATTATTGAGTACTGATTTAGTAAAACAAATTGAATGACATTCTATTCCTTAATAATCCTAACGCTTCAGTTATGGGTTAGTTCATAGCCTTGTTCTGATGGATTTTTGCCAAATGTTGAGTTTCTAAACCCAGGCCTAACTAAACAAACAGAGGGGATGTTCAGGATGCTGCTCAGTTTAGAATGAATTGTCTAAGTGCTTGGGCTGCAATGTTTAGCGTAGACATGATGAACTATTAAAAAGGGGCATAAAAAACACAAAAGGGTATCGGTGCGCTAGCAAAAATATAATATAAAAGGTTTTATGTGTCCCCACCATGTGCTAACTGAGGCAATATGTGCACAGTAAAAATATAAAGGGTACCATACAGCTTAGGTATACATCTGCAGATGGTATTTCCTCAGAGGGGTAATGCTGGTAATTCTTATTTGTAAGCTGTATATAAGACAAACAAATAACACAAATAGTGCAATATATATAGACTCTCAAATACTAATAAGTGTGATATGTACAGCACTCACAAACACACGTAGTATCTACGCCTTGAGATCTCACAGATCATAACTGGTCCTTCTGGGTGCGATGGTAGATATATTCAAGATTGGAGTACTCAGTGTACACATGTTGCTTACTGTACACGGAGTACTCCAATCTTGAATATATATACCCTGCGAGAATTTCTGGTCCATAAGTACCAGTTATGATCTGTGAGATCTCAAGGTGTAGATACTACGTGTGTTTGTGAGTGCTTTACATATCACACTTGTTAGTATTTGAAAATCTATATATATTGCACTATTTGTGTTATTTGTTTGTCGTATATACAGCTTATAAACAAGACGATGTATGCCTAAACTGTATGGTACCCTTTATATTTTTACTGTGCACATATTGCCCCAGTTATCACATGGTGGGGACACTTAAAACCTTTTATATTTTGTTTTTGCTAGCGCACTGATACCCTTTTGTGTTTTTTATGTTTCTTTCAGTGTGATTTAGGGTTACACAATATCGGCTGCAGCTTACACCTCTTTAGCGCTGTCGACACACCAAACTGTCTTAATTAAAAAGATGAGCTGTAGCCAAATTCAGAACCTCTTAACTACAGATAAATATCAGGGTTAAAAAATATGTGAAAAAGATGTGAGAGCCATCAAAATACCTTGTAATTCTTAATCGGATGAGATGAAAGCGGATTGCACAAGGTTCCATATTGAAAAGTCCTATAAGCATGACGAGGGGTTTCATATTAATGTTACTCTCAATATACCTTAACTTTCATCCGGTCATAGAAACATAGAATGTGTCGGCAGTTAAGAACCATTCGGTCCATCTAGTCTGCCCAATTTTTTTGAGTACTTTTATTAGTCCCCCGTTCCCGATCTTATAGCTAGGATAGCCTTGTGTCTATCCCACGCATGCTTAAAATCCTTGACTGTGTTTACCTCTCCCACTTCTGCTGGAAGGCTATTCCATACATCCACTACCCTCGCAGTAAAGTAATACTTCCTGATATTACTTTTAAATCGTTGACCCTCTAATTTAAGACTATGTCTTCTAGTTGTGGTAGTTTTTCTTCTTTTAAATAAAAGACTGCATTTCACTGTATTGCACAGGCTGTTCTACACTGGCTATTCACAGGCACAAACCCACTACTGATCGGTACAGGGGTTTTGACCTGCTCTGTTTCCAACCTGGGCCGATTCACCCCTCCTTAGTCCAACCTGGTGAGCCAGAGCTCCCCAAGCTCACCACATTGATACCGAACTTAGTGTGGACACCTGATCGACTTAGCACAGGGTAGACCAGAACTCCTGGACTCAAGTAATCCAACAGCCTCAGCCTCCCAGTAGCAGGATTACAGGCACTCGCCACTGCACCCGGTAAATTCATTTCATCATTGGTCTGGCACATTCCTAGACAGCATTAATAGAGTAAAAACTTTGGTTTGGAGGCGTGGACAAATGGGCTCAAAGTCTGTGGTTACTTTGTTTAATGCTAAGATATTGTTGTAAAGATGCAAGTTAAAGCTAAATATGTGAAAGTTGTGCATGTGCTCTACTCTTGGACAGACAGAGTTCTTTGTTTAAGCAAAGCAAGGCCTAGAGAAAAGCATTAACATGGAAGTAAGTGAGTTAGTTCTCACGATGTGTACCTCAGCATGATGCTTAAAGGGACTGTATCACCTAAACATTGTTTGACTGTAAATGTAAAGAATCAAAACATGATTGAACATTAGCTATACATTGTATTAGAAAAATTGCATGCAAATGCCTAAATTAGGAGAACAATGTGTCTGTGGAGTTTCCAGGTTATGACCTCCCCTGTGGCCAGCTGTGTGTTCTCCTAATTTACACAATGTATTTTCAATTTTTTGCTATCCTCCAAATGCACAGTATAACAATGTTTAGGTGATACAATCCCTTTAACAGCTCAAAACTTGATTTTGTAAGGCATACTGGGAAGCACCTTACCTCACTACAAACGATGAAACAGTTTAATCAGTTAGGATCCAACCAAGAATGGTCTTTCTAGGTTCTGCAGAGATATTTCTGATTTGACTTGCGGATCAGCAGTTTGTGATAAACTCCTTTGTAGCTAGAGTGTTTGCACACTGTAATTGCACAGTTCTGTCCTTATTTTACTGCCATTAAGCTCTTGTTGTACAGCTCTGAAATTACTCTATATACCCTCTGACAACACAAGAGTTCATCAGCTCAATTGCTTTATTTCTAGATTTTCAGTGTATCATGTTAATACTCTGAAAAATGGGCAGCATTTAATAAAACACGTGATTAGGTCAATAAATTAGTAAAAGAAGTAAATAATATTTATATACACGTTACAACTAGGGTCTTGGCCTTGGCCATTTTTTACCGACCTGATATAACTTTTGCTGGCTGCCTTGCAATATGTGGAAGTCATATGTAAAAAGAAGGAAATCAATTACCTAATCAATGTGGTGTTGTGGGATCCACTACTTGATTAGGTAATTGATTTCCTTCTGGTCACATATGACTTCTAGATAGAGCAAGGCAGCCTGCAAAAGTTAGATATGAATCCAACACTCTCATGACTCTCAGTAAGTTTATAGCAGGAATTATTGTCCCTAACAGCTGAAGGTTCACAGATACACATTACTGAGCTGTAGGGTTGCCCCCTTTTCCACACAAAAATACCGGCCTTGTTATTACCTCCATAGGCGTAACCAGTAGTGTATCTTCCACAAGGCAAACAAGGCACTTGCCTAGGGCGGCACTTTGCCAGAGGGTGTTAAATCACACTTCTGGTGCTTGAAATATTTTCGCTCCCTCCCCCACTGTTCAGCAAGCTTTAGCTCCTTCCAGTTAATCGGGGTGATGGGGGCATGTAATGTACGTGGTGGGGGTATGAAATGAGGATGATGATGGCATGTAAGGTGGGTGATAGGGCATTTAGTGTTTGTACAATGAGGGTGATGGGGCATGTAATGGGGTGATGGGGCATGTCGTGGGTGTGCACCGTGGGTGATGGGGCATGCCGTAGTTGTGCAACGTGGGTGGAGGTGGTGGCCAAATTTTGTCTGCCTGGGGCAGTACAAAACCAAGATACACCACTGGGCCTAACATTGGCAACAAGCCGTTTTTTTGCTGGCCTGCCTGTAAAATACCCAATGGGTGGCAACCCTACTGAGCTGCTGAAAAAATCATGAACCCTGATAGAGATGATGTAAAGACAAGCAATGGTGCCATTTAAAGCAACGCTTGGCAGGCTATATACACAAGTTACCTTTAACCTATAGAGGAGAATGATATTTACAGATCCCGTCACACATCATGGTCACTATACATAGGGTCACTGCAGAAGGAAATGAGTCATAGTTAAACCTGAAAACTGGAATTCATTTTATAGCCTGGAGCCTGGGTTACGAATACTCTATTCCGACTTCTGGATTAAAACCTCCACCATTATATTAACTGTTTCATTACTACACTAGGAGCGTTATTCATGAAAGAAGGAACTGCAGGGGATTGAAAAGGGAATAGCAAAATTAAGGCCAAAATCCCAGTTTTAAGAATATCTTTTTTCTAACTTGGCTACTTTGGCCTTAAATTAGCAATTTTTATTTTTAATAAAGCCCTAGGTCTTACACTTCATGCTACTTGGTTATTGTTTTAGTTACTAGAACACAATCAGTAAAATAGCACATTATTGGAGGTATACTACAAAAGACACAGTTAAAATATATATTATTTTTATTGTAGTAGGACAAGCAGGATATCCTACAGTTAAATGTGGCCAATCAAACAGGGTTTGGAATCAGATCCTTTAGCCTCTGGGGCTCCAGTTGCTGAGGACTACAACTCCCATGATTGCAAACATGTTTAAATAATCTTGTTTGAAATGGTTTTTGTCATTAGTTCTTCATTAAATAGTTTGTTTGTTTTTTTTTGCCACAAAAGCTTAGTGTTTGTGACCTAAATAACAGTAGGTTTATTCTATTTTTATGGGCTCAATGATATAATAAGTGGGGATATTGGAGGATATGCGTTTTATCTTTCATTTCTTCGGCTTAGAAACCAAAGCTCAAAGCAAACAAACGGAGCTCTTCAAATATTACAGCAGCTGTGCCTGTGTCTCACTGTCAACTCCGCACGAAGCATCCATTGTAGGGAAGATATTTTATTCTTTATATTGCTATGTACAAACCAGGACCAGATGTCAGCAGTTTTTTGTAATAAAAAAATAAACACCATACTTTTGAAGAGTGTTGGATTTGATAGGACGGATAAGCAACAGAGGAAATCATTATTTGAAACATGTGCCTTGGTACATAGACTGGATTTTTCTCAAGCTCGGACTTGGCAAAGGTTCTGCTAAGGAACTTTAAGTGCTTGTTGGCTTAAAACTAAGGGCATCCGAGTATTCAGAATGCATGTGACAAACTCCCCATTACATATTAAGTATTAAGAGTAGAGAGTTTTAACCAGATCATGACATCATTACTGAGTAAACACAACTCCACTCCACCATTCATTAGTAGAAGCCAGCAGTCTATGCTTCTCAGAGGGACACTCCAGGCATCAATTTTAGTGTATATTTTTTGCATACAAATGCAGGCAGGGAATCCGTCATGTTTACATCAGAATTTTCTTCTCTGCTCCATTCCTAACCCAGTTTTGTTTATTTGCAAAAGTCATTATTAAACACAAATGTCAGACATCAGTCAAGCTAAAAGACTTGCTTTTAAAACCCTGCTAGGGATTCTGGGTATCCTTGCATTGGATACACGTCCAGTTATTGTTTATTTAAAACGGCGCAATCGCAGCCGTCCAGTGGCCGGTTTTAAAGTGACAGGCCAGTGACTTCCACTCCCACAAAATAATAGTGTCCCTCTTTGGACATTTGAAATGTTGAGAGATTGTTTAGATGCTTGGAACAAGTTGACAAATAAGAATTCTGTTGATCTACCAAGACTAAGACACTGCAATAATTAACAAAAAAATTAGTTACAGTTTAAAACTCTGCATCAAATTGTCTGCTAACCCCCTTTTATTTCTGAAAATCAGTTCATGTAACTTCTCTCGAGCATTGTGCACCAGTTTGTAATCGTAAACCGCTTGCAGTGCCTCTGAAAAAAAAAACCCGTATGAAATTAAAATTATCCAGATTACCTTCAATCGTATGCACTAAAAACAAAATAAGAGACCTGCTTCCACATGCTAATCTGTGATGTATGTTAATCATCTGCTTCCTGGGGATTTAGTAAAGCCCAGCAATCGCCGGCAGTAAGTGGGACATACAAAACATTCAGGAACAGCTCTTCCAGATTGATTCAGTTCTTGTTAAAATAATTCACAATAACCTGAATGTACAATTGACATCAGTCTGTCTTATTGTCCACAACTTACATTTAGGGAGACACACACCAGTCATCTGCTTCAACATTAATATTTGAATTTCTGGTATATTGATATATTGTGCTGCAATTCTAACTCCAAATGTTAACATTTATATAATTTTAAATGGTGAAATGTATCAGACCATGAATTGATTGCTAAATTTAGCAGTTTTAGTTGTAAACAATATGCATCCACAGGGTATATTTTATAAAATATGATAGTCTGTTATTTATGTTTTATACAGCAATGTCATTGTTTTAAAATATCTTTTTTTTTATAGACAGGAAGTTAGTTTCAAATATAAACTCCCAGGATCAGTTTAAAGGGACTGTGTGGTGCCCAAAATGCACCCTCCAAATGTTAACGCATATTAAATATTTTAAAATGGATATTTTACATTGGTTAAAAAAAAGGTTAAAAAAAGGGAATCTTTACAGTTAGAATAAGTTTACAATTTGTTATCTTTTGCAAGTATTCAGGAATGCCTTTTGTATGGCTATTTTTCTGTCTTTCAAGAAGTGGGAACCTGTAGTAACTATTGCATTCATTTGAATTAGATTTCCCGTGTCCCTTGTGATGTCAGAGAAAGTTTTGCACTGTTAGGGATCCCACTTTGTACGAGGCTAACAAAAAGTGAGTTCCTTGACAATAAGTAAGTTTCATGTCACCTGATTAGGTTAGGTACACTCAGCAGCACTCACTACACTCTAGGATCAGACACACAAGCATGAATCAGACACACGTTGCACTCACACTCCAACACAAGCTAGAATCCAACACAAACTGTACTCACTCTGCAACACAAGCTGGGATTACACACACACTTACGGTCATACTCAAAATGCATTCATGTTCCAGCACAATCTGGGATCAGATATCAGGCACTCACAGCAACCACTTTGCCATGCACTCTGCTTTCCTAGGGATCCAAAGACCCAAGAAGGTGAGTCAGGCCAGTATAAAGTTTTCAGACCATTGCATTGTTCAGGAGTATTACTATGGTTTTAGCTTCAGACAGAAGCAGGAGAATGGCTGCAGTAACTACTCAAAGGGGATGCACCTGATTTCATGGTAGACACAGCCCAACCTTCTTTTTTATAATCTCCCCCTTTGCACTGTTGTGTTTGCTAATTATTTAATCCTCCCTTCACAACAATTGTATTGCTTTACTAAGAATCATCATGTTAGGAAATAAAACCAGAAGGACTTGTACCACAGATTGATGGCATTAGTACCTCCCTTTACTGGTTTGTCAAATTGATGTATCTGTTAAAGGTGAATCCACATCCTTGATAATTAGCCCAAACCTTTCTCTGCTGTGTCTATTTAGGTGTTAGATCATCAGTCTATAAACTCTACTTCCATGAAAGAGTCATTGCCTGCTTATTGTGCCTGTTTTCTATTTTCTTAAATAGTAATTCAACTGTGATGCCTCCACATCTTGCGTTACCTATGTACTGATTTTGACTTAACTAATTGCTGCTGTCTTGTCCTCACCATTATATTACTCTCGAGTCTCAACTTCTTAGCTATGAAATTGCTACTTGCTGCTCATATTTCCAAGGATTTTACTTACATAGTTACATAGTAGTTTAGGTTGAAAAAAGACTTGGGTCCATCAAGTTCAACCCTTTTCCTATACCATGTTTACCGTCGTTGATCCAAAAGAAGGCAAATAAAAACCCCTTCAGCAATTTCAAATTCTGCTTTGAGTGGGGTAAAAAATTCAGTGGCATCCAAATGGCAATCAGATTTCTCCTTGGATCAACAGTTAATTTGTTTTGTCTCGTAAGAAAGCTAGAGTGTGTGGTGTTGATTTGGTAATCTGTCACTGGTTGTGATTGTTCTGTTTGGACTGGTTTACATGTGGTGAATCTGAGTAATTAGTATGTCAGAGCTATTCAAGCTGTGTATTACTTTCTATAACTGAGCCATTGGGGAGCGATACTGTAGTTCAAAGCATAAGTGCTGTTAGCTGACATTTTAAAGCCAGTTATAGTGACAGGAATAATTGAATACTGTTCCCATATCTCTGAAGAAGCCCCCAGGGCAAAACATGTTAGGTTGTATTGCTCCATATTTTCAAGGGGATATAATTCATCCACATTCAGTAGAGTGAAGTCTGCATTTAAAAATAATCTTTATCAATATCGAAATAAAATAAATTCACACTTCACCTAGCCAGGTGAAATAAACTATAAAAGTGTGCAAAAATGAATTAAAAAAAGTCAAAAAGAATCAGAAATATAGGTAATGATCCAATTTCCCATATAGGGTCATTTAAAATAACTTGGATGATGTGCCTGGGTTGGTTGTTGTAGGTAGCCCCACCTGCCCCACCATCCCATTCAGGATATATCCCCCTGGGATAGTCTTTAGACTTGCCAAGATTGTGTAGATAGTGAGACTGGTTAATCCAGTCATCTGCTTCTGGCGTAATTAGCTCTGAAACAACTCCAAATGTATCAATATCCACAGCCCCTTAATGCATCCAAATTAATATATTATATTACATAATGTAATGCAGTTAAGGTAATGAGAGACATTTCTGATGGTCTAAAAATGTAAATGTTTTGACCCAGAAGGTTTTTTTTTTATCAAAGGTTGACAAAGACCCTTTCCAGGTCGAAATGTTGCCCGTTTTTGCAGTGAGAAGAAACTTATCTCACAGAAGTGCTGAGTACGCGTCTTAGTTTATGCTCTTGTAATATGTTTTACCATTAATATGTATTTTTTTTGTGTGTTTAGGATATGTTTTTATGATATTTCCTACTTAAGGAATTAATTAAGTTGGGGGAAATTTGGTTCAGGTGAATGAAGGGGCATCATACTATTAGTTTGCTACAGGTAAAACAATAATATTATTTTCTTACTGCAATTTGTTGCTTCAACAAGACTTGGGGGCATAAACATCTGCAGATATAGGGAAAGAATCCATACAAAGTTACTGTGACAAGGTTTGTGAAGATGATGGAAAATCCTTAAGTTGGCTGTCACAATGTGCAGTAAATGTCCTCCATCAACAACTCTCCATAAAAATCCCCAGAGGGATTGAAACTGGGATGATTGGCTGTGATAGATACGAAATAATAAGTTACTAAACCACCTGTTAATGTAAGATAATTAGTGCATATTTCAAACACAATGCAGTTGGCACAAAATTAGAATAATGTAAATGATCAAAAGCAAATCATCAGATTAAGATCAATGGGAGAACATTCATTACAAAAAATAATAATGGGCTCAGTTGAAAGGGCTTGGTTTAGCTTTTCATTTAAATATTTCAGGTTCCTTTCACTGTGAAGGCTTTTGAGATCGTTTCCATGATTAATGAAAAAATTAAGCTTGTAATATATGTCCTGGGCTGATGATAAGAAACAACAAAGGATTAAAACATTAGCTGAATTAGCAAGGCAGAATGCTTCACTATTCAACATCAATCAGACAAATAGACCTCTCAACAGTGATGTCCTCTGCTGACGTAAATACTTTAAATGAGAGGCTAAAATATGAGGTCAGTCCATTGGTAACCACATTGATTTGCGTGGTATTTTCTATACATTGATAAATCCTATGAACATGCCCAGTCAATCTTAAAATTTATGTATTATTATTATGTATTATTATTATTATGATGATGTGATTATTATGTTGTATATTTCATATAAATGATGTTAGATATCTATATGATTGTTCCCGAAGAGCGGCATGTCATTTTGTGTAATTTCTTGTTGTACACAGTGGTGTATCTTGGTTTCGTACTGCCCTAAGAAGACAAAATTCGGGCACCTCCCCACCCACATTGCTCACCTACAACATGCCCCATCACCCACATTGCACACACATTAAATGCCTAATCACCCCATTACATGCCCCATCACCCACATTGCATACACACTAAATGCCCCATCACCCCATTACATGCCACCATCACCCTCATTACATACCCCCACTACATCCATTACAGGCCCCCATCACCCTGATTAACTGGAAGGAGCTAAAGCTTGCTGACGGTGGGGGAGGGAGCGAAGTGTGCTCTAACACGCTCTGACAAAGTGCCGCCCTAGGCGAGTACCTTGCTTGCTTTGTGGAAGATACACTATGGGTTGTGCACATGTTGTACTAAATAAAGAAATACTGTATAACATTATTAAAAAAGTGATATAATAAACACTATGTGGGTTATGTATGTAAAAACAAATTGCATACAGATATAGTTCCTATTACTGGTGCACTTGTCATGTGCACCTATATAAAAAGCAGACTCCTGACAAGTATTGTAAGTCGTGTGCCATCCCTGAACTTCCATGTGTGCTCTGTGCGTAGGAGTAACCCATTTATAAAGAATAAGTCTCAGAATTATGGTCAGAGAGTCTCTGTCAAACTCTGTTCTACTCCCACACACTAAAGTGTCGGCATATTTGCCCATAATGACTTCTTAGCCGAGGCTTTTCCTTGGTGACATGGTAATATGTGTTTAGCTGTAATTTTCTTCATATTTACTGTATCCAGACAAAATATTTTATTGCCATAAGAAGGGCTTTTAATCTATCATATAATTGTCACAACCTGGGATAGCAGACCAGGGAGAAGCCTCATTGCAGGGCATGGTGCGGGGTCTGTCTACACCCCACAATGATTATCTAAGGACTGGATGGAATCTCAGACAGGACTGGTAGTGGAGACTGGCAGCTGTGACACGACTGGCAGCTGATACACAACTGGTAGTGGAGACTGGCAAATGAGGACAAGACTGGAAGCTGAGACTTTGCTTTCTTGTTTATTATTTTGCTTTCTCCTGTCTTGTATTCCTGTCCTGTTCCTTGTTTCCTTGTCTGGCATTTTTTATATATTTAACATTGTGAGTTTATAATGTTATTTCACAATCAAAACATGTATATAAAATAAAATGAAAATAGTTTGTTCAATAAAAAAACTGTTTTCCATACAGTTGTAGCCCTTTGGAGTTATAGGGCAACTCAAACCTGCTGCGTTTCACCCCACATGTTTCTATAGAGGCAGACAACTTATGTCTGTACAACTTATGGACTGATACTAAGAGTCCTAAGAGTGAAGCAGCAAGGAGAAGTAAAGACAAAAGCAGAAGGTTAGACAATGCAGAATGTATACCAATTGTCCTTCATCAACTGTGAAAGAAGGACCTAATAAATGGAAATGTCCCTATGTATGCACAATTATTGCCTGGAAGGTTGCTCGAAGGATTCCCATTATGCAGACATAAGAGGGCATTAAATTTAACCCTTTGGTGCTGGTAAAGAGGCTGTAGATATGTTTTTCAATGTTGGCAGTTATAAACTTGGCTCCGAGGCCATTAATAATATAACAATAGACAAAGGCTGACTGCTTGAAACATCTCTCTCTAATGCTTAAAAGCCTTTAATAATACCAGAAGTATGTTACAACTGGAAACTGAAGGCTTCCTGCCTCTATGTTTCCAGCTCACTAATTCTGGGAGAGTCATGCTGACCTGGATATAAGTTATTTTAGCCGTGGATCAGTTTTTAGCCTGTTGTATCTTTTGTGAAGTTTAATAACAACTGACAAATACACATGTAATTTATATTTCCAGTTAATTTTGGATGCATGAGAAGATACAAATCACATTAAACCCTTCATGTCAAGCTGCTATTATACTTGTAATGTAATATCTATGTGACATTTATACATGGTATTATTAAATATGTGTGCACACTGCAGAGATAGTAACCTTTTAGAGGTTAGATCTTGGTTTGAAATAATGTATATGTTTGTGCATGTAGTGGTGATTAAGAAATTTTCACCTGTGCATGTAGCGGTGATTAACAAATGTTCACCTCTGCATGTAGCGGTGATTAAGTAATGTTCACCTCTGCATGTAGCGGTGATTAAGTAATGTTCACCTCTGCATGTAGCAGTGATTAACAACGGTTCACCTCTGCATGTAGCGGTGATTAAGTAATGTTCACCTCTGCATGTAGCAGTGATTAAGTAATGTTCACCTCTGCATGTAGCGGTGATTAAGTAATGTTCTCCTGTGCATGTAGCAGTGATTAACAAATGTTCACCTCTGCATGTAGCGGTGATTAAGTAATGTTCTCCTGTGCATGTAGCGGTGATGAACAAATGTTCACCTCTGCATGTAGCGGTGATTAAGTAATGTTCACCTGTGCATGTAGCGGTGATTAACAAATGTTCACCTCTGCATGTAGCGGTGATTAAGTAATGTTCACCTCTGCATGTAGCGGTGATTAAGTAATGTTCACCTGTGCATGTAGCAGTGATTAAGAAATATTCACCTCTGCATGTAGCGGTGATTAAGAAACGTTCACCTGTGCATGTAACAGTGATTAAGTAATGTTCACCTCTGCATGTAGCGGTGATTAAGTAATGTTCTCCTGTGCATGTAGCGGTGATTAAGTAATGTTCACCTCTGCATGTAGCAGTTATTAAGTCATGTTCACCTCTGCATGTAGCAGTTATTAAGTAATGTTCACCTGTGCATGTAGCGGTGATTAAGTAATGTTCACCTCTGCATGTAGCAGTGATTAAGTAATGTTCACCTCTGCATGTAGCGGTGATTAAGTAATGTTCTCCTGTGCATGTAGCAGTGATTAAGTAATGTTCACCTCTGCATGTAGCAGTGATTAAGTAATGTTCACCTCTGCATGTAGCGGTGATTAAGTAATGTTCACCTCTGCATGTAGCGGTGATTAAGTAATGTTCACCTGTGCATGTAGCAGTGATTAAGTAATGTTCACCTCTGCATGTAGCAGTGATTAAGTAATGTTCACCTCTGCATGTAGCAGTTATTAAGTAATGTTCACCTCTGCATGTAGCAGTTATTAAGTAATGTTCACCTGTGCATGTAGCGGTGATTAAGTAATGTTCTCACCATGTAGCGGTGATTAAGTAATGTTCTCCTGTGCATGTAGCAGTTATTAAGTAATGTTCACCTCTGCATGTAGCAGTTTTTAAGTAATGTTCACCTCTGCATGTAGCAGTGATTAAGTAATGTTCACCTCTGCATGTAGCAGTGATTAACAACGGTTCACCTCTGCATGTAGCGGTGATTAAGTAATGTTCACCTCTGCATGTAGCAGTGATTAAGTAATGTTCACCTCTGCATGTAGCGGTGATTAAGTAATGTTCTCCTGTGCATGTAGCAGTGATTAACAAATGTTCACCTCTGCATGTAGCGGTGATTAAGTAATGTTCTCCTGTGCATGTAGCGGTGATGAACAAATGTTCACCTCTGCATGTAGCGGTGATTAAGTAATGTTCACCTGTGCATGTAGCGGTGATTAACAAATGTTCACCTCTGCATGTAGCGGTGATTAAGTAATGTTCACCTCTGCATGTAGCGGTGATTAAGTAATGTTCACCTGTGCATGTAGCAGTGATTAAGAAATATTCACCTCTGCATGTAGCGGTGATTAAGAAACGTTCACCTGTGCATGTAACAGTGATTAAGTAATGTTCACCTCTGCATGTAGCGGTGATTAAGTAATGTTCTCCTGTGCATGTAGCGGTGATTAAGTAATGTTCACCTCTGCATGTAGCAGTTATTAAGTCATGTTCACCTCTGCATGTAGCAGTTATTAAGTAATGTTCACCTGTGCATGTAGCGGTGATTAAGTAATGTTCACCTCTGCATGTAGCAGTGATTAAGTAATGTTCACCTCTGCATGTAGCGGTGATTAAGTAATGTTCTCCTGTGCATGTAGCAGTGATTAAGTAATGTTCACCTCTGCATGTAGCAGTGATTAAGTAATGTTCACCTCTGCATGTAGCGGTGATTAAGTAATGTTCACCTCTGCATGTAGCGGTGATTAAGTAATGTTCACCTGTGCATGTAGCAGTGATTAAGTAATGTTCACCTCTGCATGTAGCAGTGATTAAGTAATGTTCACCTCTGCATGTAGCAGTTATTAAGTAATGTTCACCTCTGCATGTAGCAGTTATTAAGTAATGTTCACCTGTGCATGTAGCGGTGATTAAGTAATGTTCTCACCATGTAGCGGTGATTAAGTAATGTTCTCCTGTGCATGTAGCAGTTATTAAGTAATGTTCACCTCTGCATGTAGCAGTTTTTAAGTAATGTTCACCTCTGCATGTAGCAGTGATTAAGTAATGTTCACCTCTGCATGTAGAGGTGATTAAGTAATGTTCACCTGTGCATGTAGCAGTTATTA
This sequence comes from Pelodytes ibericus, assembly GCA_036172795.1. Classification (NCBI taxonomy): domain Eukaryota; kingdom Metazoa; phylum Chordata; class Amphibia; order Anura; family Pelodytidae; genus Pelodytes; species Pelodytes ibericus. Next base: position 157,739,796 of record CM069861.1, on the reverse strand, counting down.
AGTCATGTTCACCTCTGCATGTAGCAGTTATTAAGTAATGTTCACCTGTGCATGTAGCGGGGATTAAGTAATGTTCTCACCATGTAGCGGTGATTAAGTAATGTTCTCCTGTGCATGTAGCAGTTATTAAGTAATGTTCACCTCTGCATGTAGCAGTTATTAAGTAATGTTCACCTCTGCATGTAGCAGTGATTAAGTAATGTTCACCTCTGCATGTAGCGGTGATTAAGTAATGTTCACCTGTGCATGTAGCAGTGATTAAGTAATGTTCACCTCTGCATGTAGCAGTTATTAAGTAATGTTCACCTGTGCATGTAGCGGGGATTAAGTAATGTTCACCTGTGCATGTAGCAGTAATTTTTTTCTTAAATGACCAATTGCAGCTGTGTTTAGGGTGACCTCGCGGTTGGTTTATATATGTACTTTACAACTGTAATCAGCAAAATGTACCGTAACCACCATGTTATCAAATACAACCCAGAAGTATGAATAATTTATATTTCAGTGTCACTAAATAAACAATAATGTGGTTACTGTATGGTATATTTAATCGTCTGTCATCTTATCAGTTGCTTATCATAGGCAATAGGCTTGTCCTCTGTAATTGTTTAAACTACTGAGGAAAAAGATAAAAGATCTGTTTAATCTTCTTTGGTTCAAATGATAAAGATGTTTTGTAAGCATTTAGTAGGAGGATTAGAACCTTTAGAAAACATTTATCAAGATTCCCAGTAAAGACATCCATCTTGTAAGTGTAGCCGCGTGGATGTCTCTGCTTGTATTGTGGGACATAGACGCTATGCCTTTTTTAAAGTGGCTCTATCCTATTTTTATCAGAAACCCATAGTGTGTATCAGAGGCGTCACTAGGGTTAGTGTCACCCGGTGCAGTAACTCATGGTGTCACCCCCCTGGATTTCCTCCAATACCATGCAAGCAGATTCCTTAGTAATGCCAGTCAGATGGCCCATTAAATATGCCACATACAGGAGCCCCACAAATTATGTCACATGCAGGAGCCCTTTAACTATGCCACACACATGAGCCCATAACTATGCCACATACAGGAGCCCCATAACTCTGACACACAAGAGCCCCATAAATTATGCCACACCAAAGCCCCATAAATTATGCCTCACCTTGGAGCCCAATTAATTATGCCACACACAAGCGCCCCATAATTATGCCACACAAAAGAGCCCCTTAATTATGCCACACATGGGGCCCAATAAATATGCCACACATGGGACAGCCATTAATTATGCGACACACAGGAGCCCCACAAGGTGACAATTGTACAATTTGAAAACAATACATATCTATAAACACAGACATCTCTATATAACTAGTTGCATTTATACTTATTTTATTCATTTAATATTCTATTTAATAAAAATGTTATTGAAAAATTGCATTCCTATTTTTTATTCCCTTCCTCTGCACCCACATTGCACCTAAAGGACTTAACACAGCACCATACAGTACCCACAGAACTTGCCATGCACCTATATTGCACCCACAGCACTTGGCCTGCACTCAAATTGCACTTACACGAGTTGGCATCCCACAGTGTCACTTTGCCCCACAGAACTAGCCAGTGTCACTTTCCACATAGTACATGTTATTTTGCCCCACAGACCATTGCCCCTCAGTATGCTCATTATGCCACCCTCCCCCCTACCCCTGCCAGTACTTACCTCCTTGCTGCTGTCTCCCGCTGCAGGTCCGTGGCTGTGAGGGAAGCGTTGTGCGCTCCCCTCCAGCCTCGCGGATCAATAAAGTTTGTTGAAAAAAAAAGTTTAAACAAACTTTCTTGAAGCCGAACGCTGAAGGGGAGCACACAATGCTTCCCTCACAGCCACGGACCTGCACCGGGAGACAGCAGCAAGGAGGTAAGTTTTTGATTATTTTTTTTTGAATGCAGGGGGTGTCACCCGGTGCGGTCCGCACCCCCCGCACCCCCTCGTGATGCCACTGGTGTGTATATATGGCTAGGGGGACTGGGATGTGAAACTCAGTTCAGAAAGACAAATCCCTAAAAGACTAGTCTCTGAGAAGCTAGGGAGTTGGCTATGGGGATGCCACCCAGCCAGTATTTTACCGGCAGGCCATTTAAAAATTGTCATAAGGCCACTGTTAAGTCTATGTAGAAAGTAAAAAAGGCAGCAACCCTAATTGGCTAAAATAGGCTTCAAGAGCTCAGATACCTGCTTGAGCAGCAAACTGGATCATCAACTTGGAGACACCAGTCAATCCCTTAAGGACTGGAGGTTTGGTGTTTGGACTCCTTTGGGCATGAATATATGGCCTTCAAATGAAACAGACTACTCTGATGTTAGATAAATTCCTACCTGTGTTGTTTCAAATTCTGAAATGAATGTTTTCTTGGTTCATGTATTTGTGGTTAAGACTTCTTATCCATTTTTTGGGATATCATTAAATCACTAAGTGCAGGCACTGACTTATTATATGCCACGTCCCAACATCCAAGGTGTAATTCCAAGGTGTACATTGCAGTGGCGTAGCGTGGGTTGTCAGCACCCGGGGCAAGGCAAGTAATTTGCGCCCCCTAACCCGTGGATTTTAGCACTCGAGTCTCTTCTACTAGATTAGTTAAAGAAACCCTTACCCCCCCAAGCACATGTATTGTTTGTTATGAAAACGTCAGACAGGGAGGAGAGGTCACCAGCACCGAGGGAGCCTGGCGCTGGATTAAGGTAAGTAACTGAAGGGAATTTAACCCCTTCAGCGCCACGGGAGTGGGACCCTGAGGGTGTGGGCACCCTCAGGGTACTAAAGTGTCAGGAAAACCGCTTTGTTTTCCTGACACTATAGTGATCCTTTAAGAGTTTAAGGGGTTATTTTGGCCTGGGGAAGCCAAATGGTTATACACCTATGCTTTAAACCAGGAGTAGACATCCTTTGCCACTCCAGATGTTGTGGACTACACCTCCCATGATGCTTTGCAAGCCTTAATGGAGATGTAGTCAAAAAACAAAGGGAGTGTCAAAGGTTACCTACCCCTGCACTAAACCAAAAATATATAATACAGTTCCTACCCCATAAATATAATATTTAATGCTATGATATTTAATGCTCTCATCCAACCCCCTTCCCTCCACAGTTCCTAATAAATATATTACAAATATAATTCCCTCACCCCTGTAGCCCCACCTATTTACATTTCCTTCTACACATATATATAGATTATTCATTAGGCCACAAATGTAAAAAATATAATCATTGCCTCATCTCAAATTCCCAAGTCAGATCTTTCCCATCCCCCCCCTCTTCCCCTAATACACTGCTGACCCCCCTCCCCCTAATACACTGCTGACCCCTCCCTCCCCTAATGCACAGTTGACCCCCATCCCCTAATACATTACTGCCCCCCTTCTTCCCTTCCCCAATACATTACTGCCCCCCTTCTTCCCTTCCCCAATACATTACTGCCCCCCTTCTTCACTTCCCCAATACATTACTGCCTCCCTTCTTCCCTTCCCCAATACATTACTGCCTCCCTTCTTCCCTTCCCCAATACATTACTGCCTCCCTTCTTCCCTTCCCCAATACATTACTGCCCCCCTTCTTCCCTTCCCCAATACATTACTGCCCCCCGTCCCCAATACATTACTGCCCCCCCGTCCCCAATACATTACTGCCCCCCTTCCCCATACATTACTTCCCTCCCTCCCCCATACATTACTTCCCCCCCTCCCCATACATTACTTCCCTCCCTCCCCCATACATTACTTCCCCCCCTCCCCATTCATTACTGACCCTCCCCTCCCCCATACATTAAATGACCCCACCCCCCTCCCCCATACATTAAATGACCCCCTCCCCATACATTAAATGACCCCCTCCCCTCCCCATACATTAAATGACCCCCCCTCCCCCATACATTAAATGACCCCCCTCCCCTCCCCCATACATTAAATGAACCCCCCTCCCCCATACATTTAATAAACCCCCCTCCCCCATACATTTAATAAACCCCCCTCCCCTCCCCCATACATTAATGAACCCCCCTCCCCTCCCCATACATTAATGACCCCCTCCCCTCCCCCATACATTAATGACCCCCCTCCCCATACATTAATGAACCCCCCTCCCCTCCCCCATACATTAATGACCCCCCCTCCCCTCCCCCATACATTAATGACCTCCCTCCCCCATACATTAATGACCCCCCTCCCCCATACATTAATGACCCCCCTCCCCTCCCCCATACATTAATGACCCCCCTCCCCCATACATTAATGACCCCCCCTCCCCCTCTCCAATACATTAATGACCCCCTCCTCAATACATAATACAATAGGTCCCCCAAGCCCCTTTATTCTTACCTTTACAAATTCCACTTCCAACAGCTCAGGGAAGAAAGGCCGCGATGCAGTTTCAGAAGAGCCTCCGCCGCACAGCCGCCGGATGTGACGTCACGCCGTCATTTGCCGCTCACATCCGGCGGCTGACAGGAAGTATCGCGCGGTTGTGGCTGCGGCCGCGCGGCCGCATAGGGCTAGTGCGCCCCCCTAGATATTGCGCCCGGTGCGGCCGGCCCCCCCTGCACCCCCCACGCTACGCCCCTGGTACATTGTATTTGTCTATTGATAGCTGTTGAGAGATGTGTCAATTTTGTGTGTACAAACAGTGCTGATACTGCATATGCTAAAAAAAATTGGAATGGGTCTGCACACTTAAAAGTATCGGGTGCGACGAGGGAGCGTCAACCACGCCCATAAAGCAAATAGAAAACACAGGAGACTCAGCACAGCGTTTAAGGGAGTTTAATCCACCAAACAACAACAACGTTTCAGCCCAGCAGTGAGCTTTGACTTGAAAAAAGCTCAGTGCTGGGCTGAAACGTTGTTATTTTTTGGTGGATTAAACTCCCTTAAACGGTGTGCTGAGTCTCCTGTGATTTCTATTTGATACTGCATATGCATCATGATGCATGCACAACGTGCAAGCTTATTGCTTCTTTAGTATCTTTCATTAGGGTAACACCGAGCAAGGACGTTACAGAGCATAAGGCTGCTTAGTCAGAATTGCACAGGATATTGCTTTGCTTTTGCACATTTGCACATGTAAACCGGAATCACAATTCTAATATTGGCACCATTTGCTATTTTTTAGTTTATAGTGTCCCTTTAAACATTAACAGTTTATGTCTGCAACAAAAAACTGAGCAAATCCCCCACATGTAAGTGTGGTAAACATGTATGCAATAAAGTATTTGATTATACCTGAAACATTGAATGTGTTTTACTATTTTTACATTGTACCTTATTAAAGGATAAACTTCCAACTTGGAAAGCCAGTCACTATTGTAATCATAATGGTCAAACTATATTTATTTGTAGAAATGAAATCTGTCCTGGTCAAGGACAGTGTGTTTTTTTTCCGTCTGCCAGGCAGACTGCCTTTGTAATTGTTATCTGCCCTTTGGTTGCTTGTTTGAGTCAGTGCCTGAAATAGATCGTATGAGAACAGCTACTTGGACCATATCCCACAATAAAAATATGTGGGATATAAGGATCTGGGAAAAGTGACATAGCCCCATGGGATAAACCTTATCTTCTTTGTCAGAATATAACCAGGGATAATCTGAACATAGAAAATAAGTTATATCTGGCTGGTGTCCACCACATGATGCTTCCATACAAATGTGCCAGTGACAACCAATTCCTCTGAGAGAAAGATGTTTGTGGATATTCCCATGATATCCATTATAGTAGTTTACATCCCTACATTTACATCTGGTAAGGGAAATCAAAATACAACAGGCGTCTCTTCCATGAAAACACAGACACACGAGGAATAGTTAGAGAACAGACAACCCATACAAGTCTTAATCTTAGTCACTGCACTAAGTACACACAAGGAAGATGCATCTTTACAAGCCAACTTACGTGGATATCCCAAACCCCAAGATTGGGGGACAAAAGACCAATGAAACATCTACAAAAGTTAAAAGGACAAGTACAGCACCTAAAGCCTGTTTTCCACTTTTATATTGGGCGAGGACACTGAATGGGAACATGGAACAGAAATGCCTGGAATGGTTTGCAAATGTCCATGGAATAGCACTGAAGGACACGGTCAAGGCTCAGACTGGAATGGTATACAGGTAGATGTTTCCTCTTATTATTCTAGAGAGGTCAGACACCTAGCAGGTTAACCTAGCTTCATAGCATCAATTTATATATTGATAAGGGGAGAAAACAAATGCAAAATTTCAGTTTCACATAAGAACTTTTATGAGGACACTGTTATATATATATATAAAAAATAAATCCTAAGTGAAAGTATGGGCAAAGATCTAGCATTGGACCATTTATATATAACATGTTTTGTACCTTATTCCAAAAAACTAAATGCCCATCTGTCTAGAAGTGCATCTTACTTTGTATATATATGTGTATAAAGGCTTTGATCCATTTCGCATTCTTGTCGTTATTGCAAATAGGATTTATGGGAAAGGAATGTGATATTATTGCTGGTCACAAATGAATTGCAGATTTTTCTTCTCTCAGCCAATTCTAAAATAGCAATCTTCCTACATTAGTAATTAGTAAGCAGTAATCTTCTGGCGTTAAGTCTCACCCATAGTTGTGAATTGTTTCTAACTTTGGTGTTAAAGTCCCCTCAGTTCATTCCCTTTGAAAAGGGTCTGTCTAGCGAGAGAGTCAGTCATCGACCAGACTTGGTTGTCTGCTTCCTATGGAAGCATGGCAGCTGGCGGTGTGATGATAAATTGACATGTACTACTCAAACGTACACTGTACTACTGCCCTGTTGCCTAGGGGCAATACACTTTTCACAAGTGCTCCTAGGCAATTCACTTGTGCTTCTATATTAGAACCACAAGTACAAAAAAGTGTTGTTGTCCTTTTTAATAATTTATTTGGCTACATAATATGCAGCAGGAGTGAAGAACACTTTAACAAATCACCATTTTTTGAGAACCTCTCTTCTTACCACTTCAACATTTCTCCTATGTTTAGAACTCTGAGCAGCTAACGATGTGTTTTGCATTAATCCTGTTACTCCTTAGTATGTGAATTTGGTATCAGGTAATTCCTTGGGGACAAGGCAAGTAACTCAATTCTGGATGCGTCTTTTTAAAATAAGACACTTTTCTTTATTTTCCCGCCCTTTTCCTGGGGAGGTGACATCATCCTTGTCACATTCTGGATACATCTTGTTAAAGAACACCCCATTAAGCACGAAATAAAACCCCATCTATCTTAACCTATTACTGAACTAATGATTATAAGAACTAAACTCTGTAATTTATATTACATCTTGCTGACCTATAATAATTAGTCATGTTAACTTGTTCACTGAACAGCATGTACAGTGGTAATGTGGAGTAAAAACATTTATACTCTGTGTCAGCAAAACTGCAAGAACATGAAGAGACTCGTTGCTTTGAGTGTATTTAATTGCAATTGTAGCCTATTAAAATGTCCTTCAGAGCATGATGTATTTAGCACTTTATGTACTTCTCTGGCTGTGATGGGATGGAGCAGTTCAGTCAATATTTTACTAACTTCACAAAGCCCTGTTACAGTATACAAACTGCGTGTCTGTGAACAAGCAAGGGGTCATGTGACACCTTGACCCTCAGATTTGGGGAGTGTAGAAAATGGCAGTGCTTGCAGGAGATCTAACTGAACAAAACTAGTATATATGTATACAAGACACCTGACACTTTATCAAAAAGACACACAACACTAATTTAGACACTTGCCAGTTGCCCTTAACTGTTGAGTAATCACTGCCCCTGACCAATATGTGATGTACTAGCTATGTAAAAAAATAAACTAGACATTACAGTAAAAGACAAATAGCGCCTGATTTAATTACCTAAAATGTTTTAACAATTTATCTTGAGACCCATAATAAGTCTATGGAAGCAATAGTTTGGCTGGTATTTTTTTAAGAAAGGTTGGCAACCTTACTGTTTTTTTTAAATACTTTTATTTATGAAAGTATCAAAAACATATAGCAAATTTAATAATCAATATCTATACATAACAAAGATCAATGTTGACTTTGCTTAAACGAAGCATATTGTTTTAAAGACATAACAAATCATTCTTCACAGTGCAGAGGCTCTATTCTAGACAGGCACTCTTAATTTATCCAAAATTTCAACAACTTTACAGACAAAGAAGAAAAAACAAAAGAAAGAAAACACACTCACACAAAAAAACAAATCAAACAAAAATCTTGTCAATCCAATGAAGGAGAAGGGGGGAAGCCTGTCTGTAGTTTATGTCCATGCTTTATGCTATTCTATTTTCTAGATTAAAACCTCTTAGATTTCAATATATCTATCTACTGATTCCAAAGCTCAAGTTTTGATATCCCATGCCTCTCTCCATCTTGCATTGTTGAATAATTTGTGCACTTATCTCAGGTCATGTGGGAATTAAATTGTTCTTCCAAAATCTGACTATCTCTAATTTAAAAGCAGTCAATATATGGAGTATTATTTTATGCTCTTTCTTTGTACTCATGAAAATTCAAGTGTACTGTTTTTTAACTCCCTTTTTTCCATTGCAGTTTATGGTATTCAATGACATAAAATATATTTGCTAAGGTCATTGAATACACCCCATTGTATCTACATATAGCAATGCACTGGCTCTCCAGAAGCATACTGTTATCATTACAGACGTTTATTTAGACATAAATAGAGATATCTGTATAATACTGACATAAACCAAATGAGCTTATGACCTTAGCAGTACTAAATAGCAGCTGCCTTGTTTATTTCTGTATAAATACAATTACTACACAGTCATCTATCCATGCATGGCTAGTGTCCCCTTTTTGGTGTAAAGAAACATTTATTATGGAGCAATGTTTGTGCAACGTTTTAAAAGTGGAGAAATCCACAGGAACATGTTGTTTTCCATAGGGATTTATTCCTGAAAGAGAAATTATGTTAGCAAAATTGCAAGCACATGCCTAAAATAGGAGAAGAATGTGTTTTACATGTATCTGTGGAGTCTCCTGTTGATGACATCACCTGTTGCTTGATATGAAAATGAATTGCTTTTCGATGTGTAATTTACTTGCAGATTTACTAACACAATGTATAGATAATGTTCAAGATTTTTTGTTTTTACATTCACAGTAAAGCAGTGGTTAGGTGATACAGTCCCTCTTTAATGGACAACATTTAGATACAAGTTGTATTTCTAATGAAGTACATAAGTAATCATTCTCTTTAATACATTTATTAGTGATATTATAAATGCTCCCAAAAGTATGTCCTAAAAATTGAAGACACTATGGCACAAATCCAAATGACAATTTGAACCATGGTTCAAAGTGTGGCAGCCACAGCTTCATGTGAATAAATACCAAGCTATGCAATGCATTTTACTAATGCCACCAGTAGGATAAATGAGCTTTCATGCTTGGTTGCATAGCATTAGTAGATCCTTTCATTGATAAGATTGTGTGCAATGCAGGGAGAGTAGAAGAATAGTTATTATAATAATGCATGATCTTCCAGATACCAAATATCAGGAAAGACTACATCATCTCAATGTATTTACCTCAGAAAAAAACATATGAAACATTTATACAAGTAAGGAGTTTCAGCTAACCATGGTAGGGAAATATATTGCATAGCAGGAGAAATACTAGGACCATGAGCCATAATGTAAAATGAAAGGGTTAATGGTTTCGTTGTAATTTTAGAGGGAGTGTTGGTTGCATGAAACAGCCTTCCGGCAGAAGCGGTTAATACAGTGGTGGGATTTTACTTTTGTATGGGACAGGAATAAAAATATCCTGGAGAAAAAAGGAAACAAAGGGTCAGTTAAGGTTTGAAGCTTTACAGCAGGCAGAACATTTCACAGGTGGGTTAAATAGTTTTTATCTGCCATAAAATTCTGTATTTCTATATCTTGACATAAATGAGAGATAATGATCAGAAATACAGTGTCACTGAATTTGCTCATGTAGCTGATATAAATTAGACATTATTCCAAAGTAGAAAGGCAATGGCCATTGAGTCTAAATTTGATATATTCTAAAATGAATTAAAATGTTACTATATACAAGGGTTTATTCAGGTAGCTCCAAATTCCCACTGAAATTCGGACCCCCGAATTCCAACCAATTTTGCGTCACGTCTGAGTAGCTTCAAATGTTCCATTAGACTTCTTTCGGAGGATTTGGACTACTGCGACAATAGTCCAAATCCTCCTGTTACCGTCTGCGGGAGGAGGCCAAGTATTCCAGAAATAGCTGAAGTCCTCCCGAATTTCCCCGAATGGCCACAAGTTAAAAATATAAAATAAAATCACCATTAAAATAAATAAATATTAAAATAAAATATAAAATAATATAAAAAATATTTTAAAAAATATTGATATAATAAAATACGTAAAAAATGTAATAGTTAATTGACATGGTAATTGCTTAATAAATGCCATAATAGCATATTTAATAAAACATTTAAAAATAGGCTATTACGGTATAAATGGTGCAATTGCTCAATGTTTTTTTTTTTTTTGCTGATTTCAGGGGATTTTGTCCCTTTAAGGATAAGGGGAATGCTATGGTGTATAAAGTTAACAGAAACCTCTGAAATCAGGCCATATTGAATAGCTGATTTCAGGCCATATTGGGACATATGGATTAAACCCCTTACATTATCCCTTCTAGTAATTAACATAGCCAGCCATTCATAAAGCCAACTATTCACACTGTTGCGGTTGTTGATTTTGATACCCTTAAATATTAACAGGCATGTTTTGGCACTCCAGTTATGCCATAATCTTCAGTCAGTTCAAAAGCTAGTTTAGGAACATGGGAATCATGGGTCACAAATGATGGTGTGCCAAAGTTACACTTTTCATACGTTAAAGCAGTATTGTCCAAGTTTTTAATGTGGAGGGATGCAAACCCTACAAATGCTTATGTTGAGGGTCTGTTCAATATTTATTTTGTGAGGTAGACAATAGCAATGGTTAGCATTTTTACATAGAAACAAATGCTACACCAAGTGGTGTATCTTGGTTTTGTGCTGACCTAGGCAGACAAAATTCGGGCACCCAGCCACCCACGTTGCACACCCAGGACATGCCGCATCACCCCATTACATGCCTCCATCACCCCCATTAAATGCCACCATAACCCCCATCACATGCCTCCATCACACCCTGCCAGCAAGTACATTTTTTTTTTCCCCACCTCCCAGGCAAACAAGGCAAGTGCCACCCTAGGAACTTGCCTTGTTTGCCTCGTGCTAAATACAGTTCTGGCTACACCCTTAACAAATGTGAGAGTAAATGAATATATGCATAAATATTTGAAACAAATAAACTAAATGCAAATTAATTCAGTCAAAAAAGCAAAAACAATAGATATAATTCTAAAAACTTACATCACTATTGAGTTGCCAACACTTTTATGCCTTTTGGTCATTGAAGGCAGACCTTGAAGGACTTTACGAAGGTCTATGCAGAATTTTGCGCCCAAAGGTGATAATTGTCAGAATATTCACTTTCTTTCATGTACTCCGGGTACTTTCATTTATGTATTCAAGTTTAAACAGGGCTCCATTCCACGCTGACTAAACCCAAAAAAGCTTTTTTACAAATCACCTAATTTTTTTTCCCTATGTCGTCTATTTTTTTTACGTCTTTTTTAATGTGCAGTGACTGAAAGAAGGGGTACCTGACATCTTGACTGGGAATGCCAAGGATGTAAATTCAGAACAGAGTATATACATGTACATTATGTATGTAGCTATCTGCAGCTTGTAACTTTAAAATAAACAAATCAAAATAATGTGAGAGCTAAGCTCTTAAATTGCCTTTTGGGATGCTTCAGTTGACCTAGAAACTAATTCTTACTTTTTGCAAAGGATTAGAACTACAAAAAGTGGTACAATTAGGAAACTTATCCAGAGATTGGTAAATATGCTAATTGGATATCTTTTAGGCAGAGTTTTTAATTAGAACATGCAACAACTCTACTGCTAGACACACTGCAAGACTAAAAATGTTCTTCCTATTATCGTCAAGTTATTTAAAGATGTGTGTAGTGGACTTGAAAATTGACAAATTAAATTCAAATGTCTTAATGTGGAGCTTAAATTTAATTTTAAGTACTCACTTAATTATGACATAATGAAATGGGTTGAGATAACATTTAATAAAGTGTGGTGGTGCACGATAAATTGATTTTTTTTCTCATAAAGCTCTTTGTTGCAATTTTGGAGACAGTACCTCAGACATAAATACATATACAAACAATCATAGTATAAAGTGGGTCATAACATACCTTATATACTATATGGACAAATGTATTGGGGCACCTGACCATTACACCAACAGGGACTTTTATGACATTCCATTACATACATAAACATTAATATGTAGTTGTTTCACCCCTTTGCAACTATAACAACTTCCACTCTTTTGGGAAGGCTTCCACAAGATTTTGGAGTGCTTCTGTTGGATTTTTTGCCCATTCATCCAGTAGAGCATTTGTGAAGTCAGCCACTGATGCTAGATGAGAAGGCCTGGCTTCCAGTCTCTGTTCCAGTTCATCCCAAATGTGTTCAATGGGGTTGAGGTGATAATTGATTCTTCAGGCTCTTGGTAGTCTCCAAAAATCATACATGACTAGGAATGTCTATTTTCCAGGGCTTTTAGGCAAGATTCTACTTCTAATTTACATAGAATCTAAAACAAAATGGTTACTTAGAGGTAATGTTGTCCTCAAATGATTATAAAGCACTGGATCAAGGTATAAAGCCTTTATTGCTGACATGGTCCGTGTTGTTCTTATTTACATCCACTACAGTCATGAAGTCATACCTTCAAACTTGTCCACTCAGCAATGCAGGATGCTGGGACTATGGCTTAGGAGATGGCGTGTCTGTGATAATGCACATGTATCTTTCAAAGTGCACAGTATTTATCCTCCAGTAGACAGGGGGTATCTCAAAGGTGAACAAATAGTTTCATACAAGTTTCACACGACAAGTAATTACCCATTATGCATACCTCACTTGCAGTTCTAGGGAAGGGCTGGCAAGTGGTCAAGTGTCTTCCAGGCTTCTTTCTAATTTTCTGACTGAATGGGCTTCTGAGATCTAAATGGCCCAGTGCTTAGCACTTTTATATCCTTCTATCCAACTGTCTTGTCTGTCTATGAATACCTGTGTCTTGTCTGTCCGCATATCTGTCTTGAAGATCTCTTTTGTGTCAATCTCTGATAACTGCATACCTCCCAACTGTCCTGATTTGCACGGGACAGTCACGATTTTGGGAGGCAATCAGTGTGGCTTTAAAATAGGGGCTTTGGTGGAGATCTCCGATGGTTCTTATCTGCCGACACATTGTATTTTTCTATGTCTGGGGCACCAGAGAATGGTTACTGTGTATGCGCATTAATGCTGTCAATTAGAGTGACAGCACCAATCACGCATTTGCAGTAGCGCTGACACTTGACTTCCTAAGCTCTGCCCCCGGCATCCTGTTGGAAGGTATGTAACTGGTGAACCTGCACCACAGAGCACTACGTTGTTTTTGCAACTTGGGCCAAAGGTTGCCAACCCTCCCTTGTGCATAGATTATAACAAACTCTGGAAAGTGTGTTATTAGGAAGGGCTGCAGCAGCTGAGGCACACACTTATTATATAAATGTGACTAATAGAGAGAAAAAGAGAGAGCGCTTTTATTGTATCTTGCTATACCACAAAATCCTTATAATAAAGACTTGAACTCTTGGAGAAAATGTAATTCAGTGCACTTTGTTTAAATGATTTTATCTCTGCAGCAAAGTCATCCATTGCGAATAATCTTGACACAGAGAAATGAATGCCTTTCTCTAATGCTTCTTTAATATAAGGTAAACATGTAATCTCCTGCATGCTCCAAGAGTTCTCTATAGTGCTTAGCAGCGTCACCATGGATTCGGCGATCAGTTGAAACTAAAGTCTCACTATATCTTTTGTTAGCACAGCATGTATTTACTTGTATACCTGAATAAATAATCACAAACATGTAGCTCTAGTCTGTTCTAGTGCAATGCATTATGGTCCTTCATGCATTATATGGAATAACCTACAGTGCATTGAAGCTTGCTTATTTCAAAAGGTAAATTTAGATATGCCAGCATCATTTTTTATGTCATAAAAAATATAATAATTTTATACATAAATATACATATTATAACAACATTTACATAATATAAAAATTAAAATATAAAATATTGTAATAATATAATACATATTTATAAATACGGTACATATTAATATACATATAGAAATATATATAAAAAACCATTATAACTACAATAATATAAAAGAATACATAAATAAATATACATAAATCACATAGAATATGTAATACGATACTGACTCTTCCATGAAACACTCATTTGAGGGGAGTCTGGGATGAAAAAAGCAACATTTTAAAGTGTTTCAAACAAGCAAAAAGCCAAGTTTCCTAAATCATAGCTATACATGCATTGTGTGCATAAATATATTGCACAAAAACCTTACAAAGCACAAATCTGCAAATGTTTTTCCTTCAGGCATAGCCTAGAGCTAGGACTGCCAGTATTTTGCTGGACACAATCAATTTTTACCAGCTCTAGAATGTAGAATGTGCTAAAAAAAAAAGGAGAAGATCCCTTAGGAGCTACCTTGATTAATTGATTTCCCTCCAAACACATTTTATACACTCTGCAGGGCAGAAAGGTAAAAGTTTTATATGTTCCTCCAGAAAATGGCTGAGCATATATATACGTATGCATGGAATAAAAAATAGGAGGGGCTAATGTAAGATCTATTCAATTTAATAGCAAGAACACCATGACATTATGTTTTGGAGAAAAGACGAATAAAAATAAACAAAATAAAAGTACGAGAGTCTGCAAAATGGAAACTTCTGTGTCTTGTGATGCTCATGATACACTCACTTATCCCATTTGGAGTTGTAGGTGAGATGAGTTGAGATAAAAATGTAATTTCATCATTTTAACTATACTATGTGCAGGGATAAATCTGGTGAGTTTCCACCTCTAAGAAAAATCACCAGGATTGTCCTGCTCAATGTATAGCTAAACTGGTGAGATTAATTGTTTATCTCACCAGG
This sequence comes from Pelodytes ibericus, assembly GCA_036172795.1. Lineage (NCBI taxonomy): Eukaryota > Metazoa > Chordata > Amphibia > Anura > Pelodytidae > Pelodytes > Pelodytes ibericus. Next base: position 157,724,651 of record CM069861.1, on the reverse strand, counting down.
GGTGTATTGTGCTCCTGAGTGACAGGCGTGCTGCCAGTCCAGAGCACACCTGTCACTCAGAGGCACGATGTATCTTGTGTATTTTCGGGGGTTAGTGTGCTGTACACAGCCAGCACACAAACCCCCCGGATATACATGAGTTACATCCGAGGGGACGGCTGCAGCTACGAATTCAACAACTCTGTTGCCAATTCCACCAGCACTAAAAGTATACAAATTTTTGTATACTTTCGTGCTGGTGGAATTGGCAACACAGTGAGTGACTCTGTTGCCGAATTTGCAGCTGCCGTCTGTCTCCCAGATGTATTTCCAGGGCCTTGTGCGCTCTCTGTTACACTAACTTCAGAAATACACAGCGCAGCCGCTGCTCCGTGCTAGGTGTGTGGCGCACACTGAGCACATATGGAGCATCCACGCCTGCATCTCACCTCACCTCACCTGCATCTCACCTTGTAGTGAGTAGCCCCCAGCATAGATATTACACAAGATGCCATGATTCTCATTTCCCAGATACCAATAATCAATTAAAAACAATCAAAACTCTTATATGTGTCTTCATTATTTTGACTATAGTGTTACCTTGTGATTATCATATATACATTGCCTCATGATTATGAGTGTAGAGTGGCCATATATGGATAAGGTATTACAGAGTACAGAGGTTTACCCATTCAAGGGTAGTGGGTAATTTGTATTGGTTGTGTCCAGTAGGTAAAGTGGCAGAGAAGAACAGCCTTCTGATTTCTCTTACCATTACTGCTGCCTCTGGTATGAATAGCTCAAATGGTGTTAAATGAATTAACCAAGTGCAGGCCTGTTTTTGTGCTATATTTGCTACTATGCCAGTAGTTCAGGTTGTTAGGAAAATAATGAAATTAGTACTAAGAAGTTAATGGAATGTCATGTTTATTTTTGATTCGTTTTATGTTAATGTGTCAAAGCAAACTGTGTGACCTTAAGCGCCTAATCCCTGCAGGAAGTAAAGGGGTTAACTTAAAAAGCAAAGATTGGTTCCCAGGAGCATGGAACAGATCTAAGCTCTGTCCCTAACAATTTCTCATCAGGCAATGAGCAAAAAGCCTATGATTAGCTTTCATCCTGCCAAGCATTTGGAAGCTTGTCTGATCCCAAATACCAGCATCCTGTGCTATAAAAACACTGAGCTGGGGATATATGAGCCAGAAATAAAATTGTCCAGCAGACAAAAGACTTAACTAGAGTGGCTGCACTTTATCATATATATGTAGTAATTCACAGATATATGTGTTTGTACACTGAGCCATTGTGTGTCATTGTGCAATTATAATAATGTGTATTACTGCTGCTTAGTCTTTAGCAGTGCTTTTTATTGCTATATTGTACTATGGCATTAATGTACTGGTAACTTAAAAACATTGTACATAATAGGTTGTGATATATATGACTATCATTATATATACCAAGGACCATTTGCTAAACAGTAAACTATCATGAATTGACATTTTTAATAATTTGACTTATTTGAGAACATTTGTCATACTTTTATTTAGGGTTAATAACTATTTAAATATGCAAATTAAAAAAAATTTCTATTGCACTACTTGTGTTCTAGACATACTCCTATATTCTTCTACAGGGGTTATGTCATGAATTCCTTTTTTTTTATATATATAGATTAAGCTACATATGTTAGAGGCTAAAAGTAGTGTTCAGCCAGCAGGGGGAGCTCTATATTTATCTATTTATTTGCAGATTTGTTGGCTTATCTGCATGCGTGACTTCTATTCTTGCAACCTTCAAACTTTTTGTTCCATTTTAACCACTTTTTGAGATGACAAAAAATAGCACATAGAGGTGCGTGATAGTAGGCCATTTAATGACCAGCACACAATATAATATACAGGATAAGATCTGTCATACAATTGGGGGAATAGCCAGTTCAAAGAGGCAAAGTAATTGGAATTAAAGATGGGCAAACTGCATCGGCTAAGCGGGAGAGTAGTCGCAACTTGCAAGTTAAAACTCACTGACCGGGAAAGCCGGACACAAAGGTCAAATCCCCCACAACATTCTTTGTAATACATCTTTAAACTCTATTGTCAGGAAACCAATGCAATAGAAAAGGTTGAGTTATTTTACTATTTGGTGGTGCCTGCTGCCTGTGCAGTTGCTGCCATCTGTTTGCTTAGCTTGGATTGGATCCTACATGTGACATCACTCGAGATTGTTAATTACCAAAGCCGCGAGGGAGAGATTTCTCCCTGCAGTCCTGTTACAAGTATGCAAGCTTGCACACCTGTCATGACAGCACAGTCTCGCGTGACATCACACACAGGATTAAATGAGGTGGAGGCAGCATTTCAGCTAACTTGTGTTGGTGTGTCAGTGATCCGACACAAGAAACAGGTGCTGCCAAAAGGTAAACTAATTAAACATTTTGTATTGCATTGGCTTCCTGATAATAGGAAACCAGAGTTTAATAATGTTGTGGGAGGCTTGACAGTTCATCTTTATTTGGGAGTTGTTACATACAGGGAGTGCAGAATTATTAGGCAAGTTGTATTTTTGAGGATTAATTTTATTATTGAACAACAACCATGTTTTCAATGAACCCAAAAAACTCATTAATATCAAAGCTGAATATTTTTGGAAGTAGTTTTTAGTTTGTTTTTAGTTTTAGCTATTTTAGGGGGATATCTGTGTGTGCAGGTGACTATTACTGTGCATAATTATTAGGCAACTTAACAAAAAACAAATATATACCCATTTCAATTATTTATTTTTACCAGTGAAACCAATATAACATCTCAACATTCACAAATATACATTTCTGACATTCAAAAACAAAACAAAAACAAATCAGTGACCAATATAGCCAACTTTCTTTGCAAGGACACTCAAAAGCCTGCCATCCATGGATTCTGTCAGTGTTTTGATCTGTTCACCATCAACATTGCGTGCAGCAGCAACCACAGCCTCCCAGACACTGTTCAGAGAGGTGTACTGTTTTCCCTCCTTGTAAATCTCACATTTGATGATGGACCACAGGTTCTCAATGGGGTTCAGATCAGGTGAACAAGGAGGCCATGTCATTAGATTTTCTTCTTTTATACCCTTTCTTGCCAGCCACGCTGTGGAGTACTTGGACGCGTGTGATGGAGCATTGTCCTGCATGAAAATCATGTTTTTCTTCTTGAAGGATGCAGACTTCTTCCTGTACCACTGCTTGAAGAAGGTGTCTTCCAGGAACTGGCAGTAGGACTGGGAGTTGAGCTTGACTCCATCCTCAACCCGAAAAGGCCCCACAAGCTCATCTTTGATGATACCAGCCCAAACCAGTACTCCACCTCCACCTTGCTGGCGTCTGAGTCGGACTGGAGCTCTCTGCCCTTTACCAATCCAGCCACGGGCCCATCCATCTGGCCCATCAAGACTCACTCTCATTTCATCAGTCCATAAAACCTTAGAAAAATCAGTCTTGAGATATTTCTTGGCCCAGTCTTGACGTTTCAGCTTGTGTGTCTTGTTCAGTGGTGGTCGTCTTTCAGCCTTTCTTACCTTGGCCATGTCTCTGAGTATTGCACACCTTGTGCTTTTGGGCACTCCAGTGATGTTGCAGCTCTGAAATATGGCCAAACTGGTGGCAAGTGGCATCGTGGCAGCTGCACGCTTGACTTTTCATGGGCAGTTATTTTGCACCTTGGTTTTTCCACACGCTTCTTGCGACCCTGTTGACTATTTTGAATGAAACGCTTGATTGTTCGATGATCACGCTTCAGAAGCTTTGCAATTTTAAGAGTGCTGCATCCCTCTGCAAGATATCTCACTATTTTTGACTTTTCTGAGCCTGTCAAGTCCTTCTTTTGACCCATTTTGCCAAAGGAAAGGAAGTTGCCTAATAATTATGCACACCTGATATAGGGTGTTGATGTCATTAGACCACACCCCTTCTCATTACAGAGATGCACATCACCTAATATACTTAATTGGTAGTAGTCTTTCGAGCCTATACAGCTTGGAGTAAGACAACATGCATAAAGAGGATGATGTGGTCAAAATACTCATTTGCCTAATAATTCTGCACTCCCTGTATTTCAGAAGCAGTCACAATTTAACACAGTATTAAATAAGCATATCTGTTACCCAGCCTCAACAAAAACTATACTTTGTGTGCTTTGCACAGTTAGACTTTAAGGTAGAAGTGCTATTCTGAAAGCAGCCCATGATCTAGATAAGATGTCCATGCATATCCATGTCAACTGGGATGTGTTGTCTGGCTTAAGTTTTCCAGTGCCCTGTGCTGGCCTCCCCCGTGGCGCCCCACCTATATCTTTCCTCTCCCCCCCCCCCCCCTATGTATGTGTCTCTCTCCCTTCACGTTTGTACCTTTCCTCTTCCTTGCCATGTCTGTCTCTCTCCAACTCCCCCATACCTGTTCTCTCTCCCCCTCCTTCAAATATCTGCTCTCTCTCTCTTTTGTCTCTGTTCTGTGTCTCCCTCTCAGCCGGTGAGCTCCGCCCCCTCCCCAGATCCAGCAGAGCCTTTTCTATCTTTTTTTTTCTCGAGTGGGTGAGAGGGCGCACAGGTCGCACACCTCTAAGGCCGGCTCTGTCTGCCCTAAATTCTGTTCCTTAAATTTCCCTAGGTAGAATGAAACTGGCTGGATTTCTTGGCTGCTGAATGTGTCCATAATACCTCTGCAAACAACCTCATCCCATTTGTGTATGAATTATTTACTGGGACACTTGTTTATCATTAAATATTTCCATCAATATATATCCTACTACATACTTCCATATACAGTAACTAACAAGTATGTCAAAAACACAATTTCTACCTTGTACTGTCCATATCAATAGGATGAATTGATCTTCACCCATCAACAAACCCATAGCACACAGCAGTTTATTCTTATGCAGAAAGTATGACATTTTTACTCCATCTATAGGAGAGTAAAAAAAGAACATGAAGGGGAAAAAAACTGGTGTGAAACAACACAAAGTCTGTGCTAGATAATTACGTATTATACAGCTATCTGCAATATGCTGTATATCATGTACCGTATTTATCGGCGTATAACACGCACTTTTTCTCCCTGAAAATAGGGGGAAAATGATGTGTGGGTGTTATACGCCGAAAAAAAAAAAAAATCTAAAACTTACCTCGTTCCTGCTCTGTCCCCCGGTGCTCTGAAGGTCCGTAGCTGTGAGGAAAGCGTTGTGCTCTCCCCTCCAGACGCGCGGTCAATAAAGTGTGTTTTTTTTTTAAAACAAACTTTATTGTTCCGCGCGGCTGGAGGGAAGCTCACAACGCTTCCCTCACAGCCACGCAGCTTCAGAGCACCGGGGGACAGAGCAGTAACGAGGTAAGTGCTGGGGTCTGGGGAAGAGGGGGGAGGAGGGTGGCATAACGAGCATACTAAGGGGCAATATCATGGCATATTAAATGGCATATTGGGGGCAATATCCTGCATATTAAATGGCATATTGGGGGCAATATCCTGCATATTAAATGGCATATTGGGGGCAATATCCTGGCATATTAAATGGCATATTGGGGGCAATATCCTGGCATATTAAATGGCATATTGGGGGCAATATCCTGCATATTAAATGGCATATTGGGGGCAATATCCTGGCATATTAAAATGGCATATTGGGGGCAATATCCTGGCATATTAAAATGGCATATTGGGCTTCAAAGTTCTTTATTTGAAATGTAAGTTTTTTTTCCTGAAATTTCCTTCTTAAAATGAGGTGCGTGTTATACGCCGGCGCGTGTTATACGCCGATAAATACGGTATATTATGTTGTGTCATGTATCCACTGTACATGATACAGACACATAAAGGGTTTTAATTGTCAGATGTATGTGTTACTTTGAAACAAAAGAGACCATATGTTCTGTACCTCGTCGGTATGCTCAACAGAGTAAAGGGAAATATACGGATGATCAAAAAAACTTGGATGCATAAAAAAGGGAGGGAAGTAGTCTCTTACATTTTAATTATGTCTCATGCATACTAAACAGCAAATGCCAATATTGTGCTCCATTACCAGCTAAAAATATTCCAAATGATATAAAGAAATGCTTTGAAGCACTAAGTTGCCAAATAAAAGGGAGAATTCAGGAAAAACATATTCTGCTATAATTTGCAAGTATTGGTGAGTTTGATATGGAAATTGGTTCATCTTGTATTCTCAGTGTGGAAATCAGATGTGAAATGTATATTGCTTTCATGTTGGCATACATGCCCACAGCCAGATACTAATAGACTTGTATATTGCTCATCAGGGATAGTTTGCTTAGCAAGTTACTATTTGGTCTTAAAATAAAACCATATCTGTATTTGTATTCAAACATTAAAAAATATACAAGCGGGTCATGTAAAAACACCAACAATTAGGTTATATGCATGAAAAGGTTTGCATACCTTGACAGTTTGTGAGATTTAACATTGAAACTCTGGATTTTAAAAAGGTGCAGTCTCCTCAGTAGCATTTGAGGAAATGTTGCTAAGGAAAACTAGAACAGGATGGGAACAGTAAGACTGATCTCGGTTTCTCACAGATTATGATATAGAATTATGACTATTTTGGAGAGGAAATGTCAGTAAGAGGATTATTGCAACGGCTAAAATGTGAGAAACTACTGTGTCATAGGTTAGAGATTAGTTGTTTTCAGTTGCTGCAACCAAGGTAGGCCTTGGGGGTAACTGTGTCTCCTAATAGTGCTTAGTCTAGGTATAGCTAAGATCCCTTATGTCTTAGCTGAATGTGACTGTGCTTTCAGTCTCAGGAGGACTTACTGAAATCAACTCATTTAACTGTGTCCTATAATTAATCTCCTAGGAGTTAAACACACTTACTGTTGGCTACATTTTCAATATCCTACTCCAGTATGCAGAAAGTACCATAGATTGGAATCTCATTTCATTCTCATGACTGCAGTACCTTTTTCATAACTCTGGGGCCTAGAGTTTTAAAATCCGATCTGAATTTCCTGCACTTCCCTGAAGGTGCTGGTCTATAACTAGACTTGGTTAGGTACTGGTATATGGCTAGGTTTGGGCAGGTGCCAGACTGTGGCTAGGCCTAACTGGGCAGGCACCACTCTGGGCAGTTGCCTCTCTTTGGCCGAACTAAGGAAGACAAAAGGTACAAGGAGAAATAAATGCAAAGAATAAACAGGAATGAGCAAAAAAACACAAGCGAGCAAAGCTAGAAAATATATGGAAATGCCTGAATACAGTCTGGATGAGCCTACATGTGTGTTGACTCATGACAGCTTTTATACATATATAAACATATGAAAAATGTAATTAACAATTAGTTTAACAAATATATTTTTAGTCCTATGCCATCTACAATATAAGAGCATCCATACTCATTTATCTCTTCCCATTTGTCTTACCAGGCTGTGTTTGGGGACACACCAGGGTATTTTGAAGCAGTATTTTTGTTTTTGTTTCAACTAGACTTATACTTTCTGTTTTTTTCCTTCTAAATCTGATAGTTTAGTGTGTCCTCTTGAAGGAGAGGAGAATAATGTAATATTGTTATAATTGGCTCCTGTAAAGGTACCCCTCTTATAGTTACAAATCTCTTTACTGACAATGGAGTTTAAGATAATGAAACCTCTCAGTTTTTTAGTCCCTGTCAGCAATTTACCTGCAGAATAGAATTGGATTTTATTTCTGTAATGAATGATGTACGAAAATGTTGATCTGTGACATTCCTCTGTGCTTAATGTTAACAGTGAAGTAATGCTAATTGTATAAGCCCTTTGTCCATTGCAAGCAATAAATGATGTCAGTAGCCTTCTAGAACATTAATCTCTACTTGTAAATTAGGAACACTTTGCTTATGATGGAGCATGAAGTCGTTGATATGGGTTTGGTACAGGCACCAAAAAGCTGAAAGGAGTTTTAAGTATAAAAGATAAATTGAATATGGTGCTTGTCATCTCATTATTTCTCAGTAGCTATTATTCACTCTGGGAGCTGTTTTTATCTCAGATTATACATTAATAAAGAACACCTCTCTACTCAAGATAAGTGTGATTTATTAAGCAGTGTGTAGGATTTCTGTGGTATTATTTGCACCAATAACTATGTTTGTATCAGCCTTAAAACATATTAAAACACTTTAGCTATATATACCATTATTATCCATGAATTGCAATCTCTTAAAGCCCCTGCTTTAACACATCATAGTGCTGAAGCCATTTTTACAAAAATATATATTTCTAACTTACCCATTGCCATTTTCCTATAACCCCCCACAGTCTCACATTCATGATAAAACTTGAAATATTTCAGGAATCTTTTTTTGAATTATTTCGTGCTTGTCCTGACAATTTCTACAATAAATACAATACAAAGCAGGTGCTGATAAGTGCAAAAACAATTTTGTATGTGAGTTTACTACCAAAGAATATAGCTCACTTGGATTTACAACGAGTGCAGCCAATTTAGGGTTAAGCTCCACCAGTATACCCCCCAAAATAGTGACATCAGCTCGTGACTCCTCCAGTTGAGAAACACTGCTGTAGCTAATTGGACATTACTGTATTTTCCCCAGGCATGAATATATTATGGATTTGTAATAAATGCAATTGCTTTCCATTATTTTATATATTAACCTTGCCTGTGGCTTCTGTACCCAACACAATTCCTCATAAGTTGTTTAAGAATCGGTAATTTCACTCTTATGTTTTTGAGAATAGATATAATGTGCTTTTTGAATTTTAAAAATTATTGGTGAGTGTCCTCTATAATTCTGTTCCTCCTCTATATGGTCTGTTTTTTAAAATCAAATGCCCCAGTCTTGAAATCTAAAGAAACCCACTTGCCATTCCAGGAGGAAACTCATTATTTAAAATCATTGTCAATATCATTGAGTCAACAAAGATATTAGTTTAAAAATGAAACTTTTGTCTGCATGTCCTTCATAAGTGTTACTAAAACTTTCCAGTAGGTCTTATATGCCAAAGTTCCTTGGGTCTTATTTAACCATGGGGCTATCTGTATTGGTACACTAAAAACATCTTGTTCTAACCTTTACCAAGGTTTGTATAATTTATCATTATTCCAATTTATCAGAGAAGCCACGTAAACTGACTTATAATTACTCTCATGATCCGAAAGTCTTGCTCCTCTCCTTTAAATCCCAACCCAGAAGGTTGACCCCACTAGATAAATTCTCTAATTAACGTCCTCTAAGTAAAGAAAAAGGATCTGAGTGTCACATATCAACCTGTGTGCAGGCTCATCCAGGCAGTCATTTTGGTTTCCTTTCTTGTCTTTCTATTTGGTTATTATTTATACTTGTTCCTGCCCCATCCTTGTATCCCAGTCCTGTGACCTATTGGAGGGCTGCCCTGTCTCGTTCCCTGTCAGAGGACTATCCTGTGACAGTGTCCCTTCAAGGTTGCTGGTTATTCCCTATCTGTTTGTTAATTCTCTCAAAATGTAATGCATACTCTTGCCTGCGTATATTCCTGCATAATACCTCAGCCTTGTGCTGAAATCATTCTTGTCTACATCTGACATTTGGATCTCTTTATTTTAATGGTTTCCTGCAGTGGAGTAAACACCTTCCCCTGGGCCCTGATTTAAGAAAACCTTATAATTCAAGTTCAATTTCTTTTAAAAAAAATTTAAACTCACACAATTGTAAACATGCATTCACAACAGTGTGTGGATACATGATGTCTGTATGTGGGGTTATATTTTTCCGAGGTTTTAGTTTTCTTATTTTTGCAAGCCTTTTCTAGTGACAGATATTTCATCTTAAGTGTATGAATGCGATATGTGCATCTCTGCTCCTGAACTGCCAAATACTAATGTATAATGAATTTCTATAACTGCACGATGGAGACATTGCAGTTACTAAGGCTACAAAGCCAGTGAAAGATGACTTGAATACTTAACCTATTATTAGATGTGTAAAAAAACTTGTGTCCTTTTCCTTTACTATAATGTGTATGTGCCTGCTATATGTTGGATGAGTAGTTGGATTCAAAACGGTTAGACACTGATTCTCTTTGTATAGGAAGCCTATCTGCAGCTGTAAAAACATAACCTTTGCATGTAAAGCAAATCTGGAGCAGTATGTGCATACTTTTTGTATATAAAGCCAATCTATATTAGGGAAAAAAACAGTCTTTGTATATACTGCCATTCATGAGCAGTATATGCACAATCTGGAGCAGGGTATGCATAATATTTGTATATGAATGCAGTATGGAGCATATACCTTGTATATGAAGGCAATATGGAGCAGTATATGCATACACTTACTATAAGAAGGCAATCTGGAGCACTATATGCACAATGTTTGTACAATAAGGCACTCTGATTTGACTAAGAGCATTTAGCCTAAAACCCGTCAAGCCTGCTATGTGCATACCCTGCACCTCTTTTCACTGTGTGGACACAATACATTTGTATATATTTTTTTCAAGTACAGGAGTGCCCTCGTTCATTACTTTTTTTCCTAGTATTTGTATACCTGACGTGAGAGCTCGTCCAGCTGCTTCCTTTTGTAGCCATCAGACTGTGACCATCTCATCAGGGTTTGGTCTCTGAGAGCTTTGAGCTTTCAAGTTCATGTGTCACATGCTAGAGAGCATAAATCTCGGATTAAGGAGGAAAGCTCTGGCTTAAAATGGAAGTTTGCGAATGTGTAAAACAGGTTCACCAGAACATTGTGAACTGGCTGGATCCTGCATGTAATTGGCTGACACACAAAAAACTGTTAAAACAATTAAATTGTGTTAAGCCAGGCCTAGGCCAGACCATTATTTTTAGGGATTTTTTAAGATTAACATCTGTGGTGGGAAAACTGTTTGAATTGGTTGCTAAGGGAATATATATGTCATCTTGAACATGAATTTCATTAGCAGGAGCCAACATGTTTTTTGGAAAGACAGTTCTTGCCAAACTAACTTAATTGCATTCTATGAAGAAGTGAGTAAAAATGTAGATATATTTCACATGGTCCAGGTGGTATGGAACCCTGAGTGACCGAGATGAGGAGCTACAATGCAGGGGTGGAGACAGGGCGCTGTGCTGAGTAGATGCACTTATCTGGTGGCTTGGGGCTGTAGGTTTTGTGCAGCCACATACAGAGGCCCTGTGGAGGCAGCTGTTGTATGCAGAATACATCCAGTATACATGGCTAGGACTAAGAAAGCCTGCAGACATTCTGGAGCAAGCATGGATAATAACTCGACAGGAAAGCAGGCTGTTGCAGACTAGGACAGAATAAGCTAAAAGACAGATCAAGCAGAGCGATACCAGAAAAGGAACTGACTACAGAGCACAGGGCTAAGGACAGACTAGGGCAGGACGGAGGAGAAAAAGAAGATAAACAATACAGGGCATAGCGATACAGATAATAACATAGATATAAAGCAGGGCACAGACAAAGTGCATTGATACAGAACTTAAAGGGACAGGTACAGATATACCGTATTTGCTTGAATATAAGACGAGTTTTTTTTTCAGAGCAAATGCTCTGAAAAATGGCCCTGGTCTTACATTCAAGGTTTATTCTATAATCAGACCTCAAATCGAGGTCTGAATATAAGATGGATCCAGGCCCCTGCAGAGCTGCAGGGGACCTGGATCCCCTTGTCTAGCAGCCGGGGCATGTCTGCACAATAGGCAGCATTGGGCAATTCTGGGGAGGGAGGGGGGAGAGGCAGCAATGGGTAAGTCGGGGGGAGGCAGCATTGGCTAAGGCTGGGTAGGGAGCCAGCACTGGTTAAGTCTGGGGGGTAGGGGCAGATATGGCTAAGTCCAGTGGGCAGATGGCTGTGGGGGCAATGAATAGGCTACGTCTGGGGGCAGCTGGGCAAATAAAAGGAAATAAAAACAAGAACTTTTTTCTATCATTTAAATTTTTATTAAATATGAAAAAGCAATGTGAATATATAGTTATTAAAAGTTAAACTTTTTTCCTATAGGGTAGTCTTATATTCATTTTTCCTAAGGGAATATCCAAAGATTGGGTGGGGTCCTCCAAATACGGTAACTAAGACTACATACAGAGGACAGGGCTAAGGAACACGAGAACATTTAAAGAAACAAACAAATTCAGGAATTAGCTCAACATTAAAGATGGTAAAATGGTGGGGGACTGGTTCACCTGTTGGCCAATTAGATGTTAGCTTGCCAATCACCCCACATTTAGTCAAGTCCCTAACTATGATGTATGGAATAGCCTTCCAGCAGAAGTGGTAGAGGTAAACACAGTCAAGGATTTTAAGCATGCGTGGGATAGACACAAGGCTATCCTAGCTATAAGACCGGGAACGGAGGACTAATAAAAGTACTCAAAAAAAAAACTAGGGGAATGCCACCATGTGGCTGAACTAGGAACTGCAACACCAAAACACACAGATACAAAGAACAGGAACCAGCATAGAATATAAACAAGAACACAAGAAAACAGAAATGCCTGGATGAGCCTTCATGTGGGTTGACTAGTGACAATATGGGTGCTGCAGTGGATTTAATTTATGTAGATGCTAAGGCATTTGATACAGTTCCACACAAAAGGTTACTGTACAAATTGATTGAAATCGGCTTAGGGCCAATTGTCTGTGTGTGGATTGGCAATTGGCTGAAAGATATCATGCAACGAGTGGTGGTAAATTGGAAGTTCTCAAATTGGACAAATCTTGTGTGTGAAGTACCTCATTGATCTGTCCCCAGTCCTCTTCTTTATAATTTGATTACTGATGGTCTCCCAGTGGGCATAGGGAGCTATGCATCAGTGTTTCCTGATAGAAAATTAAGAAGGGTAATGCAGTCTGAACTAGATGTGTTTTCTCTGCAATAGGATGTGGACAAATTGGGTAATTGGGCAGACAAATGGCAAATGACACACTGTGGACCATAGACTTATAAAAGAAACAAATAAGTGAGATCCCTCTCACAAGAATGGACAAAAGCTCAAATAGCCAGTCCTATAGGATGTAATCTACTAGGGGGAGGAATCACCATTTTTTACCCGCTTGCACCATTATAGAGAAAACATCTCCATTACCAGGGCCGATCCTGGGCGGGTGCACGGGGTGCACCGCGCCCAGGCGCACGGGAGGAGAGGCGCTGAAGCAGGGAGTTCTCTCCCTGCCGTCCTCCTCCTTGTTAAAGCAAGCACAGCGCGACGGGTGCAAGCTCCGCCCCCGTCGCGTTCTGTGATTGGCTGCTGCCGGGAGGAGGACGTTCTCTAGAGTATCTGCCAAGACACCATAGAGAACATCCTCCTCCCTGCAGCCAATCACAGAACGCGACGGGGGCGGAGCTTTCCCCCGTTGCTCTGTGCTTGGATTAGGAGGAGGTGATAACAGTTTGGCGGGGGGGAGGGTATTGTTAAAATATAAAATAAAAAAAGAAAGTGTGGAAGTGTATGTGAATGTGTATGTGTGTATGTGTGTGTCAATGTGTTTAACTATGTGTGTGTTAATGTCTGTGTAAGTGTGTGTGAATGTGAATGTGTATAAGTGTGTATGTGTGTGTCAATGTGTATAACTATGTGTGTGTTACTGTCTGTGTAAGTGTGTGTGTATGTGTGTATGTGTGTGTCAATGTGTATAACTATGTGTGTGTTACTGTCTAAGTGAGTGTGTATGTGTATAAGTGTGTACGTGTGTGTCAATGTGTATAACTATGTGTGTGTTACTGTCTGTGTAAGTGTGTGTGTATGTGTATAAGTGTGTATGTGTGTGTCAATGTGAATAACTATGTGTGATACTGTCTGTGTAAGTGTGTGTGATTGTGTATAAGTGTGTATGTGTGTGTCAATGTGTATAACCATGTGTGTGTTACTGTCTGTGTAAGTGTGTGTGTATGTGTATAAGTGTGTATGTGTGTGTCAATGTGTATAACTATGTGTGTGTTACTGTCTGTGTAAGTGTGTGTGAATGTGTATGTGTGTGTCAATGTGTATAACTATGTGTGTGTTACTGTCTGTGTAAGTGTGTGTGAATGTGTATGTGTGTGTCAATGTGTATAACTATGTGTGTGTTACTGTCTGTGTAAGTGTGTGTACATGAGTGTCTGTGCAAGTGTATCCTGTGTCTAAGTGTGTAAAGGTGGCTGTGTGTGTATTTATGTATGTGTGACAGTGTGTATAAGGGTGTCTGTGTAAATGTATGTCTGTGAGGGTGACTAAGTGTGTTTGTGTGACTGTGTGTATTTATGTATGACTGTGTGTATTTATATGTGACTGTGTATTTATGTGTGACTGTGTGTATTTATGTGTGACTGTGTGTATTTATGTATGACTGTGTGTATTTATGTGTGGCTGTGTGCTCTTGTGTGTTCTTGCCCGGGGCCCTCACTGCGCTCATCAATTTATCACATGGAGGGCACCAGCCCCCAACCAGCCCCCAATTGACCTATTCTTATGAATGGGGACTCTATTTCGGTTTATAGAAAGCCAATAGCATTACATGGGTATTGGCTTTCTATAAACCGAAATAGAGTCCCCATTCATAAGAATAGGTCAATTGACCTATTCGTATGAATGGGGAGACTCACCCACATTTTACTTCATTTTGCAGCCCTCTAGCCCTTTCCAGGGCTTTTTTAGAGGCATTTTAGTGGCCAAAAGTTTGGGTCACCATTGACTTGAATGGGGTTCGGGGTCAAGTTTGGGGTAAAGTTCGACCCCGAACCCGGACTTTTTTCCGAAGTTCGGCCGAACCCGAACATCCAGGTGTCCGCTCAACTCGACTCAAAACCAAGCTAATGACACATCCCTGTTAATAAAGAAGCAAGACCATAACAGAGATTCAGAAGAAATCTAACTTAATTCTCTTAGAAAAAATCAAATACAATGTTAGCATCAAGTAAGATCCAACGCTATTATAAGGGTAATAAAGCAGATAAATGATTATACAATATATTTTTTTAAAAGAAAACACGTTTAACGTATGAAGGAGAATTTCATCTAGCACCTCATAAAATTGGCCAGGCTTATGGGAACTATTATCATTCCCTGTATAACATCCCCAAATCTAGCACAGAAGCTAAGATAGAATCTTACTTTAAGGAACAACTAGACAAACTCAATAAGAGATTTGGGCTGGATGAAGTGAACAGAAGCAATACAGGCATTAAAAACCAAAAAAGCACCAGGCCTGGATGGTTAAGAGGCCTCCTTTTACAAAAGTTGGGTTAAGGAAATAGCTCCATTTCTCCTAGATGCATTTAATGAAGCAGCAGCTACTGTTAAGCTCCCAGGGGAAATTTTACAGGGGAACATTACACCTATCTTAAAACCTGGCAAAGAGGCAGATGACATCACCAGCTTTAGACCAATCTCGCTACTGAACCAAGATGCAAAAATGTATGCCTCTATTCTAGCAAAAATAATTGGTACAATCCTCCTCAACTTTATTAATGTAAGCCAGGCCGGATTTATACAGGGCAGAACATTTACAGCTCATATCAGGGACCTCATGACCATCATGCAAAAGACTTGTGGTACTCCCCAGCTGGCCCTGTATTTGGACACTGAGAAAGCGTTCAACAGGGTCAGCTGCGGATTCATGAGGGAATCTCTCAAAGCTTTTGGCTTGGAGGGCAATATACTGAGTGATATGGAATATAAATTCAGACCCCATAGGTAGACTAGTGGGAACGGGGATAAAGTCCCCCTGGTACACATTGTCAAGTGGTACACTCCAGAGCTTCCCATTGTCCCCTATTCTTTGTTATCTCATTGGAACCACTAGCCAGAGAAAATAAGAGAATGTCAAAAGATTAAGGGGTTTGCGGGTCTTCAGTAACAAATAATATAGATGTGTTACTGATGATATCTTGATTACAGTAGAAGAGCCTAGTAATTCCCTCAATGAGATTATGAGACTTATCTTGAGATATAGCTCACTATCCAATTATAAATTGAATTGCAAAAAAACTAAGGTGATATAAAGTTATCTGGGGGACTCACAGAAGGAGTCTTTAAAAAAGAGCTATAAAATCTTCCATTTGTTATCTGGGTATAAATATACCGGTAGACCCTGCAAATTGGCTACAAATAAACATACTCCCGATGATTAAAGAAATGAACGCAACGTTTAAAGATTGAAAAAACGCAAAAATATCATGGCGGGGAAGAATAAAAACAGTAAGAGAATACGTTCTCCCAAAAATCTATTATCTATTCCGAATGCTGCCAGAGTATGGCTACAAATAATACAACATAAGTTCAACCATTTTATCTGGCAAGGTAAAAAGCCAGACTTAATCTACAATTATTAGCTCACAATTTAGCATGGGTGGGTTTAGGCACACCTAGTATCCAAGAACACTCAAAGGCAACATTACTGGCCCAAGAATTAGCCACACAAAATTGAAAATCACACGGGAAGCTGATATGAGCTAGAAAATAATGTAAATAAACCATATGGCTTATTAGCCAGATTCTGGAATTTGAATCTAGTGAACCCCCTAGATAGGAATGGAATATATATTCTCCGTTAACAAGCATACTTGACATCTGGGAAAAAATAAGAAAAAAAATGGGTATAAAAAATAGACTCACACCAGCCCTTCCAGCTATGATAATTAACCACCTTCTCGAAAATATGGGACTAGAACAATGGCATAAACAAGGAATCACTAAAACAGAACATATGATGAATGATCTGGAAATAAAGTAATTTGAAAAACTATGAAAAGAATTCAATATACCCCACTAAGATTTATTTAAATACTTATATATAAAACACTTCCTTAAACAACATGTATATAGTGACAATACATCTAAAGCACACATACTTTTGAATAAATTGCTGAAACAACAGGACTATAACATTTTTTGTATCCAACTACCTAATAATTATAAAACTTTTAAAAAGAAACCCCAGTTCCTAGCCATAAAAAAATGGGAGGTCCAATTTAAGGTCTGTAATATATGGTACATGGCTCTATCATGAAAAAGATATCTGTTATACACAGCTCATTATGTTGGAGATATGGATTAGATGAAGGCAACTTTTTACACCTGTAGTGGAGCTGCCGAGATTTTAAACCTCTGTGGGTAACAACATTTTTTAGACAAAACTGGTTTCTTTCCCTGGATAGAGCCTTATTGCATCTAAATTTCACAGAAGATAAAACTTAATATAGAATCATTGACCATATATTAAATGCAACCAAATTAGAAATTTGCAATAAACTGGAACTCGTCAAATGTACCACAGTGGTCGAGGATCCAGACGCATCAATGTCAGATGGAGAAAGGAATCCAAGCACAAATGAGAATGAACAAAAAAATCCCTAATCATTGGCAAACTTAGTTTCAGATTATTGAAGCAAACAATCTTTAAAAATTTAAATTATAAGATTCATGGAGGAAGGAAAGGGGGAGGAAATAGAAAGAAAGGAAATGTAATATCCTCTAGTGCGTAAGAAAGAAATTATTTTACCTTAAAAAAAGCAGCAACTCGACTAGATCCTGTTCCCACGAATTGTCCAAATCAAGCATTTGTCATGTGTACTTATTTGTCTAACCGGAGTCTCGAAGAAGACAATATTTAGTACTTTTATTCTATAAGAAAGGTAGAGAATATTGATGCATCTGATATTGCCTATATTTCAGGTGTTCCGTCAATAGGCACCCAAATGTGACACTTGGGAATAATTGTAACGTTGTAAATTTGTCTGTCTGTTAATTCATTATCAAAGAATGTAATTTTTGTATTTGATATTTGCATTAAAAACCTTTTTTTATCCTGGTTCAGACATATCCTGCACATGTTGGTTGACTTTCAGCTCCTGCAGGCCTTTGTTGAGAAGTTATTTATTGATCAGTGGGAGGAAGGCTACATGTGACTAAATCACAGACATAATGATAAAACATTAAATTAATACTATTGTAAAGTTTCATATTATACAATTTATATACCCTAATTGCTAGAATGTAAGACGACCCTGATTATAAGATGGCCCCTCAAATTTTTGAATATCAGTTTAGGAAAAAAGGAAAAAGCCTAATTATAAGACTATATTCTAGAAGAAAAAGGTTTTAATATTACATATTTGTTCACATGTAAACAGCTGAAACAGATTTAATACAAATTATAAGACTATCTCGAATTTTTGAGAGCATTTGCTCGTAAAAAAACCTAGTCTTATATTCGAGCATATACAGTAATTCAAATGTATATTTTGCCATATTTAAATGTAAGGTTCTTTCCCTTTTAATGAGCTTTTAAACATCGTACACTCCTGTGTTAGAATTATACTTTCAACATTTTCCTGTATACGCAATTTCTTTCCTCAATTTCTATGTTAGAATTTCTAGAATACTCTAGGTCTAGGATGAGTCAATGTACTTGTGGAATGCAATGGTAAGTACAAATTCTCTGGAGACCATTTACTCTCTGTCTTGCAATAAAAAGCCTTTTGTGTGTCAGGTCACCACCTGAATTTCATCTGTGGAAATTCATGACCGTTTAGCACTTCATACTTATTAGAGGATGATTTACACATAACAGGTCACCCGCCAATGCCCTGCATCACTAGCATTTTGCTTTAGTTAACTATCAGCACAATTGCTATTAAAGTTTGAATGTGTCATGTTGTACGATGGGAGCCAGTAAATATCCTTTGACACATGGAGAAGTTTTGCAAAGCTTGCTTGTTTGATAATGTCCAAAGAGCCTGTGTTAGATTTTCTGCTCTGCAAATAGAAAGATGCCCTTAAGCTCATTTTTCATATTACAAAACTTGCTGACTGCACAGTAAATGGCATCACTAAAATAGAATTTCCGTTATGGGCACAAATGACACAGCTTAGGTTCTATTTTGAAAGCATCATAGTGATGCAATTAAAAGTTTTAATTTATAGTGACCCTTAAAATAATACCTACCTCAGAGAGTTGACATACTTGTGTGGATTTTAATCTCTAATTATAAAATTGTGCTGTGCAGATATCTGTATTTCAGAGTATTACACCTATACTGGCACATCTGTTTCTTGAAGTTAGGTTCCCTGTGACATCTCCAGACCCAGTAAAGTCAAAACTATCTCACTGGGACATCTATTTGTTAATAGTGCTTTAGACTAGTTTCTTAAAATATGACTGAATATTTTGTTAACAATTTGTTTCATAATAATAAGTGATGGACTTTTTGCCATCAGAATAGATTCAACTTTTCAAAATTTTCTTCCATGAAAACACATTTACTTATGACTGTTCACGTATCTGCCCATAGCATTGCCATAGTACTTTGCGGCCCCCTCATAGTTATACACACTGCGGCCCCACATAATTATACACACTGTCTCTCTTAATTTTACTGTTTCTACTCAACTCTATGAAACCTGAAAATTACCATTCACTTGTGTTTTTTCTGTTATGATGCAGAATGACTTAATAAATAATATCTAAGATGTATGATACTCATTTGGGGTATGTGTTCCCAAATCCTGAGACCTTTAAATCTTAGCTTGTTCATCTTGCCCTGCAAAGTCATTCAGCATGTGATTTGTTTAATATTTTTTAATTACGAAGGTGTTAATGAACTCTAAAGACTAAGTCCAGTGGATGAAACGAGTAAGGATCTATTTGGTCTCATACTGAGATAGACAGTATACCAGTTGCCCTATACATCTGTTGTGCCCATGGTGCTAGCAGGTTGGTCCTATCTTGGCAGTGGTCTTATGTTAGCAGTGCTTTTGACTTTCTTGGAGTGTATAACCGAGCTTGTTTCTGGTACAGATTCAAAGGGAGTTTCTGGAGGCATTGGCTGTTTTTCCATCATGGAAGGTGAGATTTCAAGTGGGATTCCTGTGTTCTCTAACTGTTGTTATTTGGATCTTTATATACCCATCTCAGTACACAACCGGACACTTTATTACACACCTGCTCTGTTGTCGCAGCAGCTGAAGATATTCATACCCACTCTGTTTTTATGCTTTTAGAGCCACTTGTTCCTAGTCTCCAACAGATATTGTTTTGCCAAGCACTATGTGCTGGTACTCGGAACGTTTTCATATACAGTATTTGCTCGATTATAAAAAAATCTTATAATTGAGGTCGTCTTATAATATGACCTCAGAGCTGCAGTGGACCTGGATCCCCCTCTCTAACAGCAGGGGATGTCTGCGCGATGAGCCCCTGCTGCCGCCCAGCACGACCGCCGGGGCTTCTATGATGAAGCCGGGTACTTCCGGCTTCGTCACAGAAGTCCTGGCGGTCCTGCTGGGCGGCAGCAGGGGATGTCTGCGCTCATCGCGCAGACATCCTCTGCTGCCCCACTAGCCACCAGGGAGAATCGGGCAGCTGGGGGATGTCTGCTGTCCGTCATAATAGACGGAGGTGTCGGGCAGCATGGAGGATGTCTGCACGTATCGTGCAGACATCCCCCGGCTGCCCCCACTAGCCACCAGGGATTATGAAACAGGTGAGGGGGAGGGAGGGGGGTGGAGGGAGGGGGGAACCAGAGCAACAAGGGGAGGGGGGGGGGGACCAGAGCAACAAGGGGAGGGAGGGAGGGGGGACCAGAGCAACGAGGGAGGGGGGAAGCAGAGCAACAAGGGGAGGGATGGGGGGGAAGAGACAGAGACAAGGGGATGGAGGGTGGGGAAGAGAGAAACAGGGGGGGAGAGATAAGGGGAGCGAGGGGGGAGACAAAGGGAGGGGGAGAGAGACAAAGCTGGGGGCAAGGGAAAGAGGGATTGGCACATAAAAGGAAATAAAAACAAGAAATGCATTTTTTCAAATCATCATTTTTTATTAAAAAAGCAATTTACATGTGAATATATACAAGTTGAACTTTTTTCCTATAGGGTAGTCTTATATTCAGGCTTTTAGTTTTTTTCCTAATGGAATATCCAAAGTTTGGGGGGTCGTCTTATAATCAGGGTCGTCTTATAATCGAGCAAATACGGTATTTATTATTTACTCTTGTTTATGAGAATCACTGATACTATTTAGTGTTTATTCTTTTTTATGCCATATATGTTACTGATTCAGTTTGTAAAGTGCACTCTAGATATTTTATTATTATTTAATGCATTGTGTTTTTATGCTTTCTTTCCAGCTTCAAATTATTTTCACTTTTGATATATCGTTAGTTTTGTGCCCTCTCATTATTTTCTCTTCTATTTTACATTGTTCCCCATTTTTGAGTTGTGGCTTCAGTCTTCATTTTATGTTAACCATTTTTATTTATTTAATTGTTAAATATGTTTTCCTTTACTTAAGTATTACTTTATTATTATTTTCTTTATATACAAATGTATGTATGTATGTTTTTGAGTAATGAACTAATTTTGCTATGTGTAGCTTGGAGGAAACACGTAATAGGGGGGATATGATAGAAATATTTAAATACATATATGTATTTAACCCCTTGGCGACACAGGACGTGCTAGGTCCGTCCTGTGTGCCGAGGCGTTAGTGTCAAAACGAGCAGTTAAAAAGCTGAGTTTTTCCGCTTTCAGTGCTCAAATGGTATTGTAACGATGCTTCCATATGGAAGCATCGTACAATACTGAAAAAAATGCCCGTCGGCATTTCGATCGCTCCGGAGAGCGATTGAAATTCCGGTTTTAAAGGCACAGTGCCTTTAAAACACGGGCATTTAAAAACGAGCATAGGAAGCAAAATATTTTGCTGATTGCCTTGCAAGTCGAGGCAATCAGTAACACAAAAAATAAATGCACTGTGTGACCAAGATGGCGCTGCCCTTCTAAGGGCAAGAGCACAGGAGGCAAGAAGTACCTGCTTCCTGTGCTCTTCTTGCAGTCGCACGATTGCCTCTTCACAGAAGCAATCTGTGACTGCAGGCACACTGACAAGCAGTGGGGAGGCTCTGATGAGCACCCCCCACTGCCTGGTCAGATCAATATTAACCCTATATTGATCTGACCAGTTAGGACTCATCCTCACATTTTTTTTTTAGTGAGGGAGAGAGACAGATCAAAGTTATAAAATTTTGTAAAAGTACAAAAAAATTATAAATACACAACAAACGAAGAATAAAACAATAAAACATTTTTTATAAAAGCAATTCCCTGCGTTTAACCCCTTCCCTGCCACTGATCTTGCATAAGCAGTGATCGTGCACATCAGCGCATTTATTTTTGCTGTTTGTGCATTTTTTAGGGGTTCATTTTTTTTGTACTGTAATTTATTACAGTACTACAAAGGCTCTTCTACGAGTTATTAACCCGTTCTTTGCCGTCGATCACTGCTTACGCAATGATATTGACGCCAAAGCAATTTTTATCTGTCTGCATATTTTTTTTTATTTTTTTTTTTACACATACCCGCTAGGGGATTACGTGTAAAGTAAAAATATTTGAGTTTTTTTTTTTAAGCTGTTTGAGTGCATAGCGATCAGTAACAGCGAAATTAGTGGCAAAGGCGGGTTGGTGATTGCTCAAATAAGCTCACCATTCGCCCTGGTCAGATCAAAATTGGTCGAATCAATATTCACAAATATTGATCTGATCAATATTCACAAATATTTATCTGCCTCCCTCTCCTCACTTACATTTTTGTGACAGAAAGAGAAAGATCAGTATTAGTGATATAAAATAACATTTTATAAAATTGTCAGGTTTTATGAAAGTCTTTCACTGTGTATTAACCCCTTCCCTGCCATTCATCACTGTATAACCAGTAATCTTGCACAGCAACAGTATGTTTTGCTGTCTGCACTGTTTTATGGATTAATTTATTTATACTGTAATCTATTACAGTACTAGATAGGCTCTTCTAAGAGCTATTAACCCCTTCTTTGCTCAAGATCACTGCTTAGGCACTGATTCTGAGGCCGCGGACCCTGGTCAGCTTTCTGATACATCATCTAGTGATGTATCGGTGGCTGCTGAGCCCTTGCCACAAGGAGTGATGGGTGTCTACCTTTAAAAAATATATGGTTTGGTGGGGGTAAATTACATTGGCTGGCTTCAAAGATATATCCCATATAGGACACGGACGCAGGTTGACTACATGTCAAAATTCCAAGTTGGAATTTTGAGATGCACATCTCACAAATGTTGCCTTCTAGCCAAAAAACAAACCAACAAACCTATGCATGGGTGGTATCCCTGTACTCGGGAGAAAATTTTTTTTTGTTGCAAACTTTGGCAACGATTGGTGGTAAAATGGCTACATGAAATGTGTCAAAATACCCCAAGTTAAATGCCCTGAGTGGTCTAGTTTTCAAAAATATGTACATGTTGGGGGTCATTCATGGATTTAGTACAGATGTCAGTGTTACAATGTCACTATCGCTAATTTTGAAAAAAAATATTTTATTTTGTTTTTACATCAAATTATATGCTATTATCAAAATAATGGTATCAAAAGAAAACTCTTCTTATGACGATAAAAACGATATATAGTTTGTGTGGGTACACTAAATGAGACAGAAATAAATTACAACAAAACACAAACACCTTAGAAATGTTAAAACAGCCCATGTCACCAAGCGTCGGACAAGCCAAAAAAAGTCATGTCACTAAGGGGTTAAATACATAAAGTGAATCAACACAGTAAAGGAAGAGAGTATATTTAAAAGAGGAAAAACTACCACAACTAGAGGGCAAAAATGTAAAAGTAATATCAGGAAGTATTACTTTACTGAGAGGATAGTAGATGTATGGAATAGACTTCCAGAGGAAATGGTAGAGGTAAACACAGTGAAGGATTTTAAGCATGCGTGGGATAGGCACAAGGCTATCCTAGATATAAGATAGGGAACTGGGGACTAATAAAAGTATTTAGAAAATTGGGCAGACTAGATGGACTGAATGGTTCTTATCTGCCAACATATTCTATGTTTCTATGTATGAGCCTTAATGGCTTATTTACATGTTAATTAAGGGAACTGTAAAACTTTGTCAGGAAGCAACTAACAACTCCAGTAATACATAGGTTTCAGATGATGGTGTAACCTTTATAAAAAGCTACTTATTCCTGGATTTTATATAGGAAGCTGTAATTTCCTTTGTGTGTTTCACTGTGTGTAGGAGGAAACACTAAAGTTTTAATTACAGTCAAAAGTTCTACACATCTTGACAATGATTTAAAATGTTAAACTTTGCCTCAAAGAACATTTTTACAGTCTTTTTATTTCCTTTGACAATCTATCCAGCGACTATAATTAAGATTAAGGACTTGCACTCTATGAATTGATGGAAGAAGAAAGCGTATATAGAGCATTCACCAATTTACTATAATTCAAGTACATTTTGAACTGAAAGAGAATCTTTCAAAAAACGTCTTTTACTAACACAAAATAAAAGAAACTGGTAATAGACTTTGTTTGAAGAGCTTGCAATCAATGTAATAATAAATTACTCTAAAGTCTAAAGATGATTTGACAGATTCAAAGGTTTAGCACAGTGAGGAGGACATGTCTAACAGATATGCAAATCTTCAATTTTTCTTTTTTACATTTCTCTATTACTTTTAATGTGGAATTAGCCAGTTAACAGATAAGGATGTGCTGTGCCGTCCTAATATGCATAGTCCAAATGGCCATGTGGATGGCTTAGCCCCCCCGCCCCCCCCCCCCCCCTCCCGTGCGCGCAATGTCACACGGGACCACTAAAGAGGCTGCTACATCAATCCGTTACATTTCGCTAAAATCACATGCCCGAACTGCCGGATTTGGGCATACTCCCGCAATGTCACCAAGTCAGCAATATTGCTTACCGTGTAAAGGGAACAAACAGATTATTTATTTAGAAAGTGCTATATAACTTAAATAAATAATTTACAGAAAGAAATACTGTTCAAAAATGCATGAGCATATAGGATTTGTACTTTGTTTATTCTTTTGGATATAGAATATAGGTTGGTCTTCCTTCTTTCCTCCATGAATAGTGACAATTAGCTAGAGGAGGCATATCACTTGAAAAATATGAGCAAATTATTGCTCTAAACGTTGTGACTGGTCATTTGCCAACTTATACAATATTAGCTTTATTTGTGCTTTCTTCTAAACATCTTGATTTTATTACAGGTGGAACATCATTTTTTAAAAGCATCATACTATTTTCATTTATGTGATGCATAATATACAGTTCTTGTATATTTTGGCAGTATTTCTTGGAAACAAAACTGGTATTTTTTGCAGCTGTAAAAATTGTATTGATTTAAAAGCACCATATTTTACTTATTTGTTTTCGTTACACTTTTGTTTCTTTATTACAAATGTCCTAGAGACGATTGTCAAAAAAAGTTGATTCACACAAGAATGTTTTATTTGTTCTGTGAAGATTTGCAATTATAATACATTTTTGGCAGGTTTTATTGAACATATCTGAGTTTTCTGTTCCTTTATTTCATGTGCTTGTCATATTTTTACACCGTAGCTTTATAGTGTAAAATATCTGTGCAGATCTGTATCTGTAATGTATACCAATTTGAATTTATGAATTTATGTATGTATATGTTTTTATTTATGAAAAAAAGTATTGGAACACACTCATTAATTATTGAATATCCACAGGTGTATCAAATAAAGCACCAAGCCATGCAGTCAGCATTTACAAACATTGTCGGCAGATAAAAACCAGTTGGCCCATCTAGTATGCCCAATTGTCTAAATACTTTAATAGTCCCTGGTCCTATTTTATATCTAGGATAGCCTTGTGCCTATCCTTCACATGCTTTAACTCCTTCAATGTGTTTACCTCTACCACTTCCGCTGGAAGGCTACTCCATACATCCACTACCCTCTCAGTAAAGTAATACTTGCTGAAGAGCTCAGTGAATTTTTTTATGCCACTGTGATCAGTGGTGTATTTTGTACTGCCCCAGGCATAACTAATATTACGCACCTCCTAATCCAAATATGCCCCACCCTTCCTGTCAAGGCCACACCTCTTTCTGTTTAAGACCCACCCACCACATCTGACCAGCTGTAGTGAGCCCACACCACCATGAGGAAAATAGCACAGGAGCATAGGCATAACTAGAGTTTGTAATCCGGGCCGGAATTTATGTTTGGTATCCCTCTTCCCCCCACAATATATTAAGTAATAATAAAAGTCCTGTTTATTTTTTCCATTTTTTAAAAAATAATTTTACATTAAAATATGACCTCTCTGTCACCAAACAGCTTCCCAGTGCCATCTTATTTTGATCATATAGTTTTTCAGTGCCATACAGCTTATCACTGCAATATTTGTATTTTGGAAGAGAGGCAAATGGTGCGAACCAGCAGTGGTAGTGGTGGAAGGGAGACAAAGTGTGCGAACCGGTGGGGGAGGGAGTAAAGGCGTGTGAACCGGCAGAAGGGTGGTAGGTGAAGACATCTACATATTAGTGTCTGTGTATTTAGAATTCAATGTCATTACCCTGTTGGGGTAATGGTCAGGTGTCCCAATACTGCTGTCCATATAGTGTATACCTGGCTCAACTACACACATGAACAGCCTGATCTTAAGTCTGAGAGCACCCATAGGTCTTTTCATTGTTCTACATTACATCAAATACATTTATTTTATAAAGTAGGCAGCAATCTGTCACTTTGTGCTCTCAAGCAGTTTTGTAATGCACACAACCTGAATGCTTATAAATAAATCTGTTTATGTAGATGGAAAAAATCTCACCAACTGTTGCTAAGAAACCAAATACCTGCATAAATAGCTCTGATAAATGAAACTTTGGTATAACATATACATAAACTGCATGAGTAGTGTGACTACATTCCTGAAGATCACTAAACAGTCAGGAATACTTTCGTGGAATAGTTAAATAAAGTTTATGGTTTGTCCTCTTCCCTGAAAAGGCAGATTTGGCAGAGATAGAAGAAGAAGAAGAAGTAAAAGCATCTAATTCAATTAAAATCTGTAATCTGAATTTTGGCTTTATGGTACTTTAGAGAAAAGTAGAAGCAGGCGGCTAGATCATACATTCGTATGCCGGCGTGGGTCTCTCCTCACGGCGCTCCTGCCGAACACAGCACACAAAAGACAGAAAGACTCTTCCTGATTGCGGTTGAGGTGCTCCAAACGCCGGCAAGAAGTACCAGAACCAGGTAAGTATGCAAAAAAGATTGGGGATTTATTAAGTACAAAATGAGAAAGTAATAAAAATTGCATAAATACAAAACAAGGAACTCCCGGTGAGGACAAAAAAAATTGAAAGCCTACGCGTATGCGCCTTTCCTGGCGCTTTGTCAAGGGCTTGTCGAAGCGATAGGAAAGGCGCGAAACGCGTAGGCTTTCATTTTTTTTTTTTTTGTCCTCACCGGGAGTTCCTTGTTTTGTATTCATGCAATTTTTATTACTTTCTCATTTTGTACTTAATAAATCCCCAATCTTTTTGGCATACTTACCTGGTTCTGGTACTTCTTGCTGGCGTTTGGAGCACCTCAACCGCAATCAGGAAGAGTCTTTCTGTCTTTTGTGTTTATGGTACTATAGCCAGTGAAAATGAAGTAAGATTCCTTATTCTTAAAGGAACTCTGTCAACCTAAACCTTGGTTATAACGTGAATGTGACAATAAACATGATGAAACATGATCTTTACATTGTGTTAGCAAAATAACATGCAAATGTGTAAAATAAGAAAAATATATGTTTTAAAAATTGGAAGACAGGAGTTTTAATTTGAAACATAGAGAAGGTTTCTTTACTGTTAGTGTGGTTAAATTGTGGAATTTTGGCTGATTTATGCAATATATTCACACACCATATTCAAATGCATAGTATACATGGTTAACATGAGTAAGTAGAAGGTAATGTTGATCCAGTAAACAATAAATACATTGTTTCCCCTTTGAGACAACATTATTGTCTCGGTTGTTTTTTTCAACCAACTATTTAATGTGTGAATAACAGATGATGAGAAATTAGCCTCACATTGTGTTAGTAAAAAGTTAAAATGCATAAAATAGTAGAAAAATATGTTTTAAATGTGTCTGTGGTGTCTTCTGATATTGACATCACAATGTGGCGTGATAAGCAAATTACACATGTCCCATTGAAAATTAGTTTAATTAGTTTAATGTATAGATCACTTTTAATAATTTGTTATTCTCAACAACCACAATATAAGCAATATGTAGGTTGACAGAGTCCCTTTAGGCAATATCCTTAATGTTGCTTAACTGTTCATTGTTTTCACTCTCTAATCCAATCTCTTGTAAACTGGGAGATGGTGCATTCACTCAGGTTGAGACATATGTAACCTTCCTAGAGGCTCTCCAGATATGATGAGTGAAAGCCAATTTTCTTATTGCTCTTTGTTGTCAAACTAGGTTTCCAATTTAAAATAAACTATTATGTTAGCAGGTTTTATTATACATAGGGAACATCAATTAGTTATTACTCTTCATAGCTGGCAGTGATTTACAATTCCGTTGTGAAAGCTATGTACCATTCAAAGCAATGTCAGATATAATTAAACCTAGAATTAGGACAATGAATTCAAAGTAATGTATCTTTGGGGTATATTAGGCTACAGCAGACATCACAGAAAGTACATAAGTAAAATAAATACATATAAAAATGAAACTTGTAATAACAAATGAATTTCTTACATTGAGCTCTGTTTTGTTTTTTTACGCATTAGAAATTGCAATTGTAAATTCTTCATAAAACTAGCACATTGTGTTTGTCTAGTGACAGAGGATGATGCTATGTATCTGTAGATAGGAAACATCCATAGATGCTATTCCCTTTTTTCCCCTTGCTAAATAGATTCTTATATTTGTCTGAGTTTAGAAATATCCAATGTCTATATGCTTTTGTGGTTTTTTTTGCAAGTTATAGGGCAATAACTGAAAGAAGTGTATTGATTTTTATTGACCATTTTCTCCTAGGGACCTTTTAACCCTAACTCTAAGCCTAACCCTAGTACTAACCTAATCCTTGAGTGCCGGAAATGATCAATGATCTCTTCTGAAGCACTTGCCCACAACAGGCCTGTACCATATTGAAAAGGTGTTATGCCTTTCTTTATGGTGAATGTGATCACTATGGAGAGCAATCTCTTTACAACTGGTCACCAGATTTAGTCAGCAACACTGGCTGAACTTAAAAAATGATCATTTGAGTTAAGTTAGTTATTTTCTCAGATATGGCCCCATTTCTGACCATATCGCAGTTTATCCCCACAACCCCATATCTCTAGGTTTTTTATATTTAGATTTATGTTGATCCACTACCTTTTTAGTTTGTTGTAATAATGGAAGGGGATAACCACGTATAATGTTATTATTAAACAGTTCTCTTACAATTGGTGTCCCAGACACATCACGAAAAAACAGGTAATTAGTGACAATTGACATACCTAGTACATGATGCTGTGGAAAAAGCTTTGAAAGCAACACTCAAAAGTGTTGGGTATTACATAAAAAAGTGCAATCGCCGTTTGATATGTATAACTGCAATTGTGCTTTTTCAGAACTCCCAACAGCAGTGCAGAAAAGGGACCTCTGTCAAACTGTGTTCTCACCAAATCGCTTTTCAACATTTTTTTTATGCATAGGATGTGCAGGCGCAACGAGTGCCAACAGAACCTAAATCTATATAACGTAGACTCTTGTTACTCTGCTTTATACACTGGCGCGCACACTGATTGCGCCAGTATTGCACAATCAGCATGTGCACAGTGTTTATACATGCTCCCCAATGTGTCAAGCACATAAATTATCATTAACTGCATGTTTTTGACTGATGTGCTTTGGATGTCAATTGCCGCAAAGTGGTTACAGAGCCACTAAAGTTTTTTTTCATGTGTGCTTCTAATATTCTAATATAGAAGGACAGGTTAAAATACTGTTGATCCTGTAATCAGGATAAACTGGCATGTATATTGGAGTACAGATTATGTCATCTATGAACCTGTACCACCCTATTTTATGGTTAGAAAAAACATTGTTGGGATCTGAGAAAACTATGTTCAAGAATTCCCAGAAATAGGTTATCCAGGTTGGGAGTCATGACAACCACTTGGCTTGGATGCAAAATTAATTCAAAAATGTGAAATAATTGTTGTTTAATAAAAAAAATAAAAAAATGCTTCTCTCAAAAAATGAATCAAAGACATATATCAT
Organism: Pelodytes ibericus; assembly: GCA_036172795.1. Classification (NCBI taxonomy): domain Eukaryota; kingdom Metazoa; phylum Chordata; class Amphibia; order Anura; family Pelodytidae; genus Pelodytes; species Pelodytes ibericus. The sequence goes on along the minus strand of CM069861.1, from coordinate 157,694,614 downwards.
CAACCTATATTTTGGGAATTTCAGAAACTGCTTCTTCATGGGGACATGTTTGCATACAATGATTCAGCATCCATAGTGCGCATCAGCGTAACTGCACTTTAATTAATTTGTTTAACCACTTGTTGAGAATTCAAATATGCAGGAAGCTTAACAGCATAGGGTGACAAAAAACTCAAATAAGGAACATACAGGTTCCAGAACTGTCTAAATAGGGAATTAAATTGGGTAGCTCTGTGCAGCTCAGTAACTTAATATTTGTATTTGTTTGTGTGGCTAATTAGAATTCTGGCTTGTTCGCTTTAAGCAGTGTATTAGATAGTGCTTTTAAGGAAGGACATACACAGGTGAGTTTATCACTTTGGGAAGGGCGTCTAGTACACCGAAAATAGTCAGATTCATTCTTCTTGAGGTGCAAGCTGTTTATCTCTACATGTACCAGACCAATTTTTTTTATTTTTTTTTACTTTTACGATGACAAATAAATCAGTGTTGGAAGCTTTGAAGTTCCTGAGTTTGTCTTCATTGCAAGCCATGTTCTCCACTGCATGTTGTCTTGCTTCTGCTGCCTGTCCACCAGCTATATCAGATGCTTTATATTCATTTGCTGGTGAGATTGTCATGTGAACATTTAAACCAGTGGTTATGCCTACGTCTGCTGTGTGAATGGTCTAAATGTTTTTATTTAATGATACAAGTTAACTGGTTGAGATACATCATATCGAATGTGACCAAATAGCTCCTGTATTGATTTGTTCACCAAGTATTTTGTTACAAATCTGACTATTATACATTGATATTTACTCATTATTTGTTACATCAGTAAGTGAGTAGTGTGAGTTATGTTTGAATATTTAAAACTAAACATAACTTACAATTTTTCCAAAAGAAGTCCTTTAACCAAATTGGCAGCTGATAATAGATGCTATAATCATCCTACTTAATGGTTCTCATTTTCAAATTAGTGATTAGGAATACAACTTGATACTCTGGGGTTTGAACAGCATGTACTTGCTAAGGACAGCTATCCGGGCTGTTAAGGCATAATTTGTAGTTTGTTTGCAAAATTGTTTTTGTATTTTTTTTTTTTGCAGCATATTAGCTTTAATGTAAAACGTACAATTTAGTATTGTCTTACAACTGTAAGAACACTTGCTGTATATTCACTTATTTACTGCCGTTTGCTTATTAAGCCACCAAATGGCCAGCAACTGTGTTTGTATTGCCGTAACCTATATTCATAATCTTCCAAATCTGATTTAACCCATGCAGCATTTCTGGTTTTCTTGGGAGTTTGTACATTAAGTATAGCATAGTGCACTATGTATGGAAAACCTCTGTACTGGTGCAGAAACAGAGATGGAGTTTTGATGCTTCTGTACTTTCTGACCTGAACAAAGAAAACAGTATGAAATTCTACGAAAAAGTACATTTGCTGTTTTTTGGCAGAGTGCCCAGGAATAGTCTTTGACTGTTATTTCTTCATTATTATTTTTTTGCATGCTGTTTCCAAAGTGTTTGATTATTTTTACATGTTCTCTTCAATGGGAATTCTATAGATTAAGTATCTGGATCCATGGATCCTCACATTGTCCTGTAAGCATCACTTAATATTGCCACCAAGGTGTTAAGTATTTGTTCTCTTTGCTAGTTGACCATACAGGTAAAATAATTTACTCCTATGCCTTAGTGCAAAGGCCTATGCCTTAGTGCAAAGGCAGTGAGACAAAGCTTGGTTAATATGCTGAATAAAGGTTTGCTGAATGTGTTGGAAATATGGCCTGTTGATAACGGTTAGTTTATTCCTGAAGATCAAGTACTTAAAAAGGCATAGAATGACTTATAGAGCTATTCACTAAAAGGTGAACTGAGATGAGTAGCAGGTGAGTTGACGTGAATAGCACCAATTCAGCTATACATTGTGCAGAAACAAACCACTTAGCCAACAGATTTAACACTCATTTTACTGGCTATAAAAATGCCATTATTAGGTATCTGAAGTCTATATTTATTGGACTTCTCAAACTACCTTGACCTATGGGTATTTGCACTAAGGAGGGAACTGTGGTGAACTGGCAAGAGAAAAGTGTAAATCAGACAAAAATAGCCGAGCTGGAAAAAATTCTCTAACCTGTCTTTCTTTCCAACTCACCTATTCTTGTCTAATTTGTGCTGTTCAGTTCACATTGGTCTACTGTCCAGTGAATAAAAAAAGTTTTACATTTTTAGAATTTTACACCCAAATTTGACTATCGTCTTGATCCCCAGTATGAAACTTGCCAGCATGTTCCCTAGGGTAATGTTTCATTGGACAAAGATATGTTTAGGTAAACTGCGGATCCAACAAAAAACAGCCAACAAGTTACCAAATGATTCCGAAGTGAAACAAAAATGAATTCCTTTATTATATCTGCAAGTCATCTTCATAAAAGAAGGAGGGGGACACACATAAAATCAGCCTCAAAATAGAAGCGGCTTACGCATTTCGAGTTGTCACCAGCTCTTAATCATAAGCAGGCGCGCTTTGAGCTGTCACCAGCTCTTAATCATAGGCATAGTCTGGCTATGGCATTTCTATTTTGTGGCTGACTAATTGTATGTTCCCACTCCTTTTTATGAAGATGAATTGAAGATACAATAAAGGAATTTGTTTATATTTTACTTGGAGATCATTGGTGATGTGTTGGATTTTTTGTTGTTGGATCCACTGTCTACTTACACATTTTTATGTTTACTCACAGGAGACACCAAGGGATCCTGTGAACGGGCCCTGCTCCTGAAAAAGCAGATTGGCAAAGGTAATGCATTTTGCTTTTATTTTAATGTTTCATTGGACACCACTATTCTATTAGCATAGTGCTGTGGCCATGCATTAGTACCCCTGTTGCTTGAATAAAATACCCTACACAGAGTATTTGGAACTGGGGGGAGAATATATGTTTGGTACCCCCTCATCTCCCAGATTTTAGAATTTAAAAATAATACCATCTCTGTCCCCAAATAGCTTACCATCTCTGTCCCCAAACTGTTTTCCAGTTCCATCTCTGTCCCCAAACAGCTTGCTAGTTCCATCTCTGCCCCATAGAACATGCCACAGTGTGACTTTGCCCCTTAGAACATTAAGTCACTATTCCTCTGAGAAAATTCCACTATGTCACTTAGCTTCTGAGAACATGCCACAGTGTCATTTTGTCCCTGAGAAGTCCCAGCATCATGCACACGCACAAACACACACACACACACACACACAGTGGAACTCACAGAGTAACACACGCATGCACGATCACACATGCACACACATAATGGTGCACACACACAGTTACACATAACGGCACTCATGCATGGAAACAAACATACACACAACAGCAGACTTCTCTTTTTTTTTTTTTTTTTTACTGAAGTATAAATAGTTACTGTTTTTTCCCCACCCTTGCAAGTTTACCTTTAACTGCAGTGAAGGGAAAGGTAGTCTCCCTATTGCTTGGAATCCAGGGCGTATCGCTTCACAGCCCTCGCCTAAATACACCCTTGACCCTACATTTATAATTAGTTTAGTGTATGCTTCCTTTTAAACTATACCTAATATAATTTTACTACTATTATGTCTTAGATGTAAGTGACTAGCTAAATATCTGTAGATTATGTTAGTGTTTTTTTGTTTGTATTATTTTAATAAAGGATACTGTAAGTTTATAACATTTTAATTTAATGTTAATGTCCATGTTTATTTACCCTTTGCGAACGTACTTGTGCAGACTTATGATCATTGAAAGGTGAGTTATGTTAATGCGGATGAAAGTAAATTATACAGCCACTGGGACCCAGTAAATTGCAATTAAGTCAATAAATTTACTATCACTTCATAATGTGTCTTAAAACTTATGTTCAGCTGACACACACTTTGTTGATAGTACATTTATAGTTTAAAGACTGCAGCATTCATTTTTAATGAACACTGGGGATCATGTGTAAACGAGACGCAGACGCCAATGGCACCAAATAATGGCGCAACCAGCACATGCACCTATGTATAGGGAAGATCCCCAACAAATGTTGGGAGTTTGCAATGCTTCTGCCTGTTACGTAGTATTTGTTTGTGCCATGAGTCACTGCGTTTGCGCAGAGATGTATAAAAAAAAAAAACGTGGGCGCTTGAAAGCGCCTGATTTGTTGTTGGGGAATCTCCGCCAAACACTGTCCTTCTCACACACTGCAAAGTACCTGGATTTATAAGACAGCGCAAACGCTATCATACATTACAGACGGCGATCGCACTTTTTTTTTTTATCTCCATGCCGTGTAGGAGTTTTTATATAGGATCACAATGTGCTTTGGTGGGTTTGTTCGAAAGCCACTGTGCACATTTTCTCTGCTGTTTCCTTGTATTACAAAAAAAAAGCCTATACACATCACATTGCAAAACACCTCTAATTATCTTTTCTGTGTAACAGATTGGAAGAAGCAACCCACGTTAAAAAATACCACATACCAGACAGATGATAAAATGCTCTGTAATTATGCTCAGCAGAAAGTAGCTTCCTATTTCACAGATCTATACCCCAAAACAATCTCTTAGAAACTAGAATGTTCACTAAACAATTTTTTTTTGTTAAAAGGGGAAAAAAAATAAAGATCTTGCACTCTGTACCCATGGAAACTGTTTCATTGTAAATATCATGTTTAGCATGTAAGCATCTATTTCCTGCCAGCCCTTTCATAATTGCAAGATACCGCCTTGTAATAATTGCTGGATACACTACACTTTGGCATTCGGAGTTACGATAAAAAGTGCAAATGGTTTCAAGACATTTTAAATCTACAGACTTATTTTGACATTTTGATGCTCTTAAGTATTGCCACCTTGCAAAGACTGCTGGGATGGCAGCTTTAAGAATTGTACAGGTTTCTAGTACAAATAACTAGAAAGGATGAAACGTTTATATACTGTGCAAAAAAGCTTGAAATAATAAGGTTTTTCCTGTGTATCTATATAATAAAGAACATCTATTATTATCTGTTATAACGTGACATTAAATTCCACATCACTATGATTTAGTGCTTTAGTTGATTTTTATTTTATTACACTTTGGCCCATTTTTGAGGATTTCAGCTAAACCTGTAGTCCTCCCACTGACTTCTATGGGAGGAATTATATATATTTGTAATAGCTGAGGTCTTTCCAAAATGGCCCTGAAATTAGTCCATGTCTTCCCCGTAGAAGTCTATGGGGAGGACCAAGGCTTCCACTTTGTTTCAGTGCATTGCAGATGATTTCTGATATCGTTGTGGAGTCTGCTAGGATGTCGAATTGCAAACAAAGTCGGAAGCATATCTGGGCTTTTTTTTTGTCCTATAGGGTCACCTTATTTTGAAGCCTTCTGTTTTGATTATGATCAAAGGTTTAAACGTTACATTATTATTATGAATGCCTTATTTGCGAGCAAATACAGTATTGTAATGTTGTAAATTGACCAGGGATTTGCAAACATCAAGCAGTAATAGTTGATATCTTTCCAACACAGCTATTATTACTTTGTATTTTGCAGTTCACGCTTCTGTTTGCCCCAGGTTACTATTCAGTGATTCCGATATTTCAAAATTAAAAGCAGACCTCTTTGTTGGAGTAGACTGTGTATTTCACACTGACAAAAACATGAGTAATATATAGCAGGATACTGAAGATGAACAAAGACGATAAGACCACCCACAATGCTGCAGTGTGATAACAATGGCCTCATAAACATTGATTTCTTTTTATTTATTTATTTATATACTTATTTTTGCTTCTGATGAATTTATTTTTAAATCTTTCAATTCTGAATATCATTTTAGAATCGCATTTATATTTGTATTTTTTTTTATTTTCTCAAATGTAATGTTGCTTATAACACCTTGACTCATTTCTGTTTTCTTATGTTAGACAAAAGACTGCTGAAATGTAAGTGTTTCTTGAGTGGCGCATTGAAGACATACATCAATCAGTACATATTTATAATAAATCTCAGTGACACACACATACATGTATACATATACAATATACATTCAACTTTTATGATGGCAGGTTTTATATTTGTTACATCTATAAACCTTTTATAAAAAAAACATCGCATTTTCCTTACTGAGTTATTTATTCATTGCAATTATATATAAAGAAATGGGGGACAATGTCATGTTATTCTGGGTCATAACATGAAAAGGGTTTCCATTCCTGTGTCTCCCATAGCAGCAAAATGTCCATATCTATAAAACAATTCCAGTTCATCAAAAAAAAGGATGTCTCTCAATCATAACTGAAAAAAAAAGCAACAAAAGAAATGTATTTTTTTTTTTAAACTATTACATTCCAAGTCATGGAATGCAGAAGGAGTTGTATACATAGCTGTACTAATGTACTGGCAAGAAAGTCTTTAATAAATCAAATCTACACATTTATCTGTAAACATTAGATGTATTTAGATCTACAAAAATATTTTGGACTGGCACATTGTAGAAAAGTTTAAATGATTATTGCCTCAGACTTCTAATTAAGGATTAATTGGACTTACTGAAGAGCATTTATAAGTTTTAAAGCAGCTTGATTGGTATAAATGTTAGACTAGGTACAGAGCTGTATTTTGTAACATGCAAAGATTGTTAAAAAAAAAAAGTTTTCACTATTACTTAGCTGTTTTGTTCAGAAAATAGCCCTACCGCCTAATTAATATTTGCACATATCAGAATTGATCATATGCTATTTTTCTGTTTCTTATAGTTAGGGCCATAACAAAATAATTGGCCTTGGAGAATGCCTAAATAAATGATGAATTGTAACAAAAATTCCTTGCTTGTCTTTTATGTCATGAAGACACATCACAGACATGGAGACAAAACTAGGGGAATTACAGCTTGACTTGTGCTCTTTGCTTACGTTGCAGCAAATATCATGTATGAATTGTCAAAGTGTACTTCTGCTAGCTTCTTTCTCCACATCCATAAAATGTGTTTATCGAACTAAAGACAGACAATATATATTTGTAGTTGTCATTTCTAACCTGCCAATATTTCCCCCTGGGGAATTGGGATCTTTGATGACCTCGTTACATCCATCTTGCTTTGGTAACGCTCCATGTCACAACTGACAACCCACCTACATCAGTTGGGTGATAAGAAACAGATGAGGTCTACCTACGTCATCCATTGTCCGAGGATGACACACTGCTCGCTATTGACAATCCAGAAGACAACAGAACCTTTATGCAGACCTTTCACATCCTACCCTTGCCAGTTCAGGGAGGCTAAAATCAAAACACAATGCCAACATCTTCAATAACACAGGAACAAAAGCGAATAAAGCACCCGAGCGACCTGCACTTGTTGATCACAGGTCAGGGGTGTTCTCACTGTTCTTGAACCCTCCTGGACTTAGACACATGTTTTGACCCAAACCATGCCGAGTCTGTACACTGTTTATTCACAGGACAACCTACTGCTCTTTCTGTTGCCTAATGACAATTTATGGCATTGTTTGTCAATCATAGACATAAATGTTATTAGCTGATGGATCGCCCCGGGGCACTACTCACACTTATCACTCAGTGTGTGAATATATCTTAGACCACAAGTTGGTTCTTTGGCCCATTTTGTGCAGCAGTCTTCTGGTGCCCAGTGGTAGTACCACTCTTGGTAAATCTTATTTTTTTCTACTTTACTACCAAGCTCACTTTTCTGAACTCACCCCCTTCCCACCCAAATCCCCCCCCCCCCCCCCCCACCCTTGCTCCTTCTCTCTCATTTTCTTGTCTTCTCCCTCTTATGTAATGTATTACTTGACATGCTTATGTCTTGGAATGATGTTCTCTTCAATGTGTAATAGTGTGTTAAAGAACCCTAACAGATATTGCAATTGTTTATACTGCTCTGAGTACAGATCTACCAAACATATATTGCCAAAGTTTATTACGCAAAGCTTATTATATTTTAATATGAATACTTAATAAAACAAATACATAAAATACATTTGAATATATATGTATATAAATAAAATACTTCTTATATATAAAAACAACATAAAAGAATATATAAATAAATACATAAACATATGTAACATAATACGTTATACAAAAAGAATATATTGCAGAAAATAAATATAGTACATGAAAAAAAAACACATTAATCCCATAAGCCAATTAGTAACCTCAATAAAAGTTAGGGAATTCACACGTATATTGATGAAAATACAATATCACTTATTATTTTACACACCCTAAAATGGGCAATTCTCCTATCTGGAGCCCAAATGCACTACATTGAATAGCCAAATTGTCACCATTGCTAGAAAAGCTATTGTGGTCAATTCTGTTGCATTTTGGAGCTAACTGAATCCACTGCCTAGTCTTTCTCAGCAAGTATCTGTTTTACTGTTTTGAAACTGTCCGAGGACGATGTCCACGTGTAGTGAGTACAGGCCTACAGGAGAGACTCAGGAGCAAAGGTAGAACTAAAACATACATGAGCAGGAAAAAGCATATTACATAACTAGAGAACAACAGAAGACAAACACAGGCACAAACATAACATAAAACAAACAGAATACAGGGCTAAGGAATAAGGAGCACAAACTGAGTGAGGAGTCCAAATCCTTAGATGCCCCATAAGGGGAAACCAGAAACCAGAATATTGGGAGCAGGAACCAGTAAGTATAGCTGGGGTTTAAATCATAGTCAAAGACCAGAAATTGTACAGATGAGAATAATTTAAATAAGCTATTGGTAGCTCTGCTATCAGTAATGGTAACTGTGCTATAAATGAAATTATATTAAACTTTTACAAATTCCATACATTGTATTGATATGTGGTTTCTTTTATATAAACTGAAATTAACCAATTACTGTCTAAATTAAACCATTACCAAGATCCCAGGAGTTTATGATTAAGCATCTTTAGGTGCAAAACGCGTCTCTAGTGTACTCGGCCTTGTGCAATCACCAAATCACAATAAACAAGCTGCAGTTTGAACTGTAATGTGCTTGATTCTCCCATTTGCTGCTTCACCCACAGTTTACTATATATTTACATAAAGGTAGTTCCAAAAGAAGGAGCACTCTACAAGTCTAGTAAAAGTGATGGTTTACTGCCAATACATTTTTCAATCCTGCATGGAGACCTTTATCATTGATTAATAATAAGCTGTCACTTTGTGTGTTTTACGAGACCTATGAGTATTCATTCTATCAGAACTATTGTTACTGGCCAAGACAAAGACATAATATTTGAGTCTGTGAATTGTACAGAACTTATATGGACTAATCTATTAAATGAATGCACTGGGAAAATTGGTGATTATTAATTTTAATATTATAATACCTATAAAAAAAAATCACAAGGACCTGTGCCGTGGCAACTTATATAATTTATATCTACAGCTCTGTGTGTTTCGTTAACTTGCTTACAATTACATAAACCAGGGATCTTATAGTGCACTCTTGATCTCTGGCATTTCTTCTATGTATAATACTGCAGACCGGAAAAAAAAACCTAAATGCACTTCATGTAAGACTGTAGAATAGCACTATCTGTCAGGGAGCAGCTACTCTATTTTTGGCCTCCCTGACTTGAAAGCAAATATACCCACTACCTAAATCTGAGCTGTACATTACTGGCAGTGCCGCTGGAGAAACCTGAAGCTTGACAGCCGCCATAGAGACAGATAGAGGCTGACAGGCAGTTTTATTGTGTTCTACAAGATCCAGAGACGAGCTAGTTTGTGTTTATGGGACTGTCCACAGGAACGATAAGGAGAAAGATGACAAGCAGCTAGCAGGGGGGAAAATATACTGAAAATAAAGTTACAGTGTACAGGAAAATAACTAGTTCCCAGCATGTAAGCTATCAAATATATATCGGTATTGTCTGTCCGTGACTGTAAAACAAGAAATCCTAGAATTGTATTGTACTTACTGCTCCTTTTCTAAATAGCAGCCATGATGTATGTATAAATAAAAAAAAAATGCATTGGTGATAGTAGTACTGCTAACACGGAAAAGAGGTTTAAGAATCCCTTGGGAATGAATGCAATGATAAAGTCAGTCATTTTGTAAAATATAAGGTTTATGAGGAAAATGATTTTTTTTTTAATGTGTGTCCTGGATACATGTAAATATATAAAATATTTCTAATAGGAGGCACTACTGGTGCATTAGTTTTTTTAGAAGCATTAGAACACAGGACAAATATATTCAGAGGTTTTAAACCAGAGTAATAATTCTGAAATATTATTTCACATTTAAAGGACAACTGTCACACAAACAAGTTTTATTTAATGAATGTAGGCATTTCAATAGAAAATTCTTTTAATGAAAGAATACAAACTAAAGGGTCTACTCAATAAAGAAACAGAAAGAGAGCATTGGAGGCAATTTAGACAGGAATTTCATCTTCAAGACCAAAGTAGCTGAGCTGGGAAAATCCTGCCATTCAGCTGCATTGGAGAAATTTTCCAATCCAGATAGATTGGCCTAAAGTTTGAAATGCTCATCTCAATTCCCTGTAATTTCCTTCAATTCTATCTTTATTGAGTAGACTCTTAAGAACTTTTTGAGCCCTCTATTGCTCCATATAGGGGGAAGATATGTTAGGGGGAAATCTTGAGTCAGATGGCTGAGATGACAGAAGGTCTTTCAAAAAGTTGTCTGCCCTCCTAAAAGTGCTAAACAAGCAGGAAGTGCTCAAAAAAGCACTTAATTTGCATTCTTTCATTAACGAGTTTATTTTTTAGAAATTCCTACACTTGATGAAATCTTTCAATTAAACATAACTTAATATTTAGCTGACAGTTGTCCTTTAAGCTCAGAAGACAGCTTGACAGACATCCTTGTTTGTAATTTAGAAGGAAAAGTGAAGTACTGAAGGTGACCCTGACATTGTGGGAGGTTTGGAGAACTAGAAGTAATATGCATTGGTCTATGTTTCAATAAATAATTATTTTCTGATTAGTCTTCTATTGAGTTGAGCATCATTAGAGTCATAGTTACGAGTTATCTAGACTGTCAGAGGTTGCTTAATTCCTGTTTCCCAATTAATCCCAGACATTAGGGACAAAGAGGATTTAAGCTGACTGGTCTAAAAAGAGTTGTTTCCAAGAGCTGAGTTGGCTGGAATCCCTTTAATGACAGACTAATCTGCAATTGATCCAAAATCTACTAAAAGAGAGACACTTTGCCAATGTCAATTATACTGTTGGACTAAACAATTTAATTATCATTCTGAATACACAAGTGGTCCAGTTATCTGTATGCAGCTATGTAACTAAAAACAATGACTACTAAACTTTAATTCACATGGCCTAGCAAGCCCCCCCCCCCCCCCACACACACACCACAGTTGACAGCCTGTCAATAACATTCAACTACTATTTACATTAAAAAAAAAATAGTCTTCCAGAGGAAGAGGTAGAAGTTAGCACAGTGAAGGAGTTTAAGCATACATGCATAAGGCTAGCTTAGATATAAGATAAGGCCAGGGACTAAAAAATTAGGCAGATTAACCCCTTTACGCATTTGGACAGATATATACGGCCTGCAAGCCATGAGGACGTATATGTCCTGAGTTTTCATGTTGCATTGCATTCCTTAGCGCAACGCTACATGCCTGCAGTTACTCATGTATATCTTCCGTCGCTCTGAAACTGTTGCTTGACTGCCCCTAGAGGCAGTCAGCAACATTACACTAAGAAATTTTGTTTTTAATAAATAAAAGGAAAAGGCTAAGCCTAGATCTAGGGTTAGGGTTACAATTAGGGTTAGAATTAGGTTTACAGGTGGGTTAGTGTTGGAATTAGGGTTAGTACAAGGGTACTCATCATGTCTCCAGCCCTGAACTCAGAGTGTGAGAGTGCATGGAGGGAGCAGGTCTCTGCAAGGGAGAGACCAGCAGCTCCCTCTACGCCACTGCCAGCCCTTGAATGTAGCCCCACAGACTACAAGGGACTAATTAAACCTCTCCTCAGGCCATAAAGGAAGGATGCTTGGAGGGAGTCTCATATTAGCATTTTTTTTTTAACTAAAAAACTCTGCTGCTGTGGAAAACTCTTCCAATGATGCTCAGCCAGCATCACGATGGACACTTGACTGGCTGAGCATCATGGGAGTTGTAGTCCACAGTTAACAGTTATCTGCAGCTTTATCTACTATTGATTGCACTTCCCATGGTACTCAGTCAGCATCATGTGAGCATTATATTTGGCTAAGCATCATGGGAACTGTAGTTAACAGCAGATAGGAGTTAGTTGTGGACAGTCTGGGTATGTAATCTGGGTGCTGGGCATGTCCTGGTTGTGCAATGTAGGTGCTCTGTTAAGGCCCAGTGGATGATGGGTGCTCTGGCATTTTTTATGTGCCATCTTGATGCTCTGGTGAGTCCAGAAGGTGCAATCTGGATGCTCAAAATTGGTGCTCTGGCATATTTTGTATCTGCAATCTTGGTGCTCTGGCAAGCCCAGAAGGTACTCTGGCAAGTCTTTGGTGCTCTGGCAAGACCTGCAGGTGCAAGCTGGGAACTGTTTAAAATGCCATGGGTGCTGCAAGATGGTACTGTGGCATGTTATGTGGATTTAATCAGTATCTATGGGTGCAATGGCAAGAGATATGGGTGCAATAATAAATGGAGGACAGGAGAAATTGAGTAAAGGAAGGAAGGAAATAAAAACATTATTTTTTAAAAACCATACATTACCACAGCCTGTGACTGCCAGAGGGGAGGGAGCACCACTGGTTTGGCTCACACAGAGTACGTGAACACCTAAGATGGGACATGTACAATGCACATTGGATGCTGTTCATTATATCATTCTAATCTTACCATTCTGTAACATGGTCGGTCCTGTTCTATTTTAGTAGAACTACTCTGCAATGAAAAGGTGAATGTGTATCTAGTTTGTTAGTATCTAACAGCAGGAGCTTATTCAGTGACTCACACTTTTAACATGCAGTGAGAATCTTTCATTAACTCCTTTTGTGATGTGACCATGGTAAGAGCAATACAGTGAACATTAACTGGCTGCTTTTTCTCATTTGGTACTAAAACTGTTGGCCATGTTTATTGACATCTGTAGAAAGAGATTACATCCCTGTTATTCCACACATGACAGGCAAGCAACACATCTACAATGCTATTGCATCAGGTTTGCAGTGGAAGTTTTAAGCTGGCTTCCTCACAACCTCAGCAGTCCCACTGCAGGAGGGTTGTGTCTTGTTTATTTAGTCACTCGGGGCGTTAGGAGATGCTTCATTGGAGGTTTGCACATGACCTTTCCTGAATGCTTGGAACTCTTGATATTTTAGCCTCATTCAGCATATTTATTTCATAAATTGTAGCCTTCTTCTACAGCCTATTGCAATTGGGGAGGCTGCTGTGCCCAGTCCCTACATCTTGGCATCCTGAATTTGAACTAAATACACTTGTGCTTGAACATACCACTCATCCTGCCAGCACTCAGGGTGTTAAAATCTGTTTTATACAATTTAAATAAGAGAGTAGTAAAGCTGAAAAATGTCATGAACCAATGTTAGTTTTGCTGCCTAGAGTGTCCCATTTTACAAATATTACCATTGTGTGAGGTTTACAAGAGGGGCACATTTTCCATGACTCTCAGCCAGTATCTCAGCTGGTTATCATGCGAAAGTGATTACTCAACAAACAATATCAAAACATGTTACTTTGTGACAATGGGCATAGCTGGTGCTGCCCGAAGAGATCAGCTGTTGCCAGTAATGCTCGACATTGAGGCATCATACAGCACTAAAATTTCCCCCCACAGTGATGCTCCTCCAATATGGCGTTTGTCGGTATCCGGCAAGAGCGATGGAAGTGATGAGAAATTAGAGGCAGTACAACATTACAGTAAAAAAAAGTAAAAACAGTAACCCTAGATCTAATAACGATAGATCTAGGGTTAGGGTTACAATTAGGTTTAAGGTTAGAGTTCCACTTAGGGTTACAGATGAGTTAGGTTGAGAATTATGGTTAGTGCAAGGGTTAAATTCAGGGTCAGGGGTAGATTTAATTTTATTTAACAGTGAAAGTGTGAATAGCAATGACCTCCACTAGAAGAGAATAGAAAACTTTCAGTATGTTGTCAAATCATTATTATGGATGAAATTAACTGCTTAAGAAATGTTTGTTCTACATCAACAAGTGGCAATTCATGCTGCCTTCTGGGGCAGTGAACAGTACATTGTGGGTTGTGTGCAAAGTCCTCAAGACAGAATAGCAACAGGGCATAAGTAAGTACATAAGCTAAAAATATAAATCAAAGGGACACTACCACTTACATAAGATGTAACTAGATAACCTGGTCATTTAAAATAAACACATATATAAATATGTTTTTTTTATTTGATTGAATTAATTGCATATAAAAGAAAAAATAAAATGAGGCTTTCTCAATTTTGTGAATATTTCCCATGGTGCAACATTATCCCAAATCTTCCAGCCAGTCTCACTTTACAACTGTTGCCAAAGCCTGCATGATGATGTCATAAGATACTCCTCTGCTCTCTTATTGGCTCCTGTGTATCATAGAAGGCAGGACTAGGTAGCTGTGTACAACTTTTTTTTACCTGCCTTCCAACACAAAGAAAGGGAGATTGACCTGATCAAACAGGATCATAACTCCGCTCCCTTGTGATGTAATGGGTACATTAGCCTCCCATTCAATGCCAGTCTATGATCAGAATTCTGACTTATAGACTGCATTCTGTGTCCACAGCCCCAAAGTGAGATACTAGTGCTGTAAAGTCTCTGAGTGGTGGCACCCAAATATACTATATTTCACAAAATGCTAACGCCCAATCACACTTGTTTAGTTACATATTTTATTAAATACACTCACATAAGAAAAACAAAAGACAAGAACTCAACAATGCAAAATAAAAAAAAATAAGACCTTTTCATTTTTTTGGTGGGAGTGTCCCTTTAAAGGGGTAGAATCACTTACCCCCATTATGTTAAAAACTGTGTTAGCAGTAAATTAAAGATGATTTAATGCCTGCCATAAAGGTTGTTAATGGCTGCGGTAATATCATTACTGCACCCGTTAAAAAAAATGACTGCACCATCTAAAAACCTACATGTTTTCTATGGAGGTTTGGCAAACCCATTGAAAAAGGCATTGACGCACTTTGCAGCTGGTATCAGGAGGCGAAAACTATGACTTCATTGGCCTAAGAGATACATTTTGGGATGACGAATGTGATCAGTCAATCAAGGGCTGCATGTTGCTTAGAAAAGATAGGTCAAACAAATGCGCCAGACATAAAGATCTTCTCTAAGATCTTAGAAAACAGGCTTAGCATGGTTATTCCAGATTTGATCCACCCTGATCAGTCCGGATTTGTGAGGACGAGATCGGGCGGTGATAATGTGCAGAAAATATTAAACATTATACAAATTGTAAACAAAGAGTCTATCCCTGCGGCCTTTATATCAGTTGACGCAGAAAAATCCTTTGATTGAGTCAGTTGGAATTTCTTGTCTGCCACCCTTGATGGCTTTGGGATGGGGGGACTCTTTAAAGATCTGGCCATTGCCTTATATTCCTCCCCAATGGCAAAAATCTATGGGAATGGCTTGGACTCAGAGTGGTTTAATGTTGGAAATGGAACTAGACAGGGTTGTCCCCTAGCCACCCTTCTGTACATTCTTACAATCAAACCCCTTGCGATATATATTAGACAAATTAAACAGATTTCAGGTACTTTGGGGGGAAACTCGGAACAAAAAATAACATTGTTTGCAGATGATATCATCTTGAAAGCGCTAACCCAAAATTCTCTATACCAAAAATTCTTAAATGTATAGAAGAATACAGTAGATATTCCAACTATAAAATAAATATGATGAAAACACAGGTGATTCACTGTCATCTCTCCCCAGACCTGAAAGAGATTTTAGAATCTAACAATAGTTTTATTTGGACAAATCAATATATCTCCTATTTAGGAATAAAAATCAAATTTTCTGTTAATACATGGGTCCAAAAAACTATTTGAAACTTTACCAAGAGTTATCTTCTCTGGTAGTAAAATGTAAAAGTATTAACACCGCCTGGATGGGTAGGCTTAACGTATTAAGATCGGATATAGAATACTTGTTGCAAACAATCCCATTGTGCGTCCCAAAAAACACACTACATTTATTTCATAAACTTTTTACATCTTACGTATGGGGGGGAATTATAATAAAAACCATGACCACTAAATTCGCTAAAGGGGGTCTCTCATTCCCAGACGTTTATCTTTTGCATGATACAGTAATGTTGTCACATTTTATGCAGTGGGGTAATCCCAATTCAGCTATTAAATTCTGGTAAATAAATGAAAAATCCATCTGTAAAAATATTGATCCTTCGTGTTTGTTTTGGGTGGACGAGACCAGCTTTGGGAGACTAGGTGTTGACAATAGGGTTATTGTTTTTTCCTCCATTGGTATGATAAAAACTGCATTTCTAAAGAAACTCCTTTACAAACGGTTAGACTTATGACTCAGGATAAATGTCCGACATAACTAACGGATCAGCACTCTGTTCCTTTTCCCAACTGTAAACAAAATTTGGTCTCCCCACCTCTGAAAACTTCGTATATATAAGGATTTTGGGTCTATTAGGGAAATTTACAATAATAGAGGAAGGCCCCTCAGAGAAATTATACCACAGCCCCTCTCACAAATTAACATCAAAAGTTAGGAATATCATAGAAAGAAGTATTGAGGGTGTGAAATTAAACAGTATTATCAAGTGGGAAATGGATCTAGGAGAAACCTTCCAAATTCAAGAATGGTTAAGATCCTTTGAAAACGTAAGGAAAAATATCCACTGTGTTAATATCCAAGAAAATTATGTAAAGATATTGCACAGATGGTACATGGTTCCTACAAAGTTGTGTAATTTACAGACCTCAACTTCAAATCTATGTTGGCGCTGTGATCATGCCCCAGGGTCCATCATACACGTCTGGTGGGAGTGTAAGAGCTTAGACAATCTTAAAGAAAGTGTCCTGTCTCTACTGGCAGACTTAAACTTGGATATGGGCTGTCTTTCCCCAGCAAAATTTCTATTTCATCTAGACTTCCCAAAGATTTTTAAGCCACAGATCATACTACTGATACATGTTTTTATGGTGGCAAAGCTCTGTCTTTCGAGACACTGGACAAAGACCACGATACCGATATTAAACAATACTAAGATCCAGATTAATTATCAAGCCACCATGGAAAGGACGGTGTATTATGACAGGGAAAATCTGTCCGAATACAATGAGATTTGTGCAGTTTGGTACGCCCTCTCTCTAGCTCCCACTGAAGGGTATGGTTCCCTGGAAGTGACGACATCTTAGAAACACTATATGTTACATCTACCTGGCCTCTCTCCGGCACTTCCCCAGATGGGCTCACACCGTATTATGTTTATAAATGTGTATTTATGTATTCTCATGTGTTTGCTAGTTAGCCTATACCTCTCCTCAAATACTGTGGCAACTTTACAAAGCACTTTATCACTAAAGATATGTAATTACGTCTACTAATGATAAAATTTGTCAGTTCCTGCTACACTAAGCGGAATTTTACATTGTCTAATGGAAGATGCCAAACTTTCTTTGTTATACAAACGATTATGCACTGAGGAATGTATTGTTTTCTATATAATTGTGATTTTGTACATTTATAATAAAAATTTTAATAAAAAAAAAATGCGGTAGAGGGATCTGTCTGGAAATGGAAGTTAAAAAATATCCTTTATTATTACAAAATAAAAACAAAGCTGAGAGAGGCTGAGTCTCATCCGTTTCGCCTTTGTATTTACTTTGTAATAATAAAGGAACATTTTTGTCTCTGTATCGCTGGTCTACTTCTTTGGAAGAAAGGATGTGAGTACACCTGCTTGCTGATTTTGTTCTATTCTGGATTTAGAGGGTGAAAGAACGCCAAATGTAATAGCATGCCATTGTAGCCCTTTGTGAGCTAGAATACACATGAAGATCATATGTCCAATCCTCTTAAGCCATTTTTTTTTTATATTTTCTATTGCAAACTGGCATTGCAGATATATATGATGACAGTACTGAACATGTGGAATCACTGTGGGTTGAGATCATCACTGAGGGTAGACCTGCCCAGAAAATATTAATGGGCATTTGTTATAAACCACCAAATATTGGTGATCTTGAAGATTCACAACTGTTTATGCAAATGGTAAAGGCTTCTCAAACAGGGTGTAATTTCATTAAGGGGGATTTTAATTACCAAAAAAATAGATTGGAAAAATGGAGCTACTATTTTTGCTAAAAGCAGTAAGATTCTGAATTTGTAGAATGAAAATTGTTTGTTTCATCTAGTACAGACACCAACCAGAGGTGAAATGTGCCTGGATATGTTATTAACTAATATGGGGGAGTTTATCTCTAACATCCAAGGAAAAGAGCATTTTGGAAATAGAGATTTTAATATGAGATTATTTGAGATTAATTCAAAAAAGGCAAATTAGGATGGGTCCCACCAAAACACTGAATTTTAAAAAGGCCATCTTTAGCAGGTTTAATTCATCCCTTGAATAAAGCAACAAAATGACCAGCAAGTATGTGAACCTGTGAAGTTTATTGTCCCAACAGCAACATTTCAACCCCAACTGGAGTTTTTTTTTCAAGCCATTTTGTTTCTTTATTTGTGGATTAAATTAACGGTCTTAAAATCTGGTTAAATGTCACCAGTTTATATTAATATAATACTATATATATAATTATATTCAACCCATATTTTCAGGTTTGATTCCCAATGGGGTTTGACTTGAACACCCCTGAACTCAAGCTATATGGTACTGAAATTACATTTATAGTTTACCATAGCAGCTATCATACAAATAATAATGTAAATGTAATGTAATTAGGTTTGGTATTATTCAAGAGCAACAACAAAAGTGCTACAATTGGTTACATAGTAAAGACTTTTACAAAGTAAAATTCATGTAGTGTTGTTCGGATTTTGCACTATGCTAATGGAATTTACAGAAATACTAAGTGCACATTGTAAGTATATGCATGATATCACCCCTTAGTAAATTAAACCCTTGTAGGTATGTTAAACAATGCACCCAAATATGTTATGAAAAACCTACTCCTCCTAGAACTGAGCACATCACTGAATACATAGCTGAAGGTCACACAGTGATCTGGAAAGAAATGAGATGAAAATGACAAACCATAGCATTGTAACATGTCCTTTATTCACAAGAATCAGGGCTAAATATAAAACAGATTTTTTTTAATAAAATGATAGTCTCTGTAGTGAACATTAACCCACATTCAAAGTTTAATCCACAGATGTATTATATGAAACACATATAAAAATGCAATAAAAACTTGGCCAAGAAAGACCACTCATAGTATTGTGCATTCTTGAAAATGTAGTAGGATAATGACCATTACTTGCTCAAATACATTGGATCCCACAGAACTTCACTTTTAAGCAGTTTGTGGTAAGGTCATAACATGCATCGATTCACTAAATCCAGTGGATTCCACTTAGATCTAAAGCCCCAAACCCCCCTTCCCCAACCAAAGTTGACTTGAAATTGTTGGAAATTGCTGAATTTTGGGCAGTTCATTTATCCAGATTTTGCAAACAACTAACCTATAAGTATGGCCAATAAAGTGAAAAAATGGAGCGAAAATAAAGATAGAAATCAAAGATGAACTGCTACTGGCCACTAACAGTGACCACGGAGTGTCACGAAGAAAAAATAGCAAATGTACTAAAAGTGCTGATATGATCTCTAGAGAGTGGGGTTGCACCAACTAACTTTTAGTCAAATTAATAAATCCATATAAAACAAACACATACACTATAAAACAATAAAAAAATATATGAATACAAATATGACACCTAAGAAGGGGTCCCAGGTCACTTATTTGCTGCCATTTCACCGCTGACAGTTCAGCATGGCAGTTTCAGCACTGGACTGTCAAAATCCAGCCCTCATTAGTAAACAGCCCTCATTAGGGATATGTTACTAGGTCCTTCTAGGTTTAGTTGATGCACTGTAGTTAGAAATGTACTGTTAAGCAAAGGGTTGGCTTAAATCAACCCTTCTCTGAAAAAGAAATAATTCAAGCAATTGATAAAATAAAGCCAAATAAGTCCCCAGGTCCAGACGGTTTCACAGGCAGTTTCTATAAAATCATGAAGCCCTACATTAGCAAATATATGACGGCCTGGTTTAATAACCTAGTGGACAATGGTAATAACGACCCAGAAACATTTAAAGCAAATATTATCCCGATTCTAAAGCCAAACAAAAATCCAACTTTGATTGAGAACTATCGCCCAATATCGCTGATAAATGAGGATATAAAAATCTTCTCGGCGATATTGGCCGATAGGATTGGGGCCTGTATTCCATCTATAATTCACAATCAACAAACCGGCTTTATCCCTGGGAGGAAAGCCGCAAATAATATAAGAACGTTAATTAATCTTATAGACTTGACCATTAGAAATAAAAATCCAACAATTATCTTATCCTTAGACGCAGAAAAAGCCTTTGACCGGGTTAATTGGAACTTTATGTTTAGTGTGTTAAGATCTCTGGGTCTAGGAAGTTGGATGGAAACAGCTATAAAAATATTATATACGGCCCCATCCGCCAACATAGTGGGGGGGGGGATCAGGTCTGCCTGGTTTCCCATTGGTAATGGTGCCAGGCAGGGCTGCCCTCTATCCCCACTTTTGTATGTTATGGCTCTAGAGCCATTAGCCCAACGAATTCGAATAAATAAAGACATATCTGGGATTGAGAGTGGAGAGAAGGAATATAAACTAATGTTATATGCGGACGACACAACATTAACTATTACAAAACCAGTAAAATCTCTGGAATGCTTAATGGAGGAGATAGACATATATGGACAACTCTCAAATTATAAACTAAATGTCTCCAAGTCTATCTGTATGGGGGTAAATTTGGAAAATAATGATAAAGACCAAATTAGTAATAAATATGAATTTAAATGGGCAATAAAATCGATAGAACATCTAGGAATACAAATTCCATCGGAAATAAACAAAATAGCAGAAATTAATTTGGACAGAGTGATGATACAGGCACGAGACCTTTTCAACTCATGGGGAAAACTTGAAATCTCATGGTGGGGTCGTATAAATATAGTCAAATCTTACATTATGCCAAAATTAATGTATATTTTTGAATCCTTTCCATGTTATGCCACAAAGATACAATTGAGAGACCTGCAAAAATTATTTTTGGACTTTGTTTGGAAAAAAAAAAGAAACAGGATTAGAAGGAAATTACACTATCAGGATATAAATGAGGGAGGGGTGGCCCTACCTAACGTCAAAAAGTACCATGATGCTTTTCTTTTAAAACATCTAAGTAAGTGGCTAAACGGGATAAACAGCTCAGAAGGATGGTGGAATATTGAAAGTAATATGATCAAAATTAAAGACCTCACCTTATTACCCTGGATAAAAAGGATAACTAGGGGAAAAGAAACTAAGATTAAAGGAAATAAAATAGTAGAAGAATCTCTAGAATTTTGGGAGAAATTTAAAAGTGACTATAATTTAGACTGGGACAATATCTTGCGAATCGAGGGTCCAGTAAAGCTCTTAGAATATAACATGGAATATATGAATATAACAGAGTGGGAGAAAAAGGGAATTCGAACATTCTTAGACTTGACAGACCAAAAACATATTATACCTTTCCCTGAACTTGCCCAAAGGTTCAATCTAAAAACGGCAGATATCTTCAAATATTTAAGAATCAAAAATTATATAATGGCCAAAATAAAGACTAGTAAAGTTGACGAGGAGATAATAGGATTGAAATTAATGTATACCCAAAATTGTAAAATAAGCACATATTTAAAAAATCCACTTTTCAGGGGCCCCAAACGAGAGTTATACGAGGACTTAAATCCAATCTTAAAAAGATGGGAGCAAGACCTAGCGGATAAAATCGAAATAGTTCAATGGCTAAAAATAATACCAAATATCAAAGAAAGTGTACACTGTCTGAACCTCATCGAAATGCAATATAAACTAATGAATAAAACTTACTTGGTCCCATCAAAACTTAGCAGTATGTACCCCAATCAAGACCCATTTTGCTGGCGATGCAAAAACCATTTAGGTTCTTACTTACATATATGGTGGACATGTAATAAAATTCAAAAATTATGGAACTTAACATTTGAAATTTTGAGGGATATGGTCAAAATAGACACTATCCCAACTGCAAAGATGGCTCTCCTGCACTTGGACCTGGTTGCGAACGGGAAAGAAAATAGATATATAGTGACACATGTATTAATTGCTACTAAGATTCTAATTGCTAGAAATTGGAAAAAAATGGAAATCCCCAATTGGGAGCAACTGAAAAATCAGATAACATACCAACTTCAGATGGAAGATAGAGGGAAATCAATACAAAAAAGGGCGTGGGAGAACTGGAAAAATTATATAAATGGATAAACAAATGAAATAAGACCCTGAATGACACAGAAGGACATAGACATAGGATATTATACGTCCCGGATTAAATAAAAAGGGAAAGAGAACAAAAGACGGACGTTAAGGATATAGCAGAAACGGTTAAATCCTACCTCCCCTCCCCGCTTTTACTCCATAGATCCTTCCCGGCTATAGCATATAGTGTATTGTGTAGTTTGTAAAATGTATTGTCTAATATGTAAGTTGTTTTCTGTTTTTGTGCTACATGTTTCTCTCCCAACTGCAGAATGTTTATGTGTAACAACTTGGGAGATGGTCTGTGTTGATGTATATTGTTATTTTTTTTCTTGGTCGTAATAAAAGACAAAAAAAAAAAAAAAAAAAAAAAAAAGAAATGTACTGTTGATGGTTTGATAGACTCCGCAGAATGAATGTGAGTAGCGCTGCATTCAAACTTAATCCCCTCTATTACATAATGAAAGGAAATGTAGGATGGTCCAGTGCATTGTAATGTATTCTGTATTAAATACAGTGCTTTGCCACCGCAGTGTTAAGATTTTATCCGCTTGTTTCAACAATGTGTATCAGACTTGAAAGAAGACAATGGAGGGCCTGTATAACTATGGCGCACACACAGATTGCACCAAATACTTGCGCAATCGGTGTGTGCACTAATGTATATAGCAGACTCCTGACAATTTTCATTTATACATAACAAACTGTGTGGGAGTTTTTCTACATGACCCCCAATATGCGCACGCTCCAAGAGACTCCACTCCACTCCACTGTGGGGTCAAACCAGATTTGTGTAATACTTCTATAACAGTTATACTGTGATGATTTGATATGAAAGACTTTTAAATCTATAGTGTTTAATAATCACATGGTTTTTATTGACATTTTATATTGTAGCCAGCAAATACATTAGCTAATAATGCCCTCAACATTTCCTTTCATTATTGTTATTTGAAGGTTATGTAGACCAAAGTAGCTAACTAATAAGCAATATTACACTGGGTTTCCTGTGGGAGACATTTGTATTTCTTATTTTATAAATCATATCTCCTTAATGCTGTATACTCCACTGGGTTCTATTGAGCTTTTTAGAAATAATAGCAGAGTGGCTAATTCAGAGCTAGTAATTTATCACTTGCTATTTCATGGTCTTGTTGATGATGGATTGCATTTCTTATAACGGAACATGTCCCATTAAAATTTCATAGCTAAAGGTCAATGTTTCCTTAAATCATATATCACTATTTGTTGCTGTTGCCATTATGTTTCATATGGTGCCCACATATTCTGTAACGTTGTACAGCAGAGCCTTGAACACAGTTACAGAAACAGAGCCTTGAACGCCAGAACCATCTAAACATGTTATCTCGTTGCTGAATGTTCAATAGAATCTCCATATTGACTATTTGATGACAGCCCAAAGGTCAGCTTTTCTAGATTTCAATAGAAGTGTCTTAGGTTTAATTATTTTGATTCATGTATAGACATTGTCTTTTTTTCTTCAGTACTTGCCTATTAAGCATTATGGGACTGTAAAGCTTTCTTTAACACTGGAAAACACTGTATTATTTGGTTGGAGGAAAATACTGCTGAGCAAGCCTTCATCCGCAGACAATCTGTGTTACAAGGGATCGGGTTTCTCTTTTTAAAAAGGTATCTGTGTCCATAAAAATAAACTATTATAATACCTTGCAATAGAAATATTAATAAATTAAATGGATACATTTAATGAAAGGACACGCGTATTAAGCTTGTTTGGAGTTCAATCTTCTATGTCATATTAACTTGCATCATGAACTACTCTCTTATAGATAAAGACATTTTTCAGCTT
This sequence comes from Pelodytes ibericus, assembly GCA_036172795.1. Taxonomy (NCBI): domain Eukaryota; kingdom Metazoa; phylum Chordata; class Amphibia; order Anura; family Pelodytidae; genus Pelodytes; species Pelodytes ibericus. The sequence continues at coordinate 157,670,274 of CM069861.1, read as the reverse complement.
ACAACTAATTGCTTTGACCTCTTTGGCTGACACTGAACATTTTTAAGTGCTAAGGAAACCTTTCATTTCTGTTCCTGGGACCCAGGAAACTGAAATGCAGCTTTGCAAGAAAAAAAAAAATTGAACGATTACATCAAATGTAATGACTCTATACCTAAAAATATCTTTATAGAAACTTAATTTAAAAGCACAACCTTTAGAACGCAATATATTCTGGAGATTAATAGATTTACCTCTGCTGACCTTCCCTTAGAACAATCAATAATATGTATTATTAATACTAGGTATTTTGTTTTGAGGGGTAAAACAAAATGAGGAAGTTGTCGATGAGAATGTTCATTGTTAGGAGATTTTGATTAAATGTGCAAAATTACCATATATTTACTGAAGAAAGGTAAACAGCATTGGACGGCTGCAATCCAAGTAACGACTCCAGACCACAGTGTTGTTCTAAGACAAAATTTATTTGGATGTCTCCGCAGCAACGGCACAGTGTAACCCTCACCCGATGGACAAAAAAGGCACTTACCTTTCTTCAGTACTTCACGTCCAGCGGAATTGCTGGGAGGACAGGCCTGTGAAGCAGGCGTATATAGCCAGAGTTACGGTGCTGCTATTTTCTATTGATTACCATATATATATATGACTGGTTTCCTAAAAAAGATGCATTATTTATAGCATTGGTAAACTAATAGACTAATTATTGGGGTACGTGAGCCCTAACAACAACAAAAGTCCATTGTTGGACGGGTGCATCGAAAATCTTCAGTGGAGGCTTTAACAGCTGAGAAGTCTGGTGCTGAAGCAATCAAATGCTCCCAGGAACATACATAGATCCCCAAGTACAAGACTCCACACCCTCATTACTTCAGATGGGGTCCAGGTGGTATTGAACCCTGAGCTCCCAAATGCAGGTGTTGATGGAGGCTTGAGGCTCCAGGTTGGATCAGTCACATTCCAGGGCCCTGTGGTAGCAGCTGCTGTTTCCAGTGTAGCCAAGACTGAAGCTGAAGATACCCTGCAGACATCTTGGAAAAGGCATAAACACAACCTTGATAGGATAGGGGGATGTCTACCGGACTGGGCAGGTGCTGCTCCATGCAGGTGCCACTCTGGGGCCAAACTAGGGAAGGTGCCACTATGTGGAAAGGAAATACAGGATACAAGAATACAACGAAAAGAGAGGAGAAATCATAATTCATAAACAAGTGAGCAAACCACAAAAGGATACAGAAATAGCTGGATTCAGTTACCTGGATGAGTCTGCACATGGGTTGTCTCGTGACAATCTTTAGTGCCATGGCAGATATAATAGATTGGTAAGCACTAGTGGGCATAAAATGCGTTAAGCTCTTTTCTTGATGGCATTTTACCTTGTGTGATAGCCTTCATGGCACTAACGATTAAATAAAGCACTTCCATAAAACTATGCAATTAAGTATAAAATACTTTGCCTTGGGTCTCTTTTTTATATGTTTCTTTTTTGTTCTGGTTTTATATTTCTATGCTATTATACTTATTTAGACTGGTATGTTATGATCTATTGGCACCATCTATGAGTTATTTTGAACATGTAATGCATTAATGCAGCTACATCTTTAATGTTAACGGGTTACTCCAATTTCAGTCCTCATTCTCAGCAATCTATTCCCCACCCTCAAGTTTTCCAAGACTTTGGGATACTAGATGGAGGGACAGATGCTCAGATTAATCGGGAGGCAAAGTGTATTGATAATGATGGGTGTCCCCATAAAATGTTTGAGCACTTGGCATAGGTTCTTTTTGTCGTGCTGGAAACACAACCTTGACAGGGAGCGTAAAATTGGAAATGTGTCACAATTCACCCTGATTTTTATGAGAAAGGTAGCCGTTACCACTTAAAATTACCACTAAAGGCTTCTGTATCAAATGATCACATGTTACAATCATAGCTGATTCCATTGAATGATATCATCCAATCAGTACTTTATATGTAAGTCACTTCCTGGACACAGGGGTTGCATAGAAATTAACCATTATTTGAGGGAATCCACAATAATATAGCCCACTGAACTCTGGTGGCTTCACATTGGTGGAAGTGGTTCAGATGAAAGTTTTCTAAAGTTATTCAGGTGAAATCTGGTTCTACTCTACATTTCCATCAAACTTATAACTTTTACATGCAAAACGTATCAGTTGCCGATAAAAAATGGCCTATGTGGCAACCGTAGTCAAACTGCAAGCTACTTATCCTGTTTCTGTTTAAGTCTCAATCAGCAGGGCATCTGCCTCCAAGTCCCAAGCTACATCTTTTTATGGTGCATTATCTGAGTCTTCCCATCTGGTACAGTAATTTTTACCCAAAGGAACTGTATCCTCGGAAGGGATTTTAGTACTGTCTGGATGGGTTGAATAGAATCTTAATAAATTATTTTTTATCAGTTTATTCCTTCAAAAAATTACTATTTAGTTAAAGTGGCACTAATGTGCTTTATTAACTTTTGTTTCAATAGAAAGTTTGAAGAACTGATATGGCTGCAGGCTTGTTTTTTGTCTGCGCCTGATGAGGGTCTCGGAAAGGGGATGGGACAGTTCATCACGGTTGCATTAACGCAGTCCTCTCTCGTGTGATGGCCAGTTCATCGCGCGTGATGTCATCGCGGGACAGTTCATCGTGGGACAGTTCATCGCAGGATCGCTGAAGGTAAGTATTATTAATTAGTTTAATAGGGGTTAATTTTAGTATTAGGGTTCTGGGGTTTAGGTACTAGTATTAGGGTTCGGGGAGGGTAGAATTCGTTTTAGGGTTAATTTTAGTATTAGGGTTCAGGGGGTTAATTTTAGTATTGGGTTCAGGGGGTTAATTTTAGTATTGCGGTTCAGAGGGTTAATTTTACTATTGTTACAGGGGGGTAGAATTAGTATTAGGGTTAATTTTGGTATTAGGGTTTGGGGGGGTTCATTTTAGTATTAGGGTTTGGGGATTAATTTTAGTATTAGCATTTGGGGGGGTTAATTTTAGTATTAGGGTTTGGGGGGTTAATTTTAGTATTAGGGTTCATTTATTGTGGAGTGTATGTTTGTAAGCGCTGACACTTCAGTGCTGAACTCTCAGCGCTTACATTGCTGTGATAAAGCAGCCTCATTCATCTTCACTGCTGACAGTTCAATGTTAAAACTGTCATGCTGAACTGTCAGCGGTGAAGCAGCTGTGAAGAAATGTCCTAGACGCCTCAGAAATGCCAACTCTCAGGGCAGAGAGAGACGATATTATTTATATATACGTAATAGAAGTGACCTGCTTTGGGTTTTCTCTATTGATGGATTCAAATGAAGGCTTCTCACTGAGCTATCAGTGAGCGACAGGTAGCAACCAGAACAACTTGCATGATGGATACCAGTAAGTGAATAAAATGACATGTATCCTAAAAAGTACAAGCCATTTTATATATAGCAGAGTGACAAGTGAGATAGGCTAGCTGCATTTTAAACTGATCCTAAAAAATAAATATGCATTTATTTATTCTTTTTTTTTCTCGCAATACTTGAATACTTTTTCTCGACAACATATCTCTTGGGAATTAGACATAGTAATGCATGGGAATGTCCACTTCACATGTGCACCGATATTTTACTACAAAAAAAAAAGAAGGAAGTTACCAGCTACTGAATGAAGATGTCACAGAACATACTCAGTGCAAGAAAACGCACTTCATCTACCTTGATATTCTCTTGTAATTTTACATGTTTTGTTTGTGTGCAAGAGCAGGCAAATTTAAAGAGATTTAGGATTCTCTTAAAGCATTTGTGTGGAAAAACACCTGTACAATATACAGCACAATAAACACTACCAAATGCGTTAAGATCAGTTTAAGGCTTGGAGTATCCCTTTAACACTTTAAGATTTTTTTGGTAATTTTTGGTTTTAAAAAGATATACCAGTTATTTTAAACATGATTCCACACATGCCTTGTTAATTGTATTTATCAACAACCTGTATTTCAAATAGAGTTTTAGTTTGTAGCAGTTATTATACCAAATTTAACGCTAGCCACCATTTTTTAAAGGTAAAATATTTTGTAAAGGTCAAGTTGCTTTTCTATGGGAAAACATCTTGTTAATTAGCAAGCGTATATATGTAATTTTAAAATATATTATGTCTCTACATTAATAAATTGCATTAAAACTGGAATATATCTAGGATTTGCTTGGGTATACTTATAACATTTTTGGCACAATCCTCTATAGAAAATACTTGAATTTTAGCAATGTTTTTTATTTAACTTATAATTGCTCCTTCCTAATTTTTAGCTGGTCTAGCTTCAATTAGCATATGGCATGTTAGATAAATTGATCAGGGCTGAAAGCTCATAACACCAAATGTTATTTTATTTCAGTACCTTGGAGAGCTGTGTTCCATTTATCAGGGATAAGCATTAGTGGATTAACATCTTCACTATTACAAGAGCTGCAAGGCATTGCTCACCAGCAATCTAATGTCCCCTATGGCACTCAAGGATAAAGCATTGCTCTTCAAACACACTGGCAAGTTACCAGATTTCTGCAAGCATGTTCTAAGTTAACAATCATGCTCACTGATCCATTGACTAAGTGATTTGTTGGCTGCTGTGTCTGTACACTCAAGGAAGCATTTATACATAGAGAGCAGTTTTATTTGGTTTCATAATTTAAGATACACTTAACTGCATTGTAAAAGTAAGAGGGTAAAAGCTTTTCCTAGCCATTGCACAGTAGCATACTAACACAGGAAGAAGATGTTGAGTTATTACCAGTTAATACATCTCTTTAAAGTATATCCTGGAATTAACTGTTTATTTCAGGATATTGACCTTGAGTTGAAAGTCTGTTGCCATTATAGTGATCAGTACATTTTTGGACATTTGGTTTACATTTGCCCAGTATTGTCCCTATAGCCTGTAATATGGATGAACAACCAGTAAGAACATCCATCCTTTTTTTTTTTTTACTTACTATTATATCTGGATCAGTTAGACAATTCATGTTATGTTCTTCTATCTAAACAAGTGGATATGATCCTTTTAACTCCATAGGGTCTATTCACTAAAGTCTTGAAGAGATTGGAGGTTTAAAGAAGCGCTAATTTTGAACACAAAACTCTGTGCACCCTCAGATGCCCCATTACTAACCATTTTGCCAAAATCAAAAAGCAGTGAAGCTAACCGAAATGAAGGGGAGATAGATTCAATTAGCTCCCATTCATTTCTCTGTGGGAATAAAGTCCACTTGCCCTGGCCCCCCATTTGTTTTAGGAGTCTGGGGGTCATATTGCAAGCACCATGACCTGGTTTATGTATGGGGAGTAGGATTTTTTTTATCTGAATTCTATCCTGAAGACATTTTTATTAGGTAAATTTTTCCCTCATCTGATCAATTCCTGCCTGTGACAAAAGATAGGTCCCCAACAGATTGAAAGGTTTAGTTGCCATAGCATCAGAAAACAAAAGCTTTCTCACACCTGCTCTGTTGTTTTTGTGTTTAAAACTGTTCAGGACATAAACTGACATAACTGCTGGCTATTTTGTTAACCTGATTAAGCAATCGGGTATTTTTTTTTTTCTAGACTAGAAACACTTCATATACAAGTCAGGAGGGCAAACCTTTTCCTCTGCTCCTTCCCTTTGGAGACGTCTAAAGTCTGTGAGGATAAGTTCCCATGTGACAGTACATTTGGATGAAACGGGCTGTTCTTAAATATTTGTAGTTTAGAAGACATATTCGCACTGTGCTGCACAGAAATAAATAAAAAATGCCAGGAGCACCTCCAGGTTGCAGGAGTTGCCTGGACCCCGTAGAGTGGCAGGCCAGATTGCAGTGGCATCCCCTGCGACCTCTATTGTTACATCACTGGTGAACTTAAAACTGTGTTACAAAAAGCAGGCCAAAATAGCTGTCACAACCTGGGATAGCAGACCAGAGAGGATCCTCATTGCAGGGCATCGTGTGGGGTCTGTCTACACCCCACGATGCATAACTTAGGACTGGAAACTGTGACACAACTGGTAGCGGAGACTGGCAGCTCTCTGAGCAGGACAATGGACTAGAAGCTGAGACTGAGCTGGTAGAAGGATAGGAAACAGTGCAGTGCAATTTCACCTGCTCAGGCAAATGACCACCCAGGACTTTAGCACACTGCCTGAGACTGCACACTGAAGCAGGCAAAATACACAGGTAGAATAGTCAGCAGGCCAGGTCATACACAGATAAGGACGAGGTACAACAGAGGAATATCAATAGACACAGTGACAAGGCAGGCAAACAGGTCAGGACAGGGGGCAAACAGGCTTAGTAGAGGACAAGCAAGGATTTGGCAACAGGATATCAAAACAAAAGAATCAGGAAGGCTAGAATTGGCACAAAGGCACCATACAGGGAGTAACCATAGCAATGCAAAGGCACTGATTGCCATAAGCTGCAGGTTTAAATAGGGTTGGGCTCAGGTTAACGAGCCAGCTGACAACAGGAGGAGAATGGGCAGGGGATGGGACACTTCATCGCGGCTGCATCCGCGCAGCCGCTTCACCGCCGTCTCTGCAGCACAATACAGCTCGTCGCTGGAGATTTCATCGCGGGACATTTCATCGCTAAAGGCAAGTTTATTTTAGTATATTATCTTTTTTAGTTTAATTTAGTAAGGGTGGTTAGAATTAGGGTTTAGGGGGTAAGAATTAGTTTTTATGGTTCGGGGTTAATTTTAGTATTAGTGTTTACGGGGTAAGTATTAGGGTTTGGGGGTTAGTATTTGGGTTTAGGGGGTTAGTATTAGGGGTCGGGGTTTAGTATCAGGGTTCGGGGGTTAATTTTAGTATTGGGTTTTATGGGTTAATTTTGGTATTGGGGTTTTGGGGTTAATTTTAGTTTTGGGGTTTGGGGGGGCACTTTGGGGGGGGAATCATTTATTAGGGGGGGGGTTATTTTCTTTTTACTTTTATCATTTGTAAGAGCTGAATTGTCAGCTCTTACATAGCCGCGTCCACGATGAAACGGGCGCGTTATTCTTCATTGCTGACAGTTCAGCGTTCTAACTGCCGCGCTGAACTGTCAGCGATGAAGATGCAGCGAAGAAGAGTCCTAGACCCAATGGGCACACTAGAATAGCGCCCACTAAAGGCTGAAGAGGAAACAGCCACAAAATCTGAATACAACATACAGGAGCCAGGGAAATGGGGTGTAACCGTGACAATGGCTGAGTTGTAAAAAATCTTCAATTCTCTATTTTTCCAACTCTGCTATTTTGATTTGACTTACCAGACATAACTGTTTAGTGAATATACCCTATTTATGTTGTACTTTAGGGTAGATAAACCTTCAACTTTATTTTGCAGATCAACATTTCAGTTGAATATTAGTGGATCTTTAGCAAACTACATTAAAGATTCAGACACATGTTTGCTAAATCTTACCTCAGCACAGTTTGTTCCACAATGTGTAATCAAGGAATTGGTGCATAGATAACATTGTAGGTACTATAAAAGGTGGTATTATTTGCTTTGTAGAATAGGCAGTGCTGAAGGCATTGTGATCAGGGGAAGGTTGATAAGGGGGCAATTACCGCCATGGCCTCTGTGCAGCCTTACTCAATGGGTTGGGTTTGCACCACTTTTGACTTCTAGATGCCCCAGTAGAGCTTTATCTTGCGATACAATTATCTTGTCTCTTTAGCAACATACCATACATACAGCACTTGATACCTAATTTTTTTCCATCTCTGATAATAACAAGCAGGTGATATACCTGTGCCCAGCGGTCCTGATGGGCTGCTTGGGGCCCCTTAAAAAATGTTTTTTTAAAAAGATTGTCCAAAAAATATCTCCCCTGACCAGCCTCACTGCGGGCAAGCAGGCAGCTAGATGTCTGTTCGCTTCCCAGGCACACAAACATCCTCCCATTCTGCGTTTATGATCACGTTACCTCGTTACCTGAAGCCAGCACTCAGACTTCAGACCACTTGAGAGGTAGCATGGTAGGATTTATGTACCTGGGAATTCCACAGACATCCAACTGCCTAGCACTTGACACCAGGGAGCTGGAGAAATACTATGGGTGATGGCTGAGGTAAGTCGTGGATGTGCAATGTGGGTGATGGGGTATGTGCTGGGCTAAGTCCTAGGTGTGCTGTGTGGGTTCTGAGACATGTCCTAGGCAGGGCCGGCGCTACCGTAAGGCAGCACAGGCGGCTGCCTTAGGGCGCACCAATGGGGGGCGGGAAAATCGCCCGCTCCCCCAGGCCCGTTAACTTACCTCCATGCTGCTGTTCGTGTCCGTGGCTGAGAGGGAAGCGCTGTGCGCTCCCCTCAGGCCGTGCGCATTCAATAAAGTGTGTTGCACAGCAGCATGGAGGTAAGTACTGGGGTCTTGGGAAGGGGGGAGGAGGGAGGTATAATGAGCATCTGACTGGCACGATATTCCTGGGCTCTGACTGGCACAATATTACTGGGCTCCGAGTGGCATAATATTCCTGGGCATCTGACTGGCATAATATTACTGGGCATCTGAATGGCATAATATTCCTGGGCTCTGACTGGCATAATATTACCTGGCTCTGACTGGCATAATATTCCTGGGCTCTGAGTGGCATAATATTCCTAGGCATCTGACTAGCATAATATTCCTGGGCATCTGACTGGCATAATATTACTGGGCATCTGAATGGCATAATATTACCTGGCTCTGACTGGCATAATATTCCTGGGCTCTGACTGGCATAATATTCCTGGGCATCTGGCATAATATTCCTGCGAATCTGACTGGCATAATATTCCTGCGAATCTGACTGGCACACTATTCCTAGGCTCTGAATGGCATAATATTCCTGGGCATCTGAATGGCATAATATTACTGGGCTCTGAATGGCATAATATTCCTGGGCATCTGAATGGCACAATATTACTGGGCTCTGAATGGCATAATATTCCTGGGCATCTGAATGGCATAATATTACTGGGCATCTGACTGGCATAATATTCCTTGGCATCTGAATGGCATAATTTTCCTGGGCATCTGACTGGCATAATATTCTTGGGCTCTGACTGGCGTAATATTCTTGGGCTCTGAATGGCATAATATTCCTGGGCATCTGACTGGCATAATATTCCTGGGCATCTGAAGGGCATAATATTCCTGGGCATCTGACTGGCACACTATTCCTGGGCTCTGACTGGCATAATATTACTGGGCTCTGACTGGCATAATGTTCCTGGGCATCTGAATAGCATAATATTCCTGGGCATCTGAATGGCATAATATTCCTGGGCATCTGAATGGCATATTCCTGGGCATCTGAATGGCATAATATTCCTGGGCATCTGACTGGCACACTATTCCTGGGCTCTGACTGGCATAATATTACTGGGCTCTGACTGGCATAATGTTCCTGGACATCTGACTGGCATAATATTCCTGGGCATCTGAATGGCATAATATTCCTGGGCATCTGAATGGCATAATATTCCTGGGCTCTGACTGGCATAATATTACTGGGCTCTGACTGGCATAATGTTCCTGGGCATCTGACTGGCATAATATTACTGGGCTCTGACTGGCATAATATTCCCATTGAAATACTGGTAAGTTTGATGATTTAACTTTACTTCATTTTAAATATTGTATTTGTTCCCATTTTGTTTCTTCACTTCAAAATAAGATATATGCAGTGTGCATAGGAATTTGTTCATAGTTTTTGTTTTTACTATAGTCCGGCCCTCCAACGGTCTGAGGGACAGTGAACTGGCCCCCTGTTTAAAAAGTTTGAGGACCCCTGGGCTAAATACTGGCATATTGAGTGGCAAAATAGTGTGTCTAAGGTTATGTGTGAATTGGTGTAACTGTGTGTGTGTAAGTGGTAAGGGTGTCTGTGTGTGTGACTGCAAGGGTGTCTTTGTGTTTAAGGGTTTCAATGTGTGACACATTTAGAGCATGCGAGTTGAATATTTAGATGTATTTATTTTCTACACTATACATTATTCATATATATCTATATATATATATATATATATATATATATCTATATAATGTAAGGAGGCTTAATGGTGTGGGAGGCGTGGCGGATCAGAGCAGGGGGGCACCAAAATGCACCTTCGTCTGTGTAGACGAAAATCCTTGCACCGGCCCTGGTCCTAGGCTGCTGGTGTAAGTCCTGGAACTGCAATGTGGGTGATGGGGCATATCCTAGGGTGCTGGGGTATGTCCTGGGTTTGCTATGTGGGTTCTGGTGCATGGCCTTGGGGGCTGGGTTAAGTCGTGGGTGTGCAATGTGTGTGATGGGACATGTCCTGGGTGTCCAATATCCTTGGGTGCAAGGGTAAGACTTGGGTCTGCAATGTGGGTTAAGGGTCATGTCCTTGGTGTGCTATGTGAGTGATGGGGTATATTATGGGTGTGCAATGTGGGTGCTGCAGGGGCATGTCTCAGGGTGCTGAGGCATGTCCTGGGTGTGTAATGCGGATGATGAGGCATGACTTTGGTGTGAAATGCGTGTGATGGGCACTTCTTTGGTGTGCAATATGGGTGATGGGGCAAATCCTGGATGTGCAATGTGGGTGATTGAGTATGTCCTGGGGTTGCAATGTGGGTGCTGGGACATGTCCTGTAGATGCAAAGTGTGTGCTGGTTGGGGTATTTAATGTGGATGTTGGACCATGAAACTGATGTGCGAAATGGGTGGTGGGGCATGTCCTGTGGATGCAAATAGGTTGCTGGCTGTGGTAAGCCCTGGCCGTGCAATGTGGATGCTGGGGCATGTCCTGGGTGTGCAAAGTGGTGCTATGGCAAGGGATGTGTGTGCAATAACAAAAGGAAAGTTCAAGAGAAATGGAGTATGGTGTGAGATAGCCCAGACTATTTGTTCTGTGAAAAGCTCAACAATTTCTGACGACAGACTTGATAACTGGCGTGCTAGAGAAATTGCACTATGGGCCACTTAATTGTTTTTGCACCTCAGCCTCAGGTTGCCAGCCCTCCCCTGATTTGAGCATTTGAGATGAAACTTCTGACACAGTCCTGCGGATCCTCTGTGTGCTGTCTGGGACAATAAGAATATCACCTGTTCCTTATTACACCTTCTCATGTCTCCACACTGCCTCTATAAAGCATGCGCTTGACAATGATAGACATTTTGAGTTATCTACCAGAAAGGTACCATCACTGAACAGATATCCATAATTCACATTTAATTTGCCAAATGCCATACTGGTACAAAAAAAAAAAAAACTGCACTCATCACATTAACATCTTTATTTCCGAACCTGCCTATTTGCCAACTCCAGCACATTCTGTTCTCTCCCACGCTACCCAGTGTCTCAGTTGTGGTGAATCCCTGTGCTCTGTTTGTTTTACATCACTTGTTAGTCATTCTGTGCAGTGCAGCCTTGATAATGGCTAACATTGTACACACACACTGTCATGATATACACAAGATGAAAAATAGCTGGCTGAGCATCGTGAGAAATGTAGTCCTCCAATGAAGCAGTGCTAAATGTAGCCATACTGCTGTACATTATCACAACTTTAGTGGTTCAGTGATGTAAAGGGCTGCAGAGCATCAGTGCTAGCAGCCACTACTGCTGGCAACATTCCGTTGGGAGATACCTCATTCCCTTAAAGAGCCTTCTCCCTAGCTGCATGTCAGTACATTGCGCAGCCTGAGTCTGGCAGTCATCATTAACTCAACTCCCAGCATGTAAAGGAAGGATCCCACGGAATATTGTCACATTTCACAGCATCACACACCTCAACCATATGGACATGTCCTGCATTTGGGAGCATTTGCTTGTGATTATAAAGCAGATCTAACTGCAGAGGTTTGTCGATTCAGCATTTCATGTTTCAGCAGCATTGCCTGCATTGACTGAAAAAGCAGGGACTGCGATAGGACTCACTGGACTGCATTTTAATGGTACATCATGACTGCACAGCTTGGTACAGACTGAAATAACTTGCCTTTGGGGAGGTATTGGCCGCTGCCCTGTACCGCTCTGAGTTATCATCTGATGAGTGGCATCCTGAGGACCTACAACTCTTCTGCATTCCAATCCTGCTGCACACTCTAATCCTGGCACTCGAGTCACTGATCCCTGGCACTTCCCAGAAACCTTCTGATCTTCCAACATAAAGAGAAGTGTGAGCACACCGGCACATCATCTACACTGTTTGGCTCATTTTCTATCTGTAACCATGCAAGTCTCTATAGCCTGCACAGAGCACAATTTAAAGGGCAGGAATGGGGATGATAGGCACAGCAAGCAGAACTCAAGTGGCCCCAACGTGGTGAATGCAGCCAGAGCCAGGTTCAGGACAGTGGCAATCATTGCCCGCAGTTTGGGAACCTTTACACCCCAGCACCACATCTCTTTAAAGGAATCCACTGCGAAACAGACTGGCATGAAATATAGGTATGTTACGTATACACCCATTTGAAAACCAAGTTTATATACTCATAGCACTCTTGTTACAAATGTTTTAACTTATCTTATATGCTATTTAATAATTGACTGTGTGTTCCTATAGTTGTTTATTTAATGGGAGCCATTTTAGGACTAAATACGATGACTATATACACATGGGTTAAACAAAACATTGGGTGTTTATAACATGGTAAGGATATGTAGTATGCCATATATATCATGACATGTTAAAGGGACTGCTTTTATAAACTCCACAAATTGTAGAGGACAAAGTACAGGCTCTTCTCTGAATCTGTTGCTTCTCACTGTCAGCCTATTTTCACTTGTTACCAAAAGGTCCTGGATGTTTTGTTTTATTGTATACTGATTTATTGTTTTAAATACTTGTCATGTTCTGAAACAGACCTGGTTATATGTTAATATTTTTATATTTTTTGAGTACCAGTTTGGCTGTGGAATAAAGGTTTCCTCTTAGATGCCACAGTGATTCTGCTTTTGATAAACCTCACAAATAGAAATGAATTATATTGTTTCCAATTAGTCAACCAGCCTCCGTGGATTCCAGTGTCCTTAGCAACCTGCAAAATACAATCTATCACACACAGGACTTGCTGATCCAAAAGAAGATAGTAATAGCCTTATTATAAAGTGTCAGACAGCAGATATGACCTAAAGAAAAGTGAATCCAAAATCACCATACTTGGCACTCCAACTGTTACTGAATAAATCTCCTATCATGCTCGAGCAGTCGGACAGGTGTCGTCAATACGATTTTGAAATAATCACCATTATATCAACTCATGATAACTATTTATGATTTAAGAATGGAAAGGAGAACACTATGATTGATAGTAATTGAAACACGATAACAAGAAATTGTACATACATTAATCAAAGGATGAAGTTTATGATTACTGGTAGGGGCATGCTATAAATAAAGCCTATACTGTAAACATACTGTACTAGACAACTGCAATGATTTATCATGCACATTTAACTGGAGCTGAAAGAGATCCTGTATTAACCCTTCCTATGCCTAAGTGATCTGTAACACTTTGCTGAAAATACAGAGAAATTCTGATTAGCTATATTCAAATTATTACTCACACCCTTGGCACTTTTATTATGGGGGTTTCTGTATTATTAAATACCAGTTGGCACAGTCAAAACTCTAATGAACACTTTTGTCTTTGGTAGTATTGGGGTTATCATTATGGGACATTATTTGCACAAGGCTTTTGATCACATTCAGGTAGGTAGATTTGGGGTAAGAAGTGGCAGTAGAAATAGGTGTGGAATAGGAGTGACCCCGCTTTAGCTGGCAGAGGACAAAATGTTGATAAGCTGTCCCATAGACTGCTGCTAGTACTTATAAATAGTGCTAAAACTTGAATATACATAAATATACAGGCGCGATGACGCTAGCTCACTCAAGCAAGGTATTTATACATGTACTCCCCCAATTGTAAAATAAATGAAAATATAACCATGCAGATCCAAACACGTCATTATTCCCTATGCCTACGGGCAAAACTATAGATTTTTCATTATTCCCTATGCCTACGGGCTCAAATATAGATTTTTTTACATTCACATTAGTCAACAGGATCCCTTTGATAAAGTATAACTTGACACGTCAGTATTACTACTAACTCAATACCCAAAATGTATCACTGGAAAGAGCATTACATCAACAGAGAATATGTTTATGGCCAGATGAGTTTACAGTCTGTCTAGGGAATATTTGTATTTTTCCTTACTTGAAACAGATTACTAGAATCATGAGTCGACACTACTTCAGGAACATTTCCAGCTGGATAGACTCAGATTGTTTGATAAGAAAGGAAAGCACACAGATTTTGGAAGGGAGATTGATTAGCTCATCTATTTATGGTGTTAATGATTGAAATAATATTATGGAGAGGTGCAAGTTACTTGTGCAGAACATGTGAGTACTACTGACAATACCGTCCTCATATATTCAACTTTAATACAGACTTTCTCTTCCACCTTTCTTAACACCTTTTGTTTCACTTGTCTTCTACCCGCCTCTAGGTAGACTGACTTTTAAAAAAATGTATTTTGTTGCCGTGTGTTTAATTGAGCTTGAAATATAACTTGGGCTGAGTTTTATTCTATGTGATGAATAATATCACTGAATTTTATTACCAGATTTTCTATCGTACTCTATAGTATTGTTTGTGTTTCTTTACTAATAATACATTTATCTCTAATAATAGAATCTTGCCCTTTAAGAACTCTATTAAGTATTGTGTAAATTGTTGGGTGATGAAATCAATAATATACCTTACTGTAAACATTTTAGAGTCTTCACCTGATACACAAATGATCTATTCTTTGGTGCCTGAAACACAGAGGGATTTGTCTGCCAACTTTAAATATGTAACACTGATGAAATCTGGCAGACAAGGAATAAGTTATATATGGTTCTACCAGCAAAGACGTCATAACCAAAATATGTATATCTTGGAGGAGAGAATGGATTGGGAAACCTTCAAATAGATTATTGAGGATTTAATACAGGAAGGAAGTTTTTGAAGACAATTGTTTTAACATTTTAACAAAATCTACATATGATAAATTATTCTTGCTGCTGCAGCATTATAATAATCCAAACTGTAAAGGTTTAAATAACAAGTTTAAAACCATTTTATGTATTGCCAGCTTAGTGGATGTGGTAGAAGGTGTAGTAGAGGGGGCAGAACAGGAATAAAAAAATATCTGGGATAAGCATATCAGGTTGTTTTGATAGACTAACATGAAAGTAGATGTGATCAGGATAAAAGAGCAGTCTGTTTTTGTCAAACTTTTTTGTAAGACTGGCTTAAAATCTAAAGATAAAGAATTTTTCAACTTTTTCTTCTTTTACCCTTAGTAAAGCTCTACGGATAACTTGTGGACCAATGTCCATTGCTATACATACCTATATTCATACACATCTGTAGTTCAAGGACTGTACTGTACAAGGTGAAATCAAATCTGTGGAAAGATATCTAGATGTCTCTGGTTGTATATCCCTTGTAAAATGTATCTAAAATAATTTATAAAGACAAAAAGAAAAACAAATCTGTCGTACTATCTTTGTAAAAGGCACATTGCATTTAATTGTGAGTCTTCCAAATCCCAGGATCTCCTTGTTCTATTACACACTCTCACATTAATTGATTTGTGAGTCCCTTGTTCCTGGGATTTCCCTGGTGAGCTAGTTTCAGAGCTTCCTGTAAAATATATCAAGACTATGCATTTCTTCCGAAATATTATAATTTAGTCAGAGACACAAAGGTCATAAAACACAAGCTGTTGTTTTAATTATACATGACTTATGTTTGTAATGAGATGTTTGTGATTTGTGTTAGTGTTTTATTTTTTTCTGCAGTACTTTATGTATTGTTGTTAGAGGTTTTTCTTTCCTGTGTACACTATACTTCTTTGGATATTTGTATCACAACACTGTATGTCCAGTGATGCCCATTCTGGCCTGATATGTGAAAACAAGTATTGACACTTGTGTATTACAGATTTGTTTTTCTGAATAAGTAGTGTATCACTTTAGAGGCATTGAGTAAGCTGCTTCCACATAACTGTGAAAACAGCTATTATGTGCATTAAAATATCCAAAGTGTTAGAATATCTGCCCCTCTACCTCTGTAATGTTGGGTGCAATCCAACAGAGATACCGCTATGGGGAAAAATGGAGTGATGTTGCATTTAAGAAAACCCAGGGAGTATTAACAAATCCATAGTTTGGATAACACTGTTTCTAGCAGATATTAGTGTGACAGCAGTTGGCAATTTAAATAAATGTTTATCATACAAAGGGCAAATTTACAAAAGAGGAGCAATCACCATGGAAACCAGTGGAATGTTCCTGCTGATTACTCTAGTTTTAAACATGTTTCCTCAGAATGGCTCTTGAGACATAACCACTAAAGTTTCTAAAGGGAAAGTTACAGTGCAGATGATCTGTGCAAATATTGCTCACACCTATGTAGTGAGCATTATTTTATTTAAGTATATTATTCAAACCTGTGATAAGCTTACCACACCAACATTTTTCTTTTCTTTTACGTTTGTGGTTGGATCAGGAGTGAGACTGATGGCTTGATGGATGTTTAGTGATGCATTTTGATGAAGTTGCATTACTGCTTTTGATCGATCGAAGCTTCTTACGTCTCTAAACCGATGAAGCCTCTTATGGTCCCAATCCTTTAGGCTGTTGGCATATACAAAATGTATGTAAGTCAGCAGTCTCAGCAGACTAAGATCACATTGCATTAACATTTATTTACAATGTACCAACAGTTTAAGAAACACTTGGTACACACTGATGCATACACTAGAAAGAGCAATGTGTACAGTCTAGAACAGGGGGTCTAATTTTTTTCTGAAGTCGGTCACATGTTCAGGAATGCATATTGGTAATGGGCTGGATTAAACCTTATTTACAATAAAGGTGAACAAAAGCTTGTTAGGAATAGAAAATGGTTTGGTTATTTAGCAGTAATACAAAGCAGTCCAAACACAGTCTAAATCAGCTTTATTCAAGGAAAAAAAGGACCTGTTTGTAAGGCTAATGAGAATATGGGAAGTAAAAAAAAATACAGCCCACATAAACACCTAGAAATAGATACAGTGATTTCAGCAACAAAACTTGGTAACTAGAATGTATATATAAGAGAGATTTTACATAAAATCTATAATGCAATAAATAGTAATAGTGGTTAGTTACAGGCCATGGGAACATATCATGCCAGGCAGTGGTGTATCTTGGTTTTGTGCTGTCCTAGGCAGACAAAATTCGGGCACCCCCCACCCACATTGCACACCCACGACATGCCCCATAACCCCATTACATGCCCCATCACCCACATTGCACACACGTTAAATTCCCAATCACCCCATTACATGCCCCCATCACCCACATTGCATACATACTAAATGCCCCATCACACCCATTATATGCCACCATCACCGTCATTACATACCCCCACCATGTCCATTACATGCCCCCATCACCCCGATTAATTGGAAGGAGCTAAAGCTTGCTGAACGGTGGGGGAGGGAGCGAAAATGTTTGAAGCACCAGAAGTGTGCTTTAACACCCTCTGGCAAAGTGCCGCCCTAGGCGAGTGCGGCCCTAGGCGAGTGCCTTGTTTGCCTTGTGGAAGATACACTACTGACACCAGGTCTCTTACATAACAGGCAAATTTACTTTGAATGAAATGCCACATCAAATCAAAATAGTTTTGGTGCATTCTTTTTAACTTTGATTCATTCTAGATACAGTGTAACAAAGTAAATTCCTTTCATTGTACTGTTTCTTGGATCAATCAAACCAAAAAAACTTTATGTAGTTCTTCAATGCCTTGTGGTCCATTTTTTTTTAATTTTGAAAATTCACTAATCTAGAGGGTTAATTTAGGAGCAATCCAAATATCAAGAGCAAAGCCACTTGTCAAGAGAAATATGCTTACGTCCATAAGGAATTTATTGATGATTTTTTTACAGAAATGTCTCTTTTGCTCACACATTCATTATTTGTGTTTTTATGAAGAAAGGTTTTAAAGAGCAGTACATACTATCAGCATTACCTCATTGTCCAGTCTTTCGAAGATCTGTGCAGCATTTCACTGATTGCTTACTTGCCTACTTCCTCGTTTTACTGGGCTCAGTGAATGAAGTTGGTGATGTAGAAGGAAAACAGGACAGTGGATATGTTGCATTAATTAAACTAGCTACATTTATGTACAAAGGGGCAATTAGTTAAATCCTTATCATGGCAGGCATACTGTCATTATTTCCCCAGATATTATCCCACATTTAATTAAAAGAATAAAACCTATATTCACAAATTTCTGCTCATCCATTGAAAACTGGTCCATCTGGTTGTAAAGCTCACATGAATTGTAATACAGCCCTTTCACTTGTAAATACAGATGGCAAATCTCAACTTGACTTGATTAAACAAAAAAATCTGCTTCATTCTTATTCAGCATTCCCAACTATCTACTTCTCTCTGTGGAGACTGTGGCATGTAACATACAAACATCTCAGAATAGCATTGAAATATGCTGTAATATAGCAATTAGGGATTGCAAAATAAGCTACATTAATACACACTAAATACAAAAGGTTTTTAAATACCACAACAAATAAGCAGCCTCCTGGCTCCTCAATCGTTTTTTGTTGTTTAAATAAAGTTTACACATTGAATGACAAATTATAAAATTGTCAGAGTTTGTGACTCCAGAAGTAAGGAATAAATGGCATCATTTCACAGCCTTTAAATTTAGTCATTCTGGAAAATAGCCTTATGGTATATTTGGATGAAGGTGCTATTTATAATACTAGTAGCTATTTCCATTATATTTGCACTTGTATGGACATTTTACATTACAACTTTCTAGACTGTGAAATTGAAGCAGAATAAGCTTGCAAGGAAATGTAGAGCAATAAAGTGAAGTAAAAATGTCACACTTTTCAGCATGTGTTTGTCTAGTACAAAATTCAGAATATATTATTACCTCACTTTTCAATTTTGGTGCAGATGTCACAGCTGTGCCTTTGTCTGGCAGTAATTAATTTATACATACAAGCAGACACCACTTGTGTTTGAATCACACATTTTTGTCACAATAACACTGGTTTTCTAATCTCTCCTGTTGTGATGAAAGTACAGATGTGCACAATCTGTACAAGCAGTATCAGTCCACTGGTCCACAGTCCACTGGTTGAATTGACTAAGTACACTGTCTCAAGCAGCTTATTAACTAATGTCATTGCTTCGACTCAAAGTTATTTACAGTATCTTAGTTAGGTGAACTGCGTTTCTATCCATTTCTGATTTCGTAATATAAAAGTTCTAAACCATTCAAAAGAATAAAATATCATCAACTATGAATGTGTAGGATCACCAAACAGCAGAATCTGCCTTATATGTGAGATTCTTTTCTTTTATTAAAGGCTTGAAAAAAACTCCAGTTGGGGTTAAAACATTGCCGTTGGGACAAAAAAATCCACTTTTTTCATTTGGTTATTTTTTTGTGTGGATTAATGGTCTGGATGGGACTGTGACTCAGCACCAGACTTGCGAGTGCAGGTCCACAATATTTGTTTTTTTTATATGTGAGATTATCAGACTGTGGATCCTACCCACTCTTGGATTCAAGGTTAAATTTATTCTCAGCAGTCCAGTTCTGCAATAGTTCATGATACAGAGGTTTTAATCATTACAGATATGGCTAATACTGCGCTATTAATCCATGGACACAGACTGATACACAAAGATGAAGACGCGTAGCTGATTTCCAAGGTTCGTTTATAAAATAGGATAAAACACCCTCTGATATTTGGCTGGATATATAATGAGTGCTTTGGCAGTATGACCTGACATTCTGTCTACTGTGTGCTTTTAATCTTCTGTCATAAGTACTGTAGGATAGCCTGGTGCCTATACCACACATGCTTAAACTACTTCACTTTGTCTACCTCTACCACCAAGGCTTGTTTGTCAGACAATGCCTATCTATGATGTGACTTTGTAAGAGATGTGTTTTCTTTTTATATTAGTGTGATGTCAATCTATACCTGAAAACTTAGGAGTAAATAACTACTGTTACTGACAAGGTTAAAGGTTAGCAACATTCCTAAAGATCTGTCTGGTTGTTTGAGTTGTCTAACACATCTATGGATCACGCATTGAAGTGCTGTCTGGTATATATTACCCTTTGGATTAATTAACAGATATAACATTCATATCTGTACCAGAATGTCAAATTGAACAGCAAGACAAGAGCAGCATGTAATTAGATTTGCATTCAGCTTCAATAATCACTGTTTGTACAACCAGGGGTTTTGCACATATTGAGATATCATCTGATTACAGCACCCAGACTTTAAAAAAAAATGACACAGAGATTGTAAAATGCAGAGACACGTGTACCATGGTTGCTTTACAGTGAGGGGGTGTCTGGCTACAAGCTGGCATATGTAACACTTAAAAATGTAAATCACAAGTAACAATTAATTATTCCTTTCTGTGGATTTGTGTAAATCTGCAGTACTATATTTTGCATAGTTTACTCCAATTGTCGTGACATTGCAACCATTAATGTATGCTCATAGTTGAATTTCAAACCCCAGTGTGGCTTACTATAAACCAAGATGTTACTGTACCCTGTACACAATAGATTATAGGTATCTGCAATATAATAACACATTTGAAATTATCTCTATAAAATGCAGCAATGAAATACATTGACTTAACTGGCCAGTAGGGCCCTGCAGTGGGCTCCTTAACCTCTTTGGGGTAAGGTAATTTTTACACTAGTGGACATTAGTGGATATTTTGCTATTTTTAATGAATATTCGTGGACATTTTGCTATGTTTTTGTTCAATAGTAATTTCTAGCTTTCTCATTTTATATTCAGTGCAAGGTTTTGTTACTAGTGGGGTACCTCAGGGATCTGTACTTGGACCCATTCTCTTTAATATTTTTATTAGTGATATTGCAGAAGGTCTTGTTGGTAAGGTATGCCTTTTTGCTGATGATACAAAGATTTGCAGCAGGGTTGATATTCATGGAGAAATAAGCCAAATGGCAAATGATTTAGCTAAACAAGAAAAATGAGAGCTGTGGCAATTGACATTTAATGTGGACGAGTGCAAGATTATACACCTTATGCGTAAAAACCCAAAAGCAGAATATAGAGTATTTGATACAGTCCTAACCTCAACATCTGAGGATAGGGATTTAGGAGTAATAATTCCAGAGGACTTAAAGGTAGGTAGACAATGTAATAGAGCAGCAGGAAATGCTAGAAAAATGCTTGGTTGCGTTGGGAGAGGTATTAGCAGCAGAAAGAGAGAAGTGCTCATGCCATTGTACAGAGCACTGTTGAGACCTCACTTGGAGTATTGTACGCAGTACTGGAGACCGTATCTCCAGAAGGATATTGATACTTTGGAGAAAGTTCAGAAAAGGGCTACTAAACTGGTTCATGGAATGAAGAATAAAACTTACCAGGAAAAGTTAAAGCATCTTAACATGTATAGATTTATGGAAAGACATAGCAGGGAGGATATGATAGAAACATTTAAATGCATAAAAGGAATCAACACTGTAAAGAAATAGATTGTATTTAAAAGAAGAAAAACTACCACTACTAGAGGACAGAGTCTTAAATTAGAGGGGCAAAGATTTAAAAGTAATATAAGGAAGTATTCCTTTACTGAGAGGGTAGTGGATGTATGCAATACAAGTATTTAGAAAATTGGGCAGACTAGATGGACCGAATGGTTCTTATCTGCCGACACATTGTATGTTTCTATGCAGCTGCCTGGGGCGAAAAACAAAATGCTGCCCCCCCCCCCAAAAAAAAATTATTAAAACTAAAATGGAACTTATCAGTTAGTGATAATTTAATGCAAGAACACCTTTTGTATGTGCAAAATGATATGGTGCGAATATTGGCAGGCCATGATTAAAATGTGTACCCTAACGTGTACCCATGATATAGGTCAGTGGCCACATATTATGTTTTGGGGAATTGCACATCCTATTTTCATAATAATGTTTGTTTTACCATTTCTTTCTTTTCACCTCGTGGGTGAGCTCTTAGAAAAAAATATTTTATTTTTATATGCCCACTAAAGAACTTCTTATATACGTATAAAATATTTTTTTCAAAGAGCTCACCCATAAGGTGAAAAGAGAGTAATGGTAAAACATTATTATGATAATAGGCTGTGCAATTCCCTAATACATAATGGGACCAGTGACCTATAACAAAATCCACATAGATATAGTCAGTATCAGAGGAGTTAACCCCTGGATTGCTTGACATATATAGGCAGTGTCCGATGAGTTAACCCCTGGATGCCTAGACAGATATAGGAAGTGTCAGAGGAGTTAACCACTTGGTGGCTAGACAGATGTGGGCAGTATAAGAGGAGTTAACTCCTGTGACACTGCCTAGATCTGTCTAGCCACCCACGGGGTTAACCCCTTGAGTGGGTAGCCAGATCTAGGCAGTGTCACAGGAGTTAACCCCTGGGGTGGCTACACAGATATAGGCAGTGTCAGATGAGTTAACCCCTGGATAGCTAGACAGATATAGGCACTGTCAAATGATTAACCCCTTGGTGGCTAGACAGATATTGGCAGTACCAGAAAAGTTAACCCCTTGGGTGGGTAGACAGATCTAGGCAGTGTCCCAGGAGTTAACCTTTTGGGTGGCTAGACAGATATAGGCAGTGTCAGAGGAGTTAACCCCTTGGGTAGCTAGACAGATATAGGCAGTGCCAGAGGAGTTAACCCTTTGGGTGGCTATACAGATAGAGGCAGTGTCAGAGGAGTTAACCCCTTGGGTGGCTAGACAGACATAGGCAGTGTCAGAGGAGTTAACCTCTTGGTGGCTAGACAGATGGAGGCAGTGTCCCAGGAGTTAACCCCTGGGTGGCTAGACATATATAGGCAGTGTCAGAGAAGTTAACCGCTTAGGTGGCTAGACAGATATTGGAAGTACCAGAGAAGTTAACCCCTTGGGTGGGTAGACAGACCTAGGCAGTGTCCCAGGAGTTAACCCCTTGGGTGGATAGACACACCTAGGCAGTGTCCCAGGAGTTAACCCCTTGGGTGGCTAGACAGATGGAGGCCGTGTCAGAGGAGTTAACCCCTTGGGTGGCTAGACAGATGGAGGCAGTGTCAGAGGAGTTAACACCTTGGGTGGCTAGACAGAGGCAGTGTCAGAAGCAGAATCTCAGACACACACATACACACACACACACACACACACTAACTGTTTCACTTACCAGCTGCAGGCGTCTCTATGCTTTGAGCTCCTAGTGTGAAGGAGGGACTGAACTCTGACAATCAGGAGAGTTGAGAGGTCCTCCTTCTATCAAGCTCCCCGGACACAGGGGAAAAAAAGACAGCTGCATGGAGCAGCAAAGTGCTGCCTCTGCCAGGGTGCCGCCTGGGCCAGCTGCCCCACTCTGCCCCATTAAAGGGCCGGCCCTGTTTCTATGTTTCATTTAGTACATCCTCAGACTTATTCTACAATGTTAGTTTAACCACAACATATTTGTTTAAAACCTTCATGACCAGATTATTTGAAACATCTGTGGTGTTTGTGTTTAGCTTTAATTTTCCTTTTTCTCATTTCACAGATTATATATTGTTTTTTCAGGATAAGAAGTGATTTATTTTCAAGATACCATTATTTTGATCATATCATATCATTTTCTATAAGAAAATAATAAAATATGACTGAAAATTAAAAAAAAAAAAACATTTTCTTCCTTTTCTAGAAAAATCTTTTACACATCTACAAAAGCTAAAAATAAACTTCTAAAAACATTCTAATATTTGTCTTGAGTTTGGGATCACCCCATGTTTTTAATTTTTTTTAAACTTTTTATGCAAGATATAAGGCGATAAGTAGTGCATTGCTTTTTTTTTTTTCAGAATAACCTATAGTAACATTGCAACTCTAGCTTGAGCTCAAAACCTATGACCAACTTAAACAATTGTTTGGTTTTTTTTGTTTTAATTCTGGGGACTGTTAATGCTTGGGGGATATGTTATACTGTAATTATTCTCTAACTGCCCCACGATTGATGGCATGGAGACACTAACGTACTGGCTGTCATATTGACAGGATGTAACAGAAAACTTGGCTGGAGTTTCTCAGTTGTGAGGCACTGAACCATGCCAGTTACAGCCTGATAGTGGTATGTCAGTGGGCAAATGATGATCAGAACTGCCGGACATGACAGGCAGGTCCAATGTTGGCAAGATAGTATGTACCCATGATGTTACTGACACTTCCAATGTCGTTAAATGGTTTTTAAAAAGTCCCACTATTCAACAAATAGTGAGTCGAACACTAAACAGAATGGAGACTGTAGCAGTACAGAACAAACTTATTTATACCCACGATTCCTATGATCACTTTATTTATTTATGTTAGTTTAGTCTCCGTATGTATTTTGAAAAACAAACACATCAATATTATGTATACATTGCTAATTAATTATTATCATTTATTTTGTTGTATTTATTTTCTATACCTTTTTCTGGAATGCTTAATCAGCTGAAGATTCCAAAAGGACTGCAAATATTTATTAAATACTGGTCACATTAGACAGGGAAAGCTCGCCATGAAGTTTGATAATACTCACTGTGTTTAATCTTATGGTTTTTTCTTATAAAAACGATATTGTTGCTAACAGAGTCAGTAATATATTATAGGCTCTACTCAATAAAGAGAGAAATGCAGGGAAATGAGATGGGAATTGCAAACTATAGGCCAATGTATTTATAAAATTCTCCTGTTGATGTGCTGCTTTAAATGAGCTAAACCAGAGCGGGAGCATTAGTGTCACTTTAAGTAACAATGACATTAATAAGCAAGAGTACACCTTTTAATAATCTCAATGGCCTAGGTGGTCCTAAACTCTTTTCATACAAGAGCTGAAATATTGAAACAAAATGTTGTCTCTCTTGTTGTTTTTCTGTGTGTTAGCCCAATTCCCAAGCAAATGACTTGTGTTTTAACAACTGTAACATTGTTTACTGGAGTAAGAAAAAACATTAGCGAAAGACCAAATCCAGTTTTATTAGGATGTAATTATAGGACTCCTTACTGTGACCTTTATCAGGGCTGTAAGTAAAGTACATCCAGGGAGCACCCATGGATAGGCCATGCTGCGCTTTGCTAATTTATTTTGATGAGCATAATAACTTACTGATTTGCTAACTAGCATGTTGTTTCAAAGTGGATGAGTTATATAAAGCAGAGGCAAGAAGTTTTTTTCCATCCTTTTGTTTGTAAGAATGGTATTGCAGTCACCAGACTTTCTGGGGCATAATATATACATATATAGGACGATTAATATTTACCTATTAAGATGCCTATCATCATTTGTCAGGGAAGTAGCAGACAGCTTGTCAGATCTCAGGGTGATGTTGGAGCCAATCCAAAACACACATACATTTATTGAATATAATCCATCAGCCTATGTACATAACACACTTTTATATTTGTGAGAATATAGGTAGATAATAACAATGATAATATAATAATGTCTATTAAAGAAATGGAGCCAATGTTTGACCTATAAGATCACAGACCGTTTCAGTGTAAAGGTTCACTTTATTGATTTTTCTATCACTACAGTATCAAAATCTACATTTATCTTGTGTTCGTATCTTTAAATGGTTCAATAGGTTATTACATACTTTCAGTAACATATTTGCACTTTATTTACTTGTGTCTTCTGTAAACACAACTAAGAGCTGATAGACAATACCACCAAAACAAGACATTGGCAGCATTATGCAGACAAGCAAGCGTCTGTTCTCTGAGTCAGCAATGTCATTTGTGTCTGCTCCAATTGTATGCACAGGTTATGCGCTTTCATCATTGATTCAGCTCTCCTCTAAATAGCAAACACATTCACTGTAATTCTCTGATCCTGCATTCTCTATAACAAACATTGGAAATTTAGCTAAGCACAACATTATTACATATTCGTTAAATATAATAAGTTATAACTATTAGTAAGGGATATCAATGTACCTTGACAAAGCTGCAAAGCGAAATGAGTCAGGTTTTGTGTATATATATATATATATATATATATATATAATGTGTATATATATATATATATATATATATATATATATATATATATATATATATATATATGTATATGTATATACCACTATTGAATGAACTATTTTGGATGTTTTATTTTCATGATGTCTATTAAAATAAATTTTGGGTGTATAGGGTATTTTAAAGTTTCTAACTTTTTTTTTACGATTTGTTAATTGATCTGATATGTTAAGGTCTCTTCTCTTTTAAAACAATTCAGTTTTACAACAGAGCCATAGTATTGCATCTGTCTTTTTTCTTTAGTAATAGTTTTATGGGGTTTTTTTTCTTCTTTAATTTCTTTTTGTACATCATTCCAAAAGTGTAGTAGTGATCGAGGGTGTAATGGGAACCACTTCTCTTCTATGGTGACTAGCAGCAGTGTTCTCTGTTGTTTTGTTTTCCTCTGTATTCTCGGTTGTTTTTTTTTTTTTTTTGCTCTTTATTGTTTTTTATTTTAAAAGGTTTTATAGAGCAGCCAGATGGAAATGTAGGGGAGAGTCAGTCGGAAATCAGACTGCAAACCTGTTGCAAATTGTTTTTATTTTTTATAATTTATATATAGGTCACCACTTTAACACAATATACTAATCATGAAAAATTATTAGAATTATCAGAGCATGATATATACGGTAATATTTTAGGGGGAAACTGTATTAAATCAGAGGAACTTATTTTATTATGGCAATAACCTCATCATCCCAAATACTCAGGAACTGTAAGAGAAGCCAGATGATATTGGGAAGCCTTCATTTTCTTTATTCTTATTCTATATTTTTTTGTAAGTGGAGTGAGAGAAGGACTCTGTTTCATGGCATATATATATATATATATATATATATATATATATATATATATATATTGTGTCAACTACTGCAAGCACTATAGTCTATTAACTATATGGTGAACTGTAGTGAATTGGGAAAAGAATTACAACACTAAGACCAACCAGCCTATCTTTCCATCTTAATGTCAATTTTTTGCTACCCCCTTGTCAGTTTATCCCAGATCACTGTTTAGCATACCTCCCAACAATTCTAATGTCCAAAGATGGACACTTTCTTTTTCAGGGGAGTGACTGAAGGTGTGATTACATTTGATTTGACTTTACCAGTAACCAGTAGCTATTTATGCAATGTGGTAAGTCATTTCATATATCAATAAATAATATTTTATTTACAAAACAAACAGACGCACATTTTCTTCAGTCCAGTCACACTTTATTGTGAGTTTTATCATTGTGGATATGTATATATGTGTATATGTCTGTGATACACACACACCAAGAAGTCTGAGCTCCTAGAAAAGCCACATCAGGTGAGGAAAGAGAGACAGAGTGATTTGGGCCCAAAATAGGGACTGACCACCCTAAATAGGACACTTTTAGCGGTAGGTAAGGGAGAAGAATGTATTGACTAAGGGTACTTGGAAACCCAACACTTCTATTTTGTTAATTTTCTTTCAAATGTTTTGGCCTCTGAAAGCAGGAACTGTTACTACTAGAGTTTTATTAGGTCCACTGCTGTGTGTTCTCACATTGACCTAGGGAAACCCCATAGAGAATAGTTATTTTGGTTGTTTCCATGGAGAGATCAGTCCATGGATACATGTATTGCATACGCAGAAGAATCCATTTTTTTGGGGGTGATTTTGTTTTATCCTTGTGTTAGTTCTTCTTGGTTACTAAATACTAATATGTGTGTGACACTGCAGTGTATCATTTTCCTTTACTTGTCCTTTATGTCATGGTGCCTGATATTTTTCCTACCGCTATTAAAAACATTAACTAATGGTTCGGAGTCTGTAAAATAGAAGAGGGTGAAAAACTGTCAACTGTAAGTCTATTACATAAGACACTGGCAGCCCATCTATTATATTTGGCACATGATACATTAATATGCATTTATTCTGTAATAAGCCTATAGTGCATGATTTGTGTCATGTGTTCTGAAGGGAGTGACAGAAGCATTGATTGTTCTTTACAGATCCCCTGTGCATATTCAAATGAATGGCCTTGTGCAATCCAGTTTTGGATGCATCATGTGAATCTTCATTGGGAGTTGGCAGCTAATTTTTTATGTCAATTTCCAGAAATGTACTCATTGCTAACTGTCACCTAGATAAAGAATTTCCCAGAGAAAAAAAAAAAAAACTGTTGACACGATAGATTAATGTCATGCAGAATGGCAGCAAAAGTGTAAAATCCCATTAGGATTCTTCTGGTGTAACTGGGCTCGATAAGAAACAATGCAGATAAATGATACCCTGCCTGGAAGAGCTTAAAGTTCTACTATCTAGGTCAAGGTAATGGGATCGCTCAGGGCCTTGAATTAGACTCAGTTTTAACTAATAGGCACAGCTTTGTAACGGTAAGAGGATATACACATTCAAAAGTGGAGCAATCTTATTTATAAATATTAAAGACTTCTCCAAATTCCCTGTCTTTAAACAGGTTTCTTAGATCTGTTGCAGCCTATAACTAAAATGGATTATAAACTCTCCATATTTTACATATTTTGCGTAATAAAATATAAGTAGTTTATTTCTTAAAATTCTAAATATTTTCACACTGTCATTTTACATCGAGAGGTTTTGTGGTGGAATTGAACTACGAGTTAATGCTGATGGGATCTTGTTAACATGCCTAATGGGTTGCAGTCCTGTTTTGTTACTGCCCCTTATATCTGAAAATAATAAATTACTTAACTCCTCTGCGATCGGATGTTTAGAAAAATGTTAATCATTCTGCTGTGTTTGTGTTTAGCTGTACTTTTCCTCATTCTCATTTAATGACCGCACACAATTTATATATTGTTTTTTTTCCAGATAAGAAAGGCTTTCTTTAGGTACCATTATTTTGATCACCTAATATAATGTAATATACAAAGTAATAAAATATGATGGACAATTGAAAAACACTTTTTCAAACTTTTACTTGAAAAATCTTTAACACATCTATAAAAGATAAATTCTAGCATTCAGCTAGCAAATGCTGTTTCCTAATCATTTCCCCCCAAAATTACCTATAGTGACATTGAAACCTCAGCCCTAAACCTAGCTCTAACCTAATTCTAGCTGTAAAGCTAACAAGATAGAAAAAGGTGCATGTTTTTTTTTGTTTGTTTGTTTGTTTTACAAGATGACACTCCCTGAGTGACGGAAGTGATCATTGATCACTTATAAAGCTCTTGTCCACAGCAGGGAAGGGCCATATTTTTGCGTGACATGCCTGGCTTGTCAATTGTCACAAAGGGGTTAAACATCAGAAGACAACACTGATTTAGTCTCTTGTAGTGTTGACTGAAGTAGCGGGTTTATTTCTAACAATGATCAGTTCCTCATGTCATTATTAATACTTATTGGGCACAGATAGAAGTAAAACTAAAGTACATTATAAATCAAAATGGAATCTGTAGTGTTTTATTTTTGTTGACCATAATGTTGGTTTAGGAGAAAGGAATATCTACACTGGCAGAAAATAATAAAATGTTTCTTTTAATTATGTTTCTAATCAGACTTTAGAAAAACTTTTTATTGAAATACATATTTGTAATTACAGGCTAAATAAAAAATAAAAAAACATTGTGTGTGTTTAGATGACTTTTGAATGGTTTAATATTCATACCTTTAGCTTTACAAGTACAATGTATTATATAAAAAGCAGTCATCCTTTTCTTTTGGAATGAAAATATAGTTCTGGCTGAAGTGGGGAATTCTGACACATGGAAAGATCACAAGATAAGCAACACTGTTGATGAAAGGACTTTCTCCACAAAACACAGTTGTCAGTTCTGAAGCCTTCCACATAGAAGGAAATTGTAATGTGAAAGCTTAGTATCCCAGCAGTCCTAATGTATAGGAATTTAATTTGAAAAAAGTGCCCTGAGTTCGATTTGGGAGTCAAGATGGACCTCTAACGGTGATGAGTTGCAGCGAAATGAATGTGGGGTGTAGTAAAATGATTACCCCACCTAATGAAATAATAAGAATGGTAAAATGTGGGCAGCCTTCTGCCCCATAAAATACATAGGGAGGGCCAGGGGCACATGTCCAGCTCCTGACCCCAGACACTTTGAGTAGCCCCCAGTCCCATATATCTAAGGAGGCTGCCCTAGGTGGGCTAGTGGACTGTTTTTATAAGAGTATACCTTAATAACCTTCAATTTTAGAGGGCACCTAAGGACCCAGTCTTCATTTACTCTGCTGTAAAGGTTGTCATCCTGTTGCAGTTAAGACTAACAACAGTCTGCACACTTATAAAACATACTATTCACATGTTTATAAATGAGTGTACAGCATTCACACTCCCTGAGCTATCAGCTGCCCTGCTTTCTGTGCTAAAAAGCTGATTTCATGAGTTTCTTTTCTTACATCTTCTGCTGCTTCTACAAAGATGCATAGCTTGTAAAATCTCAAAGCCTGTAGTTTAATCCCACTGGCTCTTGTCTAAGCAGCAGGTAACTAATAGATGGCCATGCAGTTTTGTACCAACTCTCCTGCTAGCTACCAACTGGGAATAGATCTGGCAAGGGAATTAAGCAAACTGCATTTTATCATTCTACATGCTGCAGAAACAGTAACATTTCACCTGGTTTAGACTAAAGCTTAATAAACCTCTATATAGGTAGTGATTGGCCTGCTTGTCATTGATATATTTTGAAGGCAAAAAAAGGCACCAAACAAGAATCTTAATGTACTAACTGGGCTGGTGCAATGAAATATACAATGTGTATGTTTTGGCTGTTAGCTGAAGTGCAATCATATCAAGGACCTTTACCAGTTAGTAACAGTCCGTGTCAGGGCAAATCAAATGCAAGATTGACTGTAAATGTTTTTTATTATCATACCTTTTTTTTTTACTTCCACATAAATTAATTATTAGAAAAGTTATGAATCCTTCAGCGTAGTTCACAGCAGGATTTTAGGTAGGAAACATAACATACTTCCTATAAATGACTCTTGCAAATTATGCTAATATCTTCCTTATTCCAAATTTTTCATCTAAAAATGAATAAAATATGCTAAAATGTGTATTGTGTAAAATAAAAACAAACTAAACTTAGGCGGAGATATTGTGGTAACTACATTAAACTTTAACCTCAATAACATATTATCTCCAAGTCAAATGTTGTCAATGTTCCAAGGGAACATAGTAATTGTCATGTGTTTGCTGGGAGTTCTCACACTGTGTGTAGATGGGCTAAGTAGGCCAATAGTGGAAAAAAAGTTAATCAGATCAAGGTTGATGATCAGCTTAAGTTGATTTTTTTTTTCTGTGTCTCTTTTTTCTTGTTCTATGGGAATTCAGCTGCTAGTTCATTACCTTTAGAATGCAGTCAAATGAAAAATATAAGAAATATCAGCAGATCCTAATGGAAAGACTTGGAGAATTCCTTCTCACTTTGAAACGTTATTTAGAAATTACCCATGAATGTATCCAATATAAATCAAAAAGTTCTCACTAGTCTATGAGGATGTACGTTGGCGGTTAGTTATTACATAAAAGGGAAGATGGATTTTTGGATTCATGCATTTTTTACAATATTTGATGCTGAGGAGAGTTGTGGCTAAAGTTCGCTATCCCAGATGTTGTAGGCCCTATGTAGGATCCTCAGCATCATGTCAACTTTAGCTTACAGTAGCTGCTATGGCAAAAATTAGCCACCATTGCTCCACTCAACAGTTGACTGCAATTCTTATGACGTTCAGTCAACAATACAGATGACCATTCAGCCAGAATTGCAGTCAACAAAACTTAGTGCATGTAGTGTAGT
This sequence comes from Pelodytes ibericus, assembly GCA_036172795.1. Classification (NCBI taxonomy): domain Eukaryota; kingdom Metazoa; phylum Chordata; class Amphibia; order Anura; family Pelodytidae; genus Pelodytes; species Pelodytes ibericus. The sequence continues at coordinate 157,638,398 of CM069861.1, read as the reverse complement.
ATATATATATATGCACCATTCTAAAGTTAAAGCAGACACCGTTTGGGTGGCTAGACAGATATAGGCAGTATGAGAGGAGTTAACCCCTTTATCCACACACTCACTCCCACACATACACAGACAGTCTGTCACTCACACTGACACACACTCACTCTCACTGACATATCCATACGCTCACTCACACTGATATACACACACACACTCACTCACACTGACACACCCACACACTCTCACTGACATACACACACACTCTCACTGACACACACACACAATCACACTGATATACACACACACTCACACTGATATACACACACATACTCACACTGACATACACACATTCTCACCCACACTGACATACACACACTCTCACTCACACTGACATACATACACTCACTCACACTGACACACCCACACACACACTCTCACTGACATACACACACACTCTCACTGACATACACACACACTCTCACTGACATACACACACACACTCACACTGACATACACACACACACACTCACACTGATATACACACACATACTCACACTGACACACACATTCTCACCCACACTGACATACACACTCTCACTCACACTGACATAAATACACACTCTCACTGATATACACACACACTGACACTGACATAAACACACACTCTCACTTACACTGACATATACACACGCCCACACACACACACACTCACACACACTGTCAGATTTTAACTTACATGGTCCAGAGTTAAGACCTCCTTCTATCAAGCTCCCCTGGACACAGGAGAAAATAAAAGAAAAAGACCTCTGCATTGAGCAGCAAAAGTGCCGTTCTGCCAGGGTACCACCTGGGTCAGCTGCCCTTAGCTGCCCCATTAAAGGGCCAGCCCTGTCTCCACACATGCCGATGTATCCCACATTTAGGGCTGCCACCTGGCCGGTGTTTTACCGGCAGGCCGGTAAAAAATTGGCATCAGGCCAATGTTAAGTCTATGGAGACAGTACCAAGGCCGGTATTTTTTTGAAGAAAAGGTGGCAACCCTACCCACATTATTTACAATGAACGAAGTGCTGAGCACATCCAGTTCTGAGTGTGCAGCTGTTCAATTTTCAAGGGTGACAATTTCAACTAAGGGTTCATTTAAAAAAAAATAAAAAAAAAACATATATATATATATATTTAATACCTTTATTCAATTTCCAATTATAAACTAAAGTTATATAATTTTTAGTTCTGTATTTTTATAGCTTTTAATTTTGCAACATTCAATCGGAGTGAAATATGAATGTAATTTTAATTTGCACATGTTTTTTTCTGATGATTCAGAAACAAAATTAACATCTATTTTGAATTATGGATGTTAAATGCTTGCTTGCTGTTTAATTCAAAAAGAATTCATGGCAGCATTCATATTTGTGTCTCTTTGGCTCATTTTGATGTATCAGTTATAAATTAGTTGTTTTTTTTTTGCAGTACTAAAGTGAATTGCCCTTGATTTCCCTTAACAACTGTAATTTATCAAAATGTTACATTTTACAAGCAAAGCTTCTTAACTGCTTTAATGTGTTTTTATTATTATTATTATTATCTGACTGAGATACATCATAATTAACAGCGGTTCGTCTCAAAGCTAGAAAGGCATTTACAAGGAATTATAATGAGTGATTTTTTTGGAAATACTTAAACACTAACAGACAGCTATATTTCAACTTACAGAGCAATAGAAAATGGGACAGGAGGATAACCTCCTTCCAAGTAGCTAATTGAAATAACAATCACACAACTTAAAATCTCTGGCCCATGGATTAAGAAAAACATAATATGTAATTTGATCAAAGCAGCAGGGGAATAAATACTGTATTTGCTCAAATGTCAAAAGACAACCCCCCAAATGGTGGATCTTGATTTTGAAAAAAATAGAAAAAGCCTAAATATAAGGCGACCATGCAGAAAAAAAAGTTTTACTGGCACAATCCTATTGTAAGCTGTTATTGAAAACATGTAAACTATTTTTAAAAATACATTTCTTGTTTTTATTGTTCTAAAGCAGTTGTTCTGCTCATCTTTCATTACTGCCCCATAATAAAATATTGCACCTTGAGCATATGCCATTGCACCCACACACTTGCCAATACATCGCCAGTCTTGCCAATGCACCCTGTCTTGCCAATGCATCCCAGACTTTCCAATGTCTCCATACATCAATTGCCAATGCACCCACAGATTTTCCAATAAACCTACAGTCTTGCTAATGCACCCACAGACTTGCCAGTAAACCACCAGACTTTCCAATGCACACCTATACCTGCCAATGCACCTACAGACTTGTCAAGGTGCACCCAGGACATTTCAATGCACCCCAGGACCTTCCAATGCTCCCCCAGACTTACCAATGCATCTACAGGTACACCAAGGACTTGGCAATGCAACCCCATGATTTACCAATGTACCGCCGGGACTTCCAATGTACCCCCATGGCACATACCTGGTGTCTAGTGAGGCAGCCAGAGGATGTATTTGCACTGCCTCGGTGCACACAGCTGCCTGTGAGGAGGATTAAAATTCCCTGCAGCTATCTGGGGGACCTTGATCCTAATCTTATAGTCAGACTTGTGGGCTGATTATAAGATGGCCTTGAAAATAAGACAAGGGCTCTTAAAAAACCCTGCCTTATAGTCAAGCAAGTACAGTATATCACAAGTATTCTACATAAAACATACACCACAATAAATAGACATATGTATCCCTTCATCTTGACTTCCTTTGCACATAACAGTTCTCCTTAGAAAATATCCACTGTATGGACAAACGTATTGGGATACACCTCTTAATTATTGAATTCAGGTGTTTCAATGAAACCCCTTGCCACAGGTGTATAAAGTCAAGCACCTAGCCACATAGTCTCCATTTACAAACATTTGTGAAAAAAAAGAATTCTGAAGAGCTCAGTGCATTCAAGCATGGTACTGTGATAGGATGCTTATTTTGAAATCAGTTCATGAAATGTCATCCCTACTACATATTCCACGGTCAACTGTAAGTGGTATTACTCAGGGCCGATCCTGCGCGTGTGCAAGGCGTGCACCGCGCTTAGGCGCACGGGAGGAGAGGCACCTGAATCACAGAGCACGACAGGAGCTGAGCTTGCACCCATCGCGCTGTGATTAGTGTGACAGGGAGGTGCGAGCCGCAGGTGAGCACCTGCGGTTACCGCACCTCCCTATCACATCAAGCACAGCTCGACGGGTGCAAGCTCCGCCCCTGTCACGCTCTGATTGGCTGCAGGAGGAAGGAGGATGGTGTCTGCAGAGGCAGACACCGGCATCTAGTTTCTTCTGCCGGATGTCAGCCTCTGCAGAATCTAGATGCCGGTGTCAGCCTCTGCAGACACCATCAAGCAGGCGTTTCGGGCCCGGCGGGAGACAGAGCAGCAAGGAGGTAAGTACTGGGGCAGGGGGGAGGAGGGGCATACTGAGGGGCAAAATCCTGACATATTAATTGGCATAATCCTGACATATTAATTGGCATAATCCTGATATATTGAGTGACAAAATCCTGGCATATTAATTAGCATAACCCTGACATATTGGCAAATTCCTGGCATATTAATTAGCATAACCCTGACATATTAATTAGCATAATCCTGGCATATTAATTGGCAAAATCCTGGCATATTAATTGGCATAACCCTGGTATATTAATTGGCATAACCTTGACATATTAATTGGCATAACCCTGGCATATTAATTGGCATAACCCTGGCATATTAATTGGCATAATCCTGGCATATTAATTTGCAAAATCCTGGCATATTAATTGGCATATTGAGGGGCTAAATCCTGGCATATTGAGGCGCAAAATCCTGGCATATTAAATGGCTAAATCCTGGCATATTGAGTGGCAAAATCCTGGCATATTGAGGGGCAAAATCCTGGCATATTAATTGGCATAAAAATGGCATTTTGAGGGGCAAAATACTGGCATATTAAATGGCATATTGAGGGGAAAAATACTGGCATATTAAATGGCATATTGAGGGGAAAAATACTGGCATATTAAATGGGAAAAGAATGGCACATTGAGGGGCAAAATCCTGGAATATTAAATAGCATATTGAGGGGCAAAATACTGGCATATTAAATGGCATATTGAGGGGAAAAATACTGGCATATTAAATGGGAAAAGAATGGCACATTGAGGGGCAAAATCCTGGAATATTAAATAGCATATTGAGGGGCAAAATACTGGCATATTAAATGGCATATTGAGGGGAAAAATACTGGCATATTAAATGGGAAAAGAATGGCACATTGAAGGGCAAAATCCTGAAATATTAAATAGCATATTGAGGGGCAAAATACTGGCATATTAAATGGCAAAAGAATGGCATATTGAGGGCAAAATACTGACTTATTGAGTGGCAAAATATTACTGGCATATTGACCAACTGCTCCCAACCACCCTCCATATTACAGTAGACCGGTATAACATGCTTGTGAAGGTAGGTGGGGCGAGTGGGAGATATTGTCGGGGGGGGGGGGGGGCAGAAAATGTGTTCCGTAAGGGGCCCTGAAATTCCTGGTGGCGGCCCTGCCATCGAGAAAGTCCTCCTCCCTGCACATAAAGGTAATTAAGCAGGGAGGGCGACAGCATAAGTTTTTTTTTTTGGGGGGGGGGTAAAAAAATAAAATAAATAAATGTGTGGAAGTGTGTGTCAGTGTGTACAGGGTGTGTGCGTATAAGTGTGTGTGTGTGTCAATGTGTATAAGTATGTGTGTGTTACTGTCTGTGCAAGTGTGTGTACATGAGTGTCTGTGTAAGTGTGTAAAGGTGGCTGTGTGTGTATTTATGTGAGTGTGACTGTGTGTAAGGGTGGCTGTCTGACAGTGTGTGTGTAAAGGTGGCTGTGTTGTGTGACTGTATATGGGTGTCTGTAAATGTATGTGTGTAAGGGTGACTGTGTATTTATGTGTGACTGTCTGTAAGTGTGCTCTTTCCAGGGGCAAACTGACCATTCCGGCACTGCTTGAGGGCCTGGGCCAGAGGGGGGGCCCGCCGTATTTAAAAAAAAAAAAAAAAAAAAAAAAAAAAAACCGGAGCACTGTTGCGCAGATTAGCTTACAAAAAAAAAACGGCCCCAGTGATGATATCAGAGCTGGGAGGAAGCCATCACTTCCTCCCAGCTAACAGGGCGCTGTGCTGGAGGAGACCGCCGGGGAGGCAACCACTAGACCCCAGGGAAGTCACCCTCCTGCACCTAATAGGTAGGAGGGGGACAAGTGTCTGTATGTGTATCTGTATGTTTGTCATTAACAGGTGTATCTCTTAGTCTGCATGGGTAAAAAATTATATAATGTTCCTGCTGGTTGCTTTTTGGGTTGATGACACTTTGGCTTCAAGCTAATTTTTTTTACCATTGTTGCGCAATAAGTTAAATTGAGAGTTCATTTTGGTCAGCTGGAAAGTGTGCAACTTGAAACAAGTAGGCACTGTAGTACACAATAATTAAATTTCACCTTTTATAACAACTTACATTTGAATACCATTCACCATGTGCACACTACATCTGGTGGACTAAATCAAGCTGTTAAAGGGACTGTTCTTAGATCATTTTCAATCATTTTTTATTCTCTACATTAACAGTAAAAGCAATGTTTATGTGTCTGTGGAGTCTCCTGTTTATGACATCACCTGTGGCTTAATATGCAAATGAACTGCTTTACAATGGGAAATGGGAAATTTGCATATTAAGCCATAAGGTGATGTCATAAATCGGAGACACTTCAAACTTAAAAAAAAACATTTTTCTCCTAATTGAGGCATTCGCTTGCAAATTTGCTTATAAAATGTATTGATCATTTTCAATCATTTTTTGTTCTCTACCTTCATAGTAAAAACAATGTTTAGGAGATACAGTCCCTTTAAGGGTTTTTAAGCAAGCCAATTTTGAATGACAATAATATAAATTAGCTCTGCTGCAGTTTATACAGTTTGTTAACACTCGATGATATGTTTTGACATTTTTGGTTTAAGCTTTTATTTTTAGGAAATAATCTGCGCCAAAGTTCACAACAGGCGATTAAGATTCACACAACATCTGCAAAGTCAGAATCCTTGTGACAAATGTTTATTAGTTAAAAGAATGTTGTTAATTAGCTTTCAATGGTCTGCTGTGTTTTGCTGTTGTTGTTTTTAACTCAGTAAATGTATTCTTTGGAAAGCTATTGTATAAATCAGTAACAACATAAAGTGTGGTCTTCTCAGAGTGGTGCTCTAATAGATCAATACCCTGACAGTTGGACAGGTAGTTCCAAGATCCTATCACAATGACACAAGCATTATAATGTTGTGCCAATGTAATTAAATAGTTACATAGAAGTTTAGGTTGAAAAAAGACTTGATTCCATCAAGTTCAATCCTTTTCCTATTCCATGTTTGCTGCTGTTGATCCACAAGAAGGCAAATAAAAACCCCTTCTTTTTTTTCAGAGGCAGTGTCAGAGGAGTTAACCCCTTGGGTGGCTAGACAGATAGAGGCAGTGTCAGAGGAGTTAACCCCTTGGGTGGCTAGACAGATAGAGGCAATTTCAGAGGAGTTAACACACTCACTCACACACATTCACAGAGAGTCTATCACTCACACATGCTTACTCTTACACATACACACACTCACACTGACATACCCACAAACACACTCACACTGACATACACACACATTCACACTGACATACACACAAACTCACACTGACATACACACACTCACTCACACTGACACAGACACACTCACTCAAACTGACAAACAGACACACTGTCTAACTGTTTAACTTACCTTGTCCAGGCATCTCTTTGCTTTGAGCTCCTTGTGTGAAGGAGGGAATGAGACAATCACGAAACGCTTCTGAACGCTCAGCCAGTCAGGAGAGTTGAGACCTCCTTCTATCAAGCTCCCCTGGACACAGAAAAAAAAAAGGAAAAAGACTGCTGCTCCAGTCTGCCCCATTTAAGGGCCAGCCCTCGCCCCCGTATACTTTGTGGAATCCCAGAATGCTACTATGGAAGCCACAGGCAAGCCTGAACATAGGTTGAGGGTTGAGCTTTAGTACATTTATTATACTGTGTTTTACTTATTTCAGGGATATGCAGTACTAAAATGGCCAATTTCCATATGCTGATACAAAAAATGTACAAAAAGTATTTATTGAATTATTCTTCATTACTTTCCACCTGCTGATTTGATCATTTACACAATGTTCTTATTAATGGAAGTCAGCAAATCCCATCACAGTTGTAAGTATTTACAAGACAAGTATGCTTTTCAATAACTAGCAATATATGATTTTTAACTGAACTACATCATGAAATCTGAACATATTACATATATCTTCTGCCTTTCTTTTAATAACTTCTTTATTTATTACACAAAAAAATACATGTGTTTAGTGATAAGAGTAGGTGGATAGAGCACGGCCAAATTATCTGATAGCTTATTTAATGATGCATAATCTCAGTTGGATGTATAAATATGTAGTTTTCATGGAATAAAATTATTTTAAACTGTTTTTGCACTGCTTTCGTATTACTGCTACAAAAAACAAACTTTTTTTTCTATGGATAACAATCTAATATACAGATTACTGTAAAGTAAGAACATTAAAAGCTGCCTATAGACCCAGGCATTTCAGGATATGCGACCCACTTTAGAAAAAATCCCAATCAGCTCACAGTATTTGGCTGGAGTCTGGGAGGAGCAAAAATGGAGAATACATATGCGTCTAGGGAGAACCAGTTAATTAATCAAGGACTGGATCCCATAGACACAACCTTGATTAATTAATTGGTTTCCCTCTGAAAAATGCTATGTAAAAGTTATATCTGTCCATTCCAAAAATGACTGAACATACATTCTATGCAGTCCTTTGCCATCCTGTAAGCACTGTAATTTAGGATGGCATAGAACTTAAGGGGTTAAAGAGAATAGTTTGTAATATCCCACTGTGTATGAAGGCCATCAACATGATATGTTTAGTAAAATAGGGCCTTAAATAAGTATCAAGAAAGCATAAGGTAAGATACAGAGGATACATTGTTTTAAATTATTATCAGATTGTATTTCCAGTCACATTGTTAATCAACCAACCTATGTCTCTGGGAGATCCCCGATTACTTTGTTCATCTGATTCCACAAAGACTTTTCTGATCTGTCCTTAACCCATATTTTTTCAGCAGAAACAAAAATCCACACTGCCTTTTAGTTTTTACAAAGCATGTAGTTTTATTGTTTATGTACCAATTTAGCTGCAGAATGCTTCTCTTTCATAAAAAATTCAAATGTTGCTTTAAGATGCCAAATGCCTTGGCGACCGCTTTGGAGCCTACCATTTCATAATTCACTTTCCACCCCCATGTACACTAAGAGGTCTTAAACTTGCTTAGTCAGACAGTATATTTCATTTTTATGCACCACATGAGTTTTCTTGAACAGTTTTTTTTTTCTTCCTTCACTAAAGATCAATGTATTTTTGCTTGACAGACATTGTTCTGTTAAGACACAGCCAACCAACTGCAAGTTGTGGTACAGTACATCACAGGAAGGCACATTCTTTAGACTGTAATGCCAACAGTGGTGTATCTTGATTTTGTGCTGCCCTAGGCAGACAAAATCCGGGCACCCCCCTACCCAAGCTGCACACCCACGTTACACACCTAAGACATGCCCCATCATTCAGAATCACATCAAGCTCATACTCCCATCACACACACACTCCCATCACACTCAGTCACACACTCCTACTCCCATCACTCAGTCACACACTCTGACTCCCATCACACTCAGTCACACACACTCTGACTCCCATCACACTCAGTCACACACACTGTCTCCCATCACACACACTCTGACTCCCATCACACTCAGTAACACACACTGTCTCCTATAACACACACTCTGACTCCCATCACACTCAGTCACACACACTGTCTCCCATCACACACACTCTGACTCCCATCACACTCAGTCACACACACACACACACACACACACACACACACAGTCTCCCATCACACACACTTACCTTTCCCTGGTGGCAGGCAGCATGGTCCCTCCATGCTGCCTGTTCGGCTTCCCGGCGATTGTGCCGACAGGTCACGTGACCGGGCGCGCGTATGACGTTTTTTTTTTTTAAAGGGCCGGATTTTTTTTTATTTTTATTTTTTTATTTTTTATTTTTTTCAGTGCTGGGGGGCGCTGCCGCCCCCCAAAATTTGCCGCCCTAGGCATCCGCCTAGGATGCCTCGCGGTAAATACAGCACTGAATGCCAACAGTAGCTAATAATGAGCACCTGTGCTTTGTATAGTGTGAAGGCATAAACGTGTGTTCAATTTTACATTTGTATTGGCATTTGTGTCTGCTGCAAACCGTAAAGCTACAGGCATAATTGTTACAAGAAAGTCAAAACTTGGGAATCTAACCATCTATGTAAGTTATAACTTAACTAATTTGATCAACCTTAAAAGCATGAAGTGCTTTGTTGATCTAGTAACTAGAGTTGGGCGGACACCTGGATGTTCGGGTTCGGCAGGTTCGGCGAACTTCGGAAAAAAGTCCGGGTTCGGGGTCGAACTTGACCCCGAACCTCGAACCCGAACCCCATTGAAGTCAATGGGGACCCGAACTTTTGGGCACTAAAATGCCTCTAAAAAAGTCCTGGAAAGGGCTAGAGGGCTGCAAAATGAAGTAAAATGTGGGTGAGTGTCCCCATTCATACGAATAGGTTAATTGACCTATTCGTATGAATGGGGACTCTATTTCGGTTTATAGAAAGCCAATAGTATTACATGTATTCCATAAGCCGAAAGTCAATAAACCAAAAGACATTCTGTTTATAGACTTTCTTTTTATAGAATAGCAATAGCATTACATCTATTCTATAAAACGAAAGTCTATAAACTGAATGTCTTTCGGTTTATAGACTTTCGGTTTGTGGAATACATTCTATAAACCGAAATAGAGTCCCCATTCATACGAATAGTTCAATTGACCTATTCGTATGAATGGGGACACTCACCCACATTTTACTTCATTTTGCAGCCCTCTAGCCCTTTCCAGGACTTTTTTAGAGGCATTTTAGTGGCCAAAAGTTCGGGTCCCCATTGACTTCAACGGGGTTCGGGTTCGGGGTCAAGTTCGAACCCCCCGAACCCGAACATCCAGGTGTCCGCTCAACTCTAGTTGTGAGGCCAAAGTGTATGGACATAAGAACATTATTTTTAAAGAAAAGAAACCCTACAGCAGCCACAACTCTAAGACATCCTAGTGACATTGTATTAAATGTGTTGAGTTTGGATGGCTCTACTGCTTTGCATGGAGGTACTAGGATTGGTACTGTGGAAATCAGCAGAGGGCTGGCAACTGTTGGGGGGCAAAAACTATTTATTTGGCCTTGGTGCCACTTCATCAGTCCACCTGATATCATCAGGGATAGACACATAGACATGCAAGACAGATTTCCTGACAGATAAGGTGCAGAGATTGATAGGCAGACACATGGATAGAAAGTGTATTTAAAAGTAACATTTGGTGCAGCCCCAGCCCATTGAGAGAGATGAGTGAGCAGCTGGTGAGGAGCAGAGGTGCAATTGCCTTCCTGTCCAGTTTTCTAGCCCTCCCCTGATAGAAATTGTTCCACTGCAATTGCACAAATGAACTAAAATAGTTTAATATGTCTAGTGGATAGTACCCCAATGAACAACCTATGTTTGTTTTCAGTTGAACATGCCTATGGCTCCCAGCCAACCCCACTCTTTTGACATCCAACCCCCCCCCCCCCCCCCCCCCCTCTTTACAGGTGGCAAGTTGTATAAAATGTAATAAAACTAATAAAAAATCCCCTCATGTCAAAACCAGGTCCCAGGGGTTCCCCAATGGCAAGTAGATCTGTCCCCCTATAATTAAAATGAAGATGATCCTGCCACTTATTATAAATATGCAGGGCCAGGGCAAGCCTGCAAATGGCTGCTAGTCCCTCTCACTGTTATTAACTTGGCTAGGAGCCAGCTATATGGCCCCCACCCAATCCCCTACTATTACTAATGGGGCTAGGAGCCTGCCAAATGGCTCCCAGTCCCCTCTGTTATTAACTGGGCTGGGAGCCTGCTAAATGACATGTGAGCTGTAAAACCTGGGAATTGCAGGATAATGCAGTAGGTATCCTCAAATCTATTTTCTACTATTACTCAATATTATATGTTTGTTTCTGGAAAGGTGCTGTTCAATGATACTTTTTCAGCTTAAATATTTTCATTTATTATTTAGAAGTAGTGAGAAAAAATGAGGTTTACATTTTTTAGATACAAATTTTAAAAGATTAGTAGTGTTTAAAAGTGTGTCTGTAACCAGCTGGATCACTTCTTTTTGATCATGCATGCCATTATAAACAAAATATTCCTGCAACAAGAGAGGCTTTTAGTTCCAAAATGCCAGAGCTGTTACCTAATTTATAGGTTCACTAACGTTAATATTAAAGTTAATATTTCATATTCAATTATGTGATTTACCACTGATTTATAACTCAGATTTTTCTGTTGAACAGAGATAAATTAATTCAGGCCGCTGAACAGAGTTGATTATATGTATACAGATGCTCAAGACCTTCACCTAAACCAAAATAGAAGCCACATGCTTTCCAACTGTCACGCATTATGCTTTACAACAGTGCTGTATTTAGCGCAAGGAAAACAAGGCAAGTGCCTAGGGCGGCTAGGCTCCGGGTGCCATTGTCCCACCAAGCTCTACCCTGTCCGACTTTCCTTTTCCAGTTTGAGTAACAGTGCTACTGTGCATGTGCAGTAGCATTGCCATTTGACCTCCAAGCATCCTCCAAGCATCGCCCCCAGCATCACAGGGGCAGAAGTGGTAAGGTAATAATGTTTCCAATAACATTATTAAAACACTAATGATAAACAAATATATATATATATATACTAGTGCTATATTTAATGCTACACAGTTTAGGCAAGCTAAGTAAAAAATCTAGAATATTATTTTTGAGGGTTTTTTCTCCAAATTGAAACACTAGTCCAGAGGTAGTATACTTGCAGCTATCCAACTGTTGCCATTTTACAACTCCCTCAATACACATCCAGGTCATATTTCAGTGAATGATTTGTTTTAAAAATCTTATCAGGGGATGGCTGGGAATCATTAAAGTTGGAGTTCTACAACAGCTGGGGACTTACAAGCTGGCTACCTTTGGTGCACATAACACACAGTTAGTTTGCGATGAATACACGTTTTGCTGGAGACAGACGAGTGTTTCATATGTTATCTATAATACATGATTTGTAAATCTTGTGCTAGTTACTAGAAACTATATACTGAGACAACAAAGTCATGGGAAATCATTTGACCAAGCAAGTAAGGTGAATAGACAGATTGTCTGGCCAACAGTTTCATGAGCGCTGACAATTCATGGTAAAACACAAAGGAGACAAACAAGCAACAAGGAAAGATTCTCGTATGTCAGCTGATATTAGCAGTAGATTGTATGAGCCTCACCACTGATGCTAGCCAAATGGTTATATTAATGGTTCTTATGGAAACACAGGCTTCTCACAAAGTCTTTAATTAAGTCACACATATTTAACAGGGTGATCCCCATGGCATTTCAGCTAATAAGTCTCTACATGGATGGTTTAATTAAGTTAATTTAAGGTGTCAGCTCCATAGTGTGTGAACCTCAAAATATACCTGTTTACTCTGAGTAAATATCTAGAGATGGATCGTTGTGCTTCTTAGGTGTTGCTGAACATATATTATTTCTTAGGAGAGTAATGTCTTTTTTTTTATTTACGGAATATTCCACATTATAACATCAGGCATTGGTAAGAATGGGTTTTTCATTAGAAAATGTAGGCAGTTACCTAAGTTACCAAAATAATTGGGTTTACTGGCCGACTACAAGCTACATCTAAACAAGGGTTTCCCAGATTTCTTTCCTGCTGAATTGCAAATATCAATAAACCCTACTATTTTTCATTTTCAAGAAACTAATATTCAAAATGACTTTTTAAAATAATTTTAAATATACAAATTCAAATAAATGATTTGAATACTGAATACAGTGCACATGCATTACTTTTTGTAACTGTAAAAATATTTAAAATGTTCATCTGGTTTAACTTAGCAGGAATTTGTGCAGAAATTAGTCATGTGGTGAGTTTATGTAGGTACTAGCTGTATACATGTATCCAGAGTAGAAAAAGTGAAGGAACAATATGTGTGTCGCCTTTTACATCATATTATTATTAAGCCCTTCCCTTAAAGGAGGTCGAAACTAAAAATTCCAGTCATTTTCCTTTTGCACAGAAGTTTAGAAGTAGAAGGATAATTAACTCATAGCCATTTTCATTAGTAGTCCAATAACCACAGTCATTCCACTGATTGATAGATGTATGAGAACACTTCATCAGTCATGTGAATCACTGGTCAATGTTACAGAATTATACAGTGAGACAAGTCTTCTGCAGAACTTTCATTTGTATATAAAAAAGCATTAGTTAACCCAGTTATTCCCAACAGTCCAGGATTTAGCGATTATCCAGTTTTGTCTAAGGTTTAAACAAACTCCTTAGACACAACTAGGTAATCCATAGATCCTGGACTGTTGGGTGTGCCTGAGGACTTGAGTGGGAATCACTGAATTAACCTCTGCCAAAAGTGCAGCATATAAATCAGGCCTTTAACACTGGCTTATCATTGCCTTTACAATGTTACACATAAACATTGTAGCATACAAAGTGCCTGAGCACTGTTGTTTTGCTTTTAGAATGTTTCCTGTATCAACTCCTGTCCAGATGGCTACTGTTAACTTTACATTGTGCAGATTCTGGGCCTTGGCTTATCCCTTAGATTTTTCCTTTCCCTCCAATTTGGAAACATTTCTTCAGTTGTCCATGTATGAAATCATTTATACATCAGATACATCTCTTTCTCTAATGCCATCCACAAACAGATAGTGGTTAATAAGTATAGATATAAAAAAAAAGGTCCAGTGGGACAATTGACCCAGTCTTCCTCACGTACTAAAAAATATGCTTGGAATATATAAAAGAGCTGGTTGTTATATCTGTTAGTGTTGAAATTTCATGAGAAAAAAAATGAGATCATGTTACTACTAAAGTAAAGATTTTAATAGGAGCACATTATTTACATTCAATTTTCCTGTCATGACAAACTATAGCTCAGTTTTATTAACTAATAATAGCACAAGTGGCCTACAGGAAACAGCTGATCATACAGCTCTGAGCATTTTCATTTTGAGCTGATATCTATAAAGATGAAAGGCTTGCAAAGCCCACAAGGCACTGTCTACTTAATCTAAATTCAATGTGCTGCCATGTATATAGGATGAAATGTTCTGGATTCTATCGCACAAGGTTGCCTCTGGAATGTTTATATGTCATTGCCCTGAAACAACTTTCTGTTATTTCTGCAAATATGAATTGGGGAAAAAAAAGATGAATTTATCGAGATGATGTGATGAGATCATGTGAAGGATGATTGGATCCTTCACAGGATCCATGCTATGCAGATTTAAAATCACTCTGTCAGTATCTCAGGTATTACTTCATTATTTTGAAGGAAAGTTGAGTTACCTCGACAACATTCTGTTCTTGATTGTCTGGTTAAGTGAGTTTTATTAGAAGACAATTTGTGTGTTTTGTCTTGTTTGTTTTAGATGACATCTACTTTCAGGGTAGCTGAAGTAAAAAGTTGAAGTTGGGGTTAACTTGTCCATTCACAATGGTAGCACCTACTTGTCCATTTTCAGTGGTAGCACCTACTTGTCCATTCTCAGTGGTAGCACCTACTTGTCCATTCTCAGTGGTAGCACCTACTTGTCCATTCTCAGTTGTAGCACCAACTTGTCCATTATCAGTGGTAGGGAAGACTCATGCCAAGCTGCCAATCGGACATGCAAAGTTAAAAGCTGAAAATGACTACATTTTAGCACTGTGTTCAAACTTCATGCATGCGAAATCAACAGTAAATTCTCTTAACACCTTAATCTCGCAGTTCTGCTCATAAACCATTCAGTTTTTCTGAACTCTCTAAGTAAAGTGTGTGGGAGCATTTGTTAATACTAGAAAGAATACAGTTATATTTTCTGTGCAGCACATAAAATGGAAAGAAAACAAGCAATTTGCTAAGTTACTTAATGAACCAACAGTGTATTATATTTAATACATTTAATATCAATAACAATATATCCAATAAGTTTGTAGATATCTCTTACGTTTTTTTAGTCTTCTTTTGAGAAGTATCAATGAAAATATGTACGCAATGGATGTATATAGTTAACATCTTTTCTTTTTTTGTAGGAATCTTGGGAAGTCTGGACTCAGGGTATCATGCTTAGGACTTGGTGAGTATGTAATGACAACTACATTAGACCATATGAGCTGCCATCATTCATTGGGATAATAAACCCTTAATGAGTGATGTCAAGAGTACAGTAAATTCATTATTGATTTCCTATAAACTATCCATACTCTCCCTGCGTCATTTTCTGCACACACTACAATATTATCTATTCATTTTGCTCAGTTTGCCAGTTGTAAAATGTTGTGGTCAATTGAGTCATTATTATTGATTTTAGGATTGGCTACTCTTTGTAATCAATCAGTCCAAAGTTTCTTCTATGCTGTTTTTCACTTAAGGTTCCCTTGAAACAAAATAAATATTTACATTTAGCACAACATTTTAAGGTTAATGTATTATGTAACAATTAGATTTAATCTAGATTAATTATTTAATCTTTCTGTATTGGTTAAAACTGTAATGGATTGCTCTTGAACACCACCAAATACGATCAGATTATATGACGTGTATAAATAAGGGGCCAGGACCTGTTTATTACTATTTTGGAAAATCAGTAAAGTTTACCTGCTAATAGAAATAATATTTTTATAATGGTTATATTATTCCGGGTACTGGCCTTGAAAATATGTTAGAACAAGGATGGGAAAAAAAACGGTTATAGCTGATAATTAAAAAGAATAGTTAAGAAGAAGGGGTAACCGGGCTGGGTGGCAACCTTAGTCTTCAGAGGTGTATAATTTTGAAAATTAGCAGTGCATAACATGCCTGCTGATTCCCACTTTATTTCGATGAATTGTTCAATAGGTTGCAGCGCTGGAATATTGTTATAGCATTCTCAAGCCAAGGGCAGCCGTTTCTTTCAAGATACCATTGGACATGGATGCATGCACATCCGTTCACCTGCAAACGGCAATGCCGGGTCATACTAAGCGTATGGATGCCCACTGGATTTTTTGCAGGGGAGGGCAAGATGTCCCTCTTTCCATTGCCTTTGTCGCTATGGGGGAGAGGTTCCCTGTTGTGAGCAGTTGTTAGTTACTGTTATAGGAATGAAATATGAGCATGATAGTAATAACTAACAGTCCCTATGAGGCTCAGTTAGCATGATTCTGAGCATCATGTGAACATTAGTTTATAATAGCTGGGTTGGTGAAGATTAGCCACTGGTGCCCCAGTTTACAATTGAATGTGCTTGTGAAGGAGCAGCTGCCAGAGTGAAGTGGAGACGAGCTAGAATGAGAGCAAGAGAGCAGACCAAACCACTTATGTTTGGCCTAAATTCTCTGTGTGGTCGACCTACCCTAACAAGCCTGCTGGTTATTTATCATTTGCGGCGGTTTCTATTGGACTGTTGGAACTTCCAGGGTGTAGCAAGTGATTTTGTAAGAGTGGCAGGAGTATTTTGGCATCCCCCAGCAACTGATATTAAATTTAGGAGGATGCTGTTGGACTTAGGGTGGCTTTTACACCACCTGTATTCTAGTTTTATATTCATTAGTTTTGTGAATAACAGATTTTTTTAAAAAAAATCCTATTATTCCCTTACCATGGAACTTGTGCTTTAACACACGTTCAGTAGCATAGCTGATGGGATAGTGGTCAGGGATCACTTTTTGGAGGGCGGCCACTACAGCTCATCACAACCCCCCACGATGAACTGTGCATCCTGCTACAAGAACTTTAAGTGGCCTCAGTCTGACATATAAAACGTGAACAACACACACATCAAAGTGAGCGCTGGCTACATTTTACTAAAAAGCAGCATGCTCGAAATTCCAGGTTCATCTTTCATGCTATACTAATTAAAAATCTGCCATTATTCTGTCTTTGTGACATGTTTCAATCAGCAGTGTTTTTTTATATATATATTTAAAGTTTATTTACTTCAGTACATCATTTCACAAAATGAGAACACTTACATATAATGCGTAATAATCAAACAAACAATACAGGGTGAGATCTCATATCACAGAAAATATAGCAATCATTGCTAAAATATAGCTTATTATGAGTACAATAAAATATGGAACCTAGTGGGGAGTATACGGATTCTTCGCCCTGTATGGCGGGATCAATATGGTATGAGTCTAGGCTGATCTAATAGGCCACATACACATGGGCTTCGGTGTGGGCTATGACAACCCAAAATCCAGAGGATAGGTCCTCTTACTTAATTACTTAACAGTAATTGCAATAAATTGTAGAAACCCGAGAAGAATATGTTCTTGTCTACTTTTTTTTTTTTTTTTAGAAATATGGGTAGGTCGTGTCGGGGAGGATAAATAATAGTAAAAATAATACTGAGAAAAAGAAAAAAAGAGGGGGTGGTAGTGTTAAAGCTGTCAGTTTCTGTTAGAGAGTTTAGGTAATGGTCATACCGCCTAGATGCTAGGGATAATTGGCGGGGTCAAGCTCAGCTGGATCCGGGAGGGGGCTAAGCGTCAGAGAGCCTAGCAGCACTTTCTCTTGCTGCCTGTGAAGCAGACGCTGCTCTGCTTCACAGGGTGGGGGCGGAGCTAGACCGCTCAGCCGGTTAGCTCCGCCCACTCCCTGGATCCACATTTACAAGCAAAGGAAGGGGAGGGGGGAGAGACTGAACAGGGGGAGGGGGGAGAGAGAGACAGAACAGGGGGAGGGGGGAGAGAGAGAGGAGGAAGGGGGAAGCCCGCACAAGGCGCCCGGACACTTAAGGCAGGCCCTGGGTATACCTATAGTTGGGATACCATCATGAATGACTTTATCATCATGTTTAACATAATGCACCATCTAAATAGATGTGAGAAAAGTTTTTAGATCAGATAGCATCTTAAATCAATTTCTTTTTACCAATTGCTTGTAACTACATCATTAGCAAGTTTTTTTCCAGCAATAATAATAACATTGTGTTTACTCTTCCAAATAAAAGGGATTCAAGCCTCTGTTTATGGTCACATGATTGCAGGATGCAGGTCACATGATTAGTTAGCAGACATGAGTGTGTTTATACTATAAACAAAAAAATTCTTAACTTAGTATTAAACTACTTCATACAACGTATCACAAATATGGAATGCGGAATTGAACTTGATGGATTATATGATTTTTTTCAACATAATTAACTCTTTATATATGTTAGGTAAGATTTTAGTGCACAAAACATTTTGCCTTTAAGAAGAATGTAGATAGTCTGATACAGAGAAGGGAACAGTAATAAAACCTCCTGACATACAACAGATACCAATATTTATACAACATTCAGTGCAGTTACAGCCATTAAACATTTTCTGAGATATTAGTGATTTATCTGCTCAGGGTGAGTAGCAAACCACAAGTAGTTTAAGTCATTTTACGCACCAGCACGAATGCAGTTGGTGGAAATTGTTGTCATAAGATAGTAACCTGGATGCTGGTGACTGCAGCCTATAACCTGCAATACATTTTCCATAAGTGTGCTAGCAATCTTCATATAAAAATGTTATTCTTTTTAAATTGACACATTTTGTGCATTGCAGGTAAATACCTCCCAATGCCTTCAAATAAATACACAGAAAAGTTAGTCCAGACCAGTGGCGGATGCTCCATATGTGCTAGGTGTGCGCCTCAGGAGCACCTGCGCGGTGTATTTTTGTGGTTTGTATGCCTCCTGAACATAGAGCGCACAAACCCCGAAAATACATCCAGGAGACAGACGGCAGCTGCGCATTCGGCAACAGAGTCACTCACTCAGTTACCAATTCAACACGTACAAAACGTATACAAATTTTCATATACATTTAGTGCTTGTCGAATTGGCAACAGAGTGGGTGACCGAATTCCTAGCTGCCGTCGGCCCCTCGTTTGTTACAATAATTACATTAACATTTATTTATACAGTGCCCATAATTTACATAGCGCTTGGTACAGAACTTAGAAGGGAACCAGATATTTATTAAGTGTCAAGCTGGTGGTAGATGAAGATTGAACCCATGGTGCAGAGTAGGACTGAATACCAGAAAGTGCAACACCCAGGCACCCGGAAACCAGAATGATGGTCTTCAGCCTAACAGCCCTGTACCCAAAGGTTGAGCCCAGATTAACAACTGTCAGGGATTTGAGCAGCACCACCCAGGAACCAGGAAAAACAATACAGGAGAATACAGGAACGGTCGTACAACTGGACTGATGGAGATCAGACACAACGCAGGGAGTACCAATAAATCAGACTAAGGTCAGGATTCGAAAAGGAGAAGAGGTTGAAAGGGTAAGTCAGAACTGAAGAATACTCAAAATCACACAGCGAGAGCACAAAGGAGAATTATTAGAGGCAGTGAACTGAGGAAAAATGAGGGCATATATAGGTTTGAGATATATAGAACCCTCCTAGAATGTAATTAGTTGATTATGGATACTATGGACTCTGGAAGTGCTTCGAGAAGCTGACTGGGGGCACTTCCAGTTACTGGTATGGGACAACCCATTTCCTGTGGTCCATGGGGGTCTAGTGGTGGATACAATGGTGTGTCAAGCTGTTTGCTGGCCAGCATCTTTTTGCTGTGGCACGTTTAATAAAACCTTAGTATTACTGAATTTATCCATCGCTGTTGGGAGTACTTGTCTGGAGTCCTTAAGACTAAACACTGAGAATGTGAAACGTGCCATGCTGTTTGTCAGGCTATATATCTTTCCTGTGCCACCGTTATTAAAGCCTTGAATATTGATTATTGATAGATTGCTGTTTGGCGCTCTTGTCTGGAGTCACCACCTTTTTCTCTTTGAATTTATTTGGATCTGGGGTGGGTCACCACATAGATGTCAGAGCCCCATCAACTCTACTGACTTTCTCCACCAACACCTAGTGATTTCCACTTCCTTATTCTCCCAACTTCTTTCCCTGGCAATGCAGCGGTGGGTCTTGATGGGTCAAGTGTCAGTGCTACCATTCATGCACCGTAATGCTTTCACTCCATTCTCCGCTGGCCCTCACACTGGAGAATGAAAGTCCGGGCCGTGGGATTGCAGAAGCTTAAAATGGGACAGTTGGGAGACATGCAGTGCTTTTGATGTTTGACTTTTTAAATACCAATATTTCTTTATGGTTGATGGAAAGATATGGAAGAAATATGTATAATAAAAGACTCTTGAATACCAAATGAGTATATGGAAAAACTGACGAACAAAAAGAGCAGTGGTGAAGTATTAGGATTTGTAAAAGAATGTAATGTATTCTGGTTCACAAACCACAAAGAGTTTCTGTAATATATTTTTAGAGGTAAGGATGTGCTTGGATTTATTTCAACACCCGTATTAACAGTCCGTGTGCGAGAAGCTGACTTTATAGTTTATGATGCTGGGATCACTTCAGACACACCGTTTTAGCTTAAAGGGGAATTAAATAATATGCTTTATGAAATGTGCACAGACCCTGACTAGCAGACATCTGAATGTGTGAAATGGCAGCTGAAATACATGAAATTTACAGTTATTTTTACAATTCTAAATATGCAACTTTACTGTTATTATAATTGCAAATATACTGTAAAAGAGAGAATGATTATACATTACATGACAAGCAGTAGTATTACAAAAGCTGTCACTTAAAAGCTCTGGTGCAGAAACATTATGCTCTATTTAGTCTTCTGTAGGTATTTTGTGGTATATATATATTGTGTTCAGGGCTGGCCTTTGGGGTGTGCGATCTGTGCAATCACACACTGCACAAAACAGATCTAGGTGCTGGGACAAGATCTGTGGGTGCAAGCTGGCTGCTCTGGTAAGATCTGCAGGTGCAATGTAGGTGCTCTGGCAGATTTGTGCGTGGAAGATGGGTGCACTGGCAAGACATGTGGGTGCAATGTTTGCGTTTGCCAAGTCCAGTGTTCAATCTTGCTGGTCTAGTGCTGTGGGTGCAATGGTAAGACATGTGGGGTCAATAATGAAAAGAGGGCAGGAGAAATGGAGTAAAAAGGGCATAGGAAGGAAATAAACAAAGAATGCATTTTTTCAAAACAGTTATTTTATCTGTTATTTTATCTGATAACTATACCTAACCAGCATCTGTGACTTGCAGGAGTGAGGAGGAGCACCACAGGAGTGGCCCACACAGGGCATCTGAACACCTAAGGCTGGAACTAATTGTACTGTGCTGTGGCTTCATTGATCAAAAAGAATAGAAGAAATAAATGGCAATTGTGAATATTTAAAATACTGTAATCTCATAAAAAATGAGCCACCAAAAAATCTTATGCATAAATTAGGAATGGAAATAATATGTTTAGAAGAGAAATACTCAGCTGACACCTGTTTCCAAAGTAGTGACGTTACACTACCTTTAAACCCAGATGTACAGCAGATTACCTATAGCATGTTTGCTGTGGCAGGCTAAGGATATGATGACAGTCACAAGTGTATATGTGAGCTTGACCCAGGCACAGAAGACCGGAGTATTGATGTGCAGTCCTTGTGGTATGTGTATCTGCATCTTTCTTAGATGTCTCATTTACTGTAGTACTCCTAACGTACTACCTTAAATTGACATTTATTTATATAACACCATGGGAGGACCAACAGATGTTGGCCTGGCGAGCAAAAAACATTTTAGTTGCCACTTTATCAGCCCACTTGATATTACCGAAGGTAGACACACATAGTCTTGCAAGACAGATTTGGTGACTAATAAGGTTGAAAGACTGATTGATAGATCAAAAGTGTTACCGACTGGGGCATTTCATTTTGAAAGATGGTGCAATCTCAGCCCCTTGAGAAAGATTAAAGAGCAGCCCAGTGGACAATTGCCCTTCTGCAATTTATGCAGCGCTTGATACAGAGGATAAACGGGTGTTACAGACTAAGTTAGACAGACACAGACCGATAAATGAGGAAGAGGGTCCAGCTAGCAAGTTTACACCTTAGAGGGAAGATATAGTTTCATCTTAGTAAAAACTTGACAATAAGGGATTTCATTTTAGTAAGCATATTACAACCTGGGTTTTTATTCTATTGTGGATGCCACATCCTTCATCAGAGGTTTTCTAAAAAAAAATTGTTACTTGTCTACCAGATCCCCGCTATCTTCCAATAATGGTATTATTTGGAAAATCACTACATATAAAATGACAGTCCCAGTGGTGGTGATGTTAGTGTACAGGCTTGGTCAGCAGTGGCAGATGCTCCATATGTGCTAGGTGTGGGCCACACACCGTTGTTTTTATCCACCTTTTCAACATGGTAGCATTCATATAAAAAGTGTGGATACATAGAGTGTTTATTGAGGATGCATATTCGATTTTGGAGCAGCTGTAAAATCTGTGTGGTATCCTTTATATGCGATTGTAAATTGGTCACATGGACTGTAGGAAAAAGTCAGAGGGCAAAGAGGTTTCTGTTCAGTGAGTCTATGCCTGATATTATCGGGCAACCAGGAGGGATCCTAGTTGTTGATGTACCTTAGAGAGGTGATAAATGATGGGTATTTTTGGAGACAGCTCCATGAGGAAAGAATACTCATCATTATCTGTCACCTTACAAGCCAGAGCTTCTTTTAACAGGAGCTCCAACTCAGATCTATATTCTAAAGTGCGATCTTTGTTCAATGTATGTCATAACCTAAGAGCCGTGAAGCTTCCTTACAATACTCTTCCCTAATTTGATTGACGATGGCTCCTCCCTTTTCTGCCTCTCTAATGACCATGTTCATATCATTCTTTAGAGCTGCTAGTGCAATCCTTTCTGCTTCTGACAAGTTATTTCTGATTTTGAAATTTGGATGTCATAGTTCTACAAAATTGTCCAAGACCACTTTATTGAAGGCTTTAATCATGTCTCCCTGAGCATGTTAGAGGTTTAAATTAGACAGGGGTTTATACCACTGCATTTAATCAGTCCCAACGGGCTACCCACCTTCTTCAACGAGTCCGTAGAGTCTGTCTAAACATTCCTTGTCCCTTTCATCTAGAGCTATAGAATGGTACTATGATGTATTGCCATCAGCTTCATTTTTTGAGGGTGTGTTTCCTAAAATTTTTGGAGGTCGATAAACACCTGAAACCTATTTGGACCTGTTCTTCAGCCGAATTTAGGACCCCTATCTAAAATGTTAGTTTCAGACTGGATTAGCTTTCAGTTTATAATGGCTGTTTCGTGGTTGTTCTGGGGTTCTTTTTTTTTGTTGTACCCGGAATCCTGTTCAGATACTTCTGTGTGTTCTAGTGGGTTCTCACCTCCCTTACTGGTGATCTTTCCCAGGGAATTGATATCCTCGGGTTCAAATTCTAGCCTTGGTTTAAAAAAGACCTCTGGTTTATATTTGGTCTAGCTCCCTCTTCAGGGAACCTTCTAGTAGTTAATGTACTAGTATGGGGATCATGTGGACGTACTGCCTGTTGTTCTAAGTTGTGTACATTTGTTTCCATTCTCCCCTTTTTGCACTGCTGAGACGAGACCATAAATATTAGGTGAGTTCTGCCCTCTCCTAAAGTCATGTATATTGGACTTTACATGAACGCTTTTATTGTGGTATTATTTGGTTTGTACTTTGGAAAATCATGTTTAACCAATACTACTTTCAAGATTGTTTTAGTGATCAAGAGTATAGCTAATGGTTTTATTTACTATTTGGCTTAACTAACAATAACAAAAGATGAAGGAAATCAGTTTGCATACTAAATGTGCTTATATTTACCTTCTTAAACATGTCAGCAATAACCACCTATCCTGTTAGAATAATTTGTACTTTTACCATAAAATACAAAGATTTGCCTCACGTGCAACTGATGAAAAAGTGGAACCTAAAATCTAAATAAATCTTATGTTCATAAAATATGCTTTAATAACAATGAAACTACAGTATGAGAAGCCAAGCCTGAATTGTGCAAGTGTTTGAAATAATTACTATAAGCAGTTTAAAATGGGAGAATTAACATGGGTTACATAAAAAAAAAGAGCGGGAAACAACAATGTTGTTATGGTTACACAGAAAATTATAACTTTTCAATCTGACATGTAATGTTGCAGAGTAACAAAAGGGAATTGTGCCTTATTCGAATATTTGTCAACCACATACACATTTTTTTCATATAAAACAAATAATTCAGGATTTTTTTATTGTGACTATTGACGTATCATTTTTCTTTTATTTTTTGGGCATTTTCTATTATAGTAATTATGGTAAGTAGTTTACAAAAAATACATATCCGTGAATAGATTCTGTAAATGTTTAGAAATGATATAGCTGCATTGGCCTGATCTGTATTATGACATTAGCATATTAAAATTGAAGCAATCAATCAGTGCAAGCTGACAAGCATTTTTTTATGTGGGTATTTGTGTTTTCATGCAATGTCAAAGTTACCATTGATTAGACCCGGGCTTCTTAAACCTGTTCTCAAGGACCCCCAGTGGTTCAGGATTTAGGGGTTACCCAGTTGTGTTTAAATAAGAATATTTATAATACCTGGTGTGGTTCCCCATTTTTTAGGGAACCATTACAGGTGTTATAAACACATCTGAGTAATCCCTAAAAAGTGGACTATTGGGAGTACTTGAGAATAGGTTTAAATAGCACTTGATTAGACTACGGATGTTAATCTCTACACTCAAAGAAAGTAACCTTGGCAGAGATATGGGATTTCTCTGTGTGTAAATATCAAGCACATCAACATTAATGTCAGCTGACAAGAGATTAGAAAAAATTAGGCATTTATAGCTGAATTGGAAGACATGTGCTTCGGAGAGTTATGATTACAGATTGTCAGCCCCTTTACTATAGCCTACAGACATATGTCAGGGACAGGTCCACCCAGGATGTTATGGGACCCTGAGCACCCAATGCATGAGTTCAATGCACTGGAAATGGAGATACAGGACATGATGCTGGGTAACTGCAATCCCTCTGTGGTTTGAGACCCCAAGTTCATCCAGCCACATTCCCAGGCCCTGTGAAGCAGCCGTGGAATCCAGTGAAACCTACAGGACAAATTAAGGAATCCTGCAAACATCCTGGAGCGAGCAGGGAGTACAACTAGAACAGGTTATCAGGATGTAGCAGGCTAAAGCAAAGAGGAGCCAAGCAGAGCAAAGCAAGTACAAGGGAACTGAGGCAGAACAGAGCAGAAATACAGAGTGCAAGACTGCAGGACCGAGCAAGGTGCAAAGTGAGAACTAAAGCATACAAGGAAGGGCAACTGACCTAACACTCTTAGATTAAACAGTGAGGATTTGGTTAATTATGGCCATAAGGTGATGCTTGCCAACCACGTCAAGGTTCCTCACAATTAGACAAGTTCCAACTCTTTAGTCTAATACCAAAGTAATACCAAATACTCAGACATACAAACAGAGAAAATACCTGCAGAGCTGAAGAAAGCAAATAGAGTAAATGGGTGTGGTTGCATTATGTAGGGCTCCAGCTGGCAGAGTGTAGGGGATGGAACCCAAGATGCAGGTGTAGACTAACGTTAGAAGGAAAGTCCAGAATACGGTCAATGTTCAGAAATGTCAGGTGGCTAACAAAGGGTAAATCCAGGTCACAAGGTAGGCAGCAGACAAATGGTTAATCCAGGTCATAAGCAGGGTCAATAAGCAGGCAGCTGGCAAAGGGGTAATCCAGATAACAATCAGGGTCAATAGATGGGCAGCAGGCAAAGGGTAGACAATTACATGAGCAACCTCCAGAGGCGACCAGCACTACTGCTTTGCTGGATAACTTCTTTAAGGGTACAGAAGTTATCACACGTACAGATTCCCTGGACATATATCATGGACTACTCACAAATAGAGGCTACTCAGGAACTGGACAGTGTCCGGACTGTAGCCGGATTGGGCAGGTGCCACTCTGAGGAGTACCAGTCTGTGGCCAAGTAAGAGAAGGGTTGCCACTCTGTGGGGGATACCACTAGGTGGCAGAGCTAGAGAGAAATGCCAGTCTGTGGGTGATACCAGTATGTGGCCGAGCTAGAGAGGGATGCCACTATGTTGGGGATACCACCATGTGGCCGAGCTAGAGAAGGAACAAGGTTCAGGTATGCAAAACAAAGAAAGGAACTAGCATAGGTAATAAGCAAGTACAAAGTGGAAAGCAAATGCAGGAGCGAGCATAGAAAACGAACATGCAAGCAAACCAAAAGGATACTGAAATCACTGAAACAGTTTGGATGAGTCTACAATCTGGGTAAGGCCTTACACAGATATGATGACAATAAGGCAGTGTGCATATTAACAGTTCTATTGATAATTTGGGAAAGAATGATGCCCTCTCCCCATCAAACAAAAGTATGAATTTAGTATTTTTATTGATGGCAGAACAACTTTTCCCCTTTCTACAAGAGGAATGTAAAAAATAGTTTTAGATGATTGCAGATATCATGACAATAGCATACCTCCCAACTTTGCCCCCCGGTGAATTGGGACACCGGGGGGTGGAGTCTGGGGAGGGGGCAGAACACAGGGGGACGGGTCTGGGGGTGTCAGTGCTACTGCTCATGTGCGGTAACACTGTCACCCATTTTTGATCCTGGCTTCTGAAGCCAGGACCGCTACTGTGTATATAGTAGATTTTCCTTAGCCAATTTATTTGAAAGGGATGGGGAATGAGTCTCAATAGGTAAATCCATTTGGGAAGAATGTATGACCTGATTACATTCAGTCTGTTCAGCCAGGATTGCTCACGCCTGCTCCAAGTATTTAGATACTATGTTGTTGGTATCAAAGTTGCTTTGTAATTTATTTCTATCATCTTCTCTTTGTTAACTGTTATTAGAATACCTAAGTATTCAACTTGTTTATCATCCCATATAAATTCAAATTGAGATTTTATTTGCTGACTTTTGATACATTCTTCATCATTACCTTGCTCTTATTTATATTTATTTTATAATTTGAGACCCTACTATAAGAATCGATCTCTTGCATAAGAAATAGTAGGGAAACAGATGGATTACTTAGTTATGGCAATGTCATCAGCATTTAAATTCACTTTAATCCTATTTCCACCTTGGAGCAAGTCCAAGATATTCCTGTTCTCTCTGATCCTTTGGTCCAGGGGCTCTAATTCCGATATATACAGTAGTGGTGATAACGGGCACCCCTGTCTCGTTCTATTAGTCATGTAAAACCAGGGAGATGTAATCCCTGCACCCACCATCCTAGCGGAGGGGGAAGAGTAACGTTCCATCACAAGAGCTAAAAATCTGCCATTTATTCCATATTTCTCCAAGAATGAGCTGACCCTGTCGAACGCCTTTTCCATTTTATTTTTAACCAAGCTATATTTATCCATGCTGCCACCATCGTTGTTTCACCTTTTATTTACACTTTTTTGTTGCACTATGTGTGTATTACGGACTGCCTTTCCTCCATTATGAATTATGAGGTTGACAGTCCTTATCTATAGCAGAGTTACTATATTTGCTGTATTATTTAAGTGAAAGCCCTTGTGCTTCCAATAAATCTATGGCCTGACTTATTTTTAAGTGCACTGTGCATCATTTCTAAATTCTTACGTTTTCAGTTTATTTGAGCAATCTATGCTCTTTCACAACCATGGATTTTACTTCACCTATCCCCCTAGCTAATCTTGTTGTTATGCTGAATACACCGGCTAATTGAAGCACTGTTTGCCTTTGATCTTCCTCATAACACCTGTACCATGAATCAAACCTGTCAATATGCGGCCAGGGCCCAAAAGAACAGAGTCTCCTGCTGCAGCAGCTCCCTGTGCATGAGCTAACACAGCTCACCAGATATGAAATGTAATCATATGCCATGCACTGTGACCCACTCACACATAGCGCTGCACCGAGATGGACGTCTGACTGAGGACTGATTCATCCTGCTATATCACTAATAATGAGAAAGCTTTTGAAGGGTAGGGGAATCTGTGTGTATTTGTATGTATGTATATATCTGTGTCTGTAAATGTATTTGTGTGTAAATGTGTTTGAGTGTGTGTGTGTGTCTGTGTGTGTGTGAAGGTGTCTGTGTTTAAAGAGATATAAGGGTCTACTCAATAAAGAGAGAATTGCAGGGAATTGAGATGGGAATTTTAAACTTTAGGCCAATGTAGCTGAGTTGGAAAAGTCTCTATAACGGAATGGCTATCCAAGGCCGGTAGCACCTCTGCCCATTGTATGAAATCACCTCCATAGCCCCCGATTAAAATTCAGCATCTACCCAGCAAGTCTTTCTGGAACCTTGCTCTTTGTACCCAAATAGCAGACAGGACAACTAGCAGTTAGGTACAGCAAGAATGAACAACATTTATTTGTGAAAAAGCACAGACTTATATACACACAAATGTTACATCAACTGGGGGGGAGGCACAGGGATCTAATTAGAACATGTAATCCTCAAACAATAGAAAACCTAACTTAAAACAGGTAATTAACTACAGTACAACTTTACATAAAATAAACATGTCATCTTTAGATCAAGACATCCAGACTATAAGAGACAATAGATGACTCACAGGACAGTAAACACTTATTGATTGGATAAATACACAATTCAACACTAACATATAATAACATTACTTAACCTGGGGGAAACACAATCAATAGAGCAAAGTCTTGGATCCCTAGGTAGACATCTTGTCTGACATCCTGAGTGAGCCTGTGTTGAAGTCCAGCTGTATTGAAGCAGGGTGTCACGGATGCCCCCAAAGTATGTACCCCCAAACTACTATATCCACAGACAGGGTCCATAGTCCACAGGGAGGTGTTTGGCCCTCTCCAAGAAAACCAGTCACGCATCCTGTCATGATTCACTTTGTGACAGTCTCCAATGCCCCATGATAATATTGTTAGTATTATATGTAACCCAGTAGAGAAGGGGGAGCCTGTAACCATTTATGGAAAATATACACTATAGGTAGGGTTGCCACCTTTTCTTCAGAAAAATACCGGGCCTTGGTACTGTCTCCATAGACTTAACATAGGCTAGATTCAATTTTTTACCAGCCTAACAGTGACAACCCTAACTATAGGACTAAATTACATCTATTGCTGACCTGCCAGACCTGTATCAAGGAGCCTGGAAACGTTATGTAAACATTTATTTTAATTTATTACCTCACTTAGATTAATATCTATTAGGAAAATAATCTGCATACACAAAATGTAGCTTTATAGCTTAATTATTTGCAAAATGGGGCAGGAATTATTTGGGATAGATTTGTACCAGGCAGAACATAGAATGAAAAACCTTATCCAAAACTTCTAATGTTATTGTAAATACATCAAAGGAAAACCCTAGCATGGAAAAGAGAGCTTTCTTATTTTACTATTTAAAAATATCTCCATGATTTCATGAAGAGGTAACCATGGTTACTGGATCTGTGGGTGTTTAACTGTGATTATTAAAGTATTGAGGCTTTTATATATCGTTCACAGATGATTAGGAATATAAAGCTAATAGCTATCCATTCTGTTAAATTCTTTCCTGTTCAGCACTACAGCTGTGGGCTTTAATCTGCTTTAATCTGTTGACATACTTACACATGAAGAACAAACCTTTTAAGTAATGGTGGGGTAAAGGTGATGGAAAAACCCCTCCAACTGAAATTCAGGGGGTAGCAGAGGCATTATCAGTAAGCCAGTAAACCAGCCTCAGGCTGACGAGTGCCATTAAGGGCAAAACAGCTGTCCATGAGAGGTTCTCTGGCTTTTGCACCTCTGTCCTGTGCTGTGTTTAAAGACTGTTTTGTACAGCGTACATATGCTCCAAAGGGTCCATGTTTAAAATGGATTAAAAAGGCAAAAGGTGCTTATTGTTGAAATGATTTGCATATGCCTACCCAGAATCCATTGCAATGTTGGTAGAGCTGTGAATGTGTGATTTCTGTGTAAAAAGCAGTGCAGGCCTTCCGACTTGTTTGTTTTGTGTAGATCTGTGTTTGATAATACCCATTGTGCATTGTACAATGTTGAAATGTAACATTATGGACTTGAACAGGTGTCAATATAGTTTTAAAGCTCTGGCTTAAACCCAATATTTAAATGATCATTTCCATTTTCCAGCACCTTTCACAAATATATTGAACATGACCAACAACGTGAATCAGATGACAATTAGCATGCTATTTTAGAAAGTTGGTACTGCATGGTCTCATGTTTAATTTCTATTGATGATGTAAGTTAGATTGTCCACATTGAAAATCTTGGCATCTGTGCAGCATAGCATAGGGGACTTACAAGTTCAAATATGTAGCGCCGATTCTGGCTCAAAGCCAGCATTATTTTATGCTTTAGCCAATATAAACGAAACCTCTCATTTATATTATGTTTATATATTAGTTGCCAACTTTATTAGGGTGAGAAGCGCAGACAGTTTTGTTTTTTGTTTTTATGAATAATATTTAATGCTTCAGATCTATTCCTAACACCTATGTCTAGGAATCCAAGGTTTTGTTCTGGACATTCTGGTATTTGGGTGTTCTGTCCAAGAAATAGAATCAGTGCTTTGTGCGATGTTCAGCATTTATTTAGTTCTCAAGTATTTTAGTTGGGTTGTCCATAGTTGCCAATATCAGCCATGTTCCCAGGGACACAGCCCATGGTAGGTCCCATGAGATCTCCTCTCTAAATAATTAACTGGATTCTGTCTGTGTGTATATCCATCCTACATACTTATGGGCTGCACTTTGCATGTTCTTTGTGCATCATGTGGAACATATAGGTGTCCATGGAAACATAGCCAATGTTGGCAACTATTCTGTGTCTTTGATCAGGGACTCATCCGATTGCCTGTGTTCATGTCAAAGATAAAGCTGCATAAAATGGCATGACACAAGGCAATCCGGTTAAGTGGTTGCATGTCAGGCACCAGCTGATGATATAGATTCAGAATACAGGGCTAAAGAAAAAGGTCTAAAATCTATGTCAAGGTAATAACTGGTTAAATTAAATTTTAGGAATAAAAGCAACAGAACAAAAGGCAGCAGGTCAAACAAGGATACCGCAGAAGCAATACTTGATGCATTGGTGCAGAAAATATGTAAAACCTAATAAGTAGCAATTAGGAAAAGATAAGAGCAGGAATAAAGAATCTACTGGGAGCAGGAGCAGGTGTTGACATGCTGATCACAGGAAGCAGGTATACTCTCCCAGTCAATAGATTTTAAGCCACAAATAGCAAAGCTGACAATGTCAACAATCTCCACACTGCAAGACAGCAATAAATGACCAGCAGAGAAAGCTTGAGAAAGGGGAGAATATATTATTATATAATACATCATTTCAACAAACTACTTTATTGTTGGATTTTTGCCTTTAAACAAATCACTCATTTTGAATATTTTGTGATCTATTTAGAATCTCTGCCATGTAGGAGTAGGGTGACCATGTCAGAATTTTATTTAGGAATGCCCATAAAGATAACCAAAATCTTCACTCCCACACCAGCCACTAGAGGTGTACTAACCATGCCAAGGGGCAGGTGGACCACCCATGCGACAATCATATGGGGGCAAGCTGGGTCATGGGAGCTGATTATGGTGACCCCCGACAAGGTGTTCCAACAGGGGGATGTAGCTACAGAGGCTTGTGTATCTCATACACAATATTTAGTGTTAGGACCTACCTACATTGGAGTACTTTGGCATAGTGGTGGGCTAAGCATAATATGGCCATATAATGTAACTAAATCTCCAATTTGGTTATCTTAGGTGTTTTTAAGTAGACTTTATGAGATACGAGTGCTCTGTTTTGTGTACTTTGTATAAATAGGTTTCAGTAAGCACCTTATATCGAATGCTTTTTTAGGTGAGTGAACCCTTTTTCATAAATGTTTCCATATTTATATAATTCCACAGTAATGTGTGGTGTGTAGGTGTATGACAGATTCCACAGAAATAAAACTCATAGTAAAAAAAACTCATTAAATGCACACACATTCACATTTAGACACATATAAACACAGTCACACATTCACACACACAAATTCACACATGGGTACACAGCCATACATCAATTTACAAAGAATGAATGTCTACCTACCTCCCTCCTAGCACTTAGTTGCCCAGATAGGAGGTGGCGAGGAGGAACAAGAACTAACCTAGGAAAACACTATTTTAGTGCCAGGGGGGTGGGCAGTGATATTCACGTTTTATTTTTATTTTTTTAATTCATGGGAAGCATTAATGTCTTAACAATCAGGATTAGATCTATATCATCCATGGGATAGCAAGAAAATTTGGTGACCTTATACATGTCTAGAACTTGATTGTTTGTACTATAGTTTACTGCTCCTATAAAAACTGGGGTATTCTGTAATGCCTTAAATTTGTGAGGAATTTACCGTCAATCTCAGACATGATATACCTCTTCATGCAATATTTATAAATCTGGTGTGTAACTATGTTTCATAATTAAGCTACAGATGTATTTTCTTGTCCATGTGTTACTGGTAAACATATATTTTGACACATTTGATTGAACCATTAAATGTAGCAATTTTTTTTCCTCAGGAACTTGGGTCACATTTGGAGGTCAGATATCTGATGAGGTGAGAAATGCATTGGTTTTATAAATATATCACATATAATTATTTGGAGAATCTCCATCATGAGCATGCTTTTCTGGTTGCATCCATTCCCTATTAATTTTCTAGGCACTATCCATCTTTTGGAGACCAAATCTCCTTGTATCTCTTGCACACCCTGGTGTACCTCCTAGGGACCAGGAAGTACTCTCCTTTCAGGGCTTTCTTTAACTCAAGACAATAATATTGGACACTGAGGGATTTTCCTATCCATCTCTGTGCTATATCACTACCACTGCTGTAGATCTTACTACAAATCATCTACATGAATGGTGGGGTGGCAAGCCCTCTGTTTATTTGATTTGGCAGAATGTAGAAATTACATGGTGGAATTATTGTTATCATTATTTTATTTTTTTCTGGGTGTCCATCATATGATGTCAGTGGAGTTCAGACATAATTGGATCTTTTTATAATTACTTCTGTAGGCCTTCGAACCCTATTAATGAGTCTTAGAACAATTAAATATGGTTAAAATAAAGAATGCAGTTAAAATGTCTTGCTGTTCACTGTGGTATAATGTGTCTGCTAAAACAGACTTCTATTAATGCAGGTTTAAGCAAGATTTCTGTTTCCCTAAAACCCAAGACCATGTGAATAGAGCTTCTGTTTCGGTGTTTGGTTAAACAAGTTCAAATACACGGTTCTGTGATCATATTTTTACAAGAAACTTGACGTAGGCTCGAGGCAAACGTAGTAAACGATTCCTCTGAACAAAGTTCCAGATGTTGTTTATTCCAGTAGAATCCACAGAGAGATGAACTACAATCGCCTGTCTTGTCAAGGATTCCGTTGTAGGCAACAAATGACAACTGCTTTGTAAACCCTGGGAACTAATCAGAATTTCTCAACATCAAGTCAGTCATAAACTCATAACCATTTATCATTTGTGTCAATCTGTAGGTCAGCAAACATTTTCCATAAAACAAAACATATGCTCAGCCATTTAAAAATGATGTAGCTGTATTAATATGGTAATCTAACAGATTTTAAAACCACTTCATAAATTTTTAAATGTCCTTTAATCCTATCCTGCTCCATTGACCCTCGCCAATGATATAAAGTTGATAATATCTGAGCCTTTGTTTTGCAAGTATACAATAAGAAATAATATTTCACAAGAAATAATATTGACTTTTATGTCTCAAAAAGTATTATTTAGTTATTATTACTTTTATTAGTGTAACTATGAAAATTTTCCAAATCGCTATTAATGCTTATAAAGATAATTGCTTATTCAGTGCAAAGAAAGGTTATGGCAGATTTAGCTTGACCAGTAGCTGATAAAATTGTTTACTCTCTGGCAGTATTACCCAGCATGCCACAGTATTTCCTGAAATAGTTTTGCAGTGGCATAACCAAAAATATGTGGCAGGTCTTGATATGAACATTATAGAGGTTCATCAGTCCCTGAGAACTTTTTCTGTGCTGTTGGACTTTAGTACAGATTACTGTTACTGTAACCATCAAGCAGTGAAATGAAACCAACAAGCCAGACTGAGTTGGTCTGATACTTCATTTTGTAAATTACCAATTTTGACACCAAATGTACTGCTTTGTGGGATAGATTATTTATATCTTTTATATGTAAATTGTCACAAAATCTATTTCCACAGGTGGCTGAGCAACTAATGACAATTGCATATGAAAATGGAGTAAATCTCTTTGACACGGCTGAAGTTTATGCAGCTGGAAAGTAAGTGGTTTAATGAAACTCAAAATGGAGTTTAACATATTTAAAAACTTGATCCAGATATAATCAAGGGCAATATACTCAGCTGCCATGACAAATGTGTTTATCAACAGGACTGTGAAAATGACCAAGGACTTTTACAGGCTGGGTGATTAAAGTTTATCTGTCATTGAAAATGACACATTATCATGCTATATAAACATAGATAACAAAACACTTTCTATACATTATGCTTGCTAAAAAGCCCATCACTGTGATCTCATGTATAGTATTGTTGCACCTATGCATCCTGACACTTTTAGTGTTTGAATTTGCACTTCATGGCGATTTTCAGTAGAAGTTCAGGCACACTTCTTTGGGGGGGTTCCCCCTGCGATAACAATGTTGGAGCAACCCAGAAATTTAGCGCTGGTGCATCCAGGACCATCATTAAAACAGGGCAAAAGGGCTATTATCCTGGGTCCAGTAAAAACTAAACAATGGTCTGGAATCTAAAATGAAAATCTCATGTTTATGACACAGTAAGGATGGTCGGATGAGGGGCAGATGTTTGTCATTAAACTTAAAGATGGCCCAGGAAGCACAAACTCCTTACTTTTGATGGGTGTTGGCATTACACATTGGGGGATCCAGAGACAGCACAACTATTAGATGACTATTAGTTGGACCGAATGGTCCTTATCTGCCAACACATTCTACGTTTCTGTGTTTCCAATCTAGTGAGAAATCAGTCTGTCCGTATCTATCTTTTCCAGCCTAAATTAGTAAAAACCAACTAATATTGAAAGTGTTGGTTTTACATTTACACTGACAACTAGATTTTATTTTACATACAAGTTTAAAAACAAACAATTGCTACTGAGCTCCAGAAGGTTTGACAGCAGTTTGGACATTTTCTTTTACAGAAACTTCTCATAATGTATATATATTTACACGTTAATATAAATTATCCATACTGTATATACTGTACTATGCATAATATAAATCATGCACAATTTGTAGATATATGTATATATTGTAGATATACAAATTTGGAGAGAGAAGGGGCATTGTCACATTTCACCCTGTACTTAATTTGCTGTAGATCAAGTTCTGGGCATATGTTTGGCATCACTTAATGCAAATGGAAATGGAATATACAAATATTTTAGGAACAAACTTGAAATTATTACATTATGAATATCGTTTTTATTGCTCAGAAATTGTCAATGTGAGTATATTGCTGGATTTTACAGTGACAAATATTGTTACATAAAAATGAGCATTTGATTAAGGAGCTAATTAATCTTGTGATTATTTAAATTATGAGAGGTACATATTGTCCTAGGATCAAACTCCATATTGTTTGAGTTTGGTTTTTGCTAATTATTTCTGCAAAATAACGCATTAGCTTATTTGTTATTATGGAACCAATGAGCAGCATTTCAGTAATGGAGCCTGATTAAAATCAAGATACTACAGCTTAAAGTAACCCTGCTAAGTTGTGTGAGAGACCACACGTCTCTTCATTTTAACACAAAGGGGGAAAATTACTCTTTTTGGAAATCACAGAAAGATTTGTTCGTTAATCAGTGAACAGTGGTGAAATGGTAATAGAATTTCTATAATCAGGCATTTATAGCTTTTACTATTCCCTTGTTTTACTGAACATACCACAAAGAGTAAAATCCATGGATAATAACAGAGATTATTATTTATTTATAAAGCAACTTCTTACTCAGTAATGCTGTATACAATGTGCAAACACAACATACAGGTAGAAGGTTAGACATGTTTAAACAGAGGTGACAAGGGCTCTGCTCAAACAAAACTGTGTTCCTTTTAGGGTCTGCACAATTTTTACCCAGCGGCCCTTCTCTTATTACATTTAAAATTGTGTTTTCAATCTGCACTACTGTAAAATATTTTGTGGGAGGATTTGAAGGTAAAACTGGTGATCCATTCATAAATAATATAAATAATGCCAGACAGATGAACATGTTTAAAAATGTACATTTATACTTTACGTTCCTGTTATTTTGTTTGTGTTCTTTCTTCACTTCTTCTATACTGAAAAGGCAGGAAATGCTTTTTTTGTGAACTGATGTACAACTGGCAGACAGTCAAAATTATTTTCAAATAATAATAAATTAACATCAATTTATTTTAAAATGAATTCAGATTAAAAGAAATGTGTTACCTTACTACTGACACCGAAATGATTAAATATAAAAAATATCCATACCCGTATTATTATGGACATGTGTATGCTTGTTTTACAGCTATTGTAAAACTGCAAAGCTTACACATCTAGATAATGGTGGCCGGCAGAAAACTCTCCAAATTCAGATAAACTTCACCCGCCATTATTCTCAGCCTACATGTTTTCCGCAAAATTTTGAGAAGTTCATGGGAGATGACATTCAGCTTGGTTCTTGGCTACTCCTCACCTGGTCAATGTGGTTGGCACACGCCAAAATTAGATTAATATAGGAGCAGCTGTGCATTTACAGTATATTAGATACCAAGGAACAGAAGTCAGACTAATATGCTCATTTATATAGTACAAAACAACAGACGGAGCAATGTATTTTAAATCATTATATCAATTTAACCATTCTGACGAGAATTGCACTGGAAATATGATCAGGTGGTCCTGAAGTTAGATGGAAAAATAATGATAGTTTTGTCAGTTGAAAATAAGGATGGTAAAACTTATGTCTTAAACAGTTGTGATTATTAATTCAGGAGTTTATGTTTGAAGTGCACAACTGCTGAGAAACCTGCCTGTCAGATAATTAAAACTGCAAAGATGATATTTTCATCCAGGGCATGACAAAAATTCCTCAATGTTACTTGCTAGAAAAGAGGTGGAATTCAATGAACACCAGTTAATTAACCTGTTGTCTGTAAAACAAAAACAGACAATTTATTAAAGGGTCGCCTAACGTAGCTCAGATTATCTTGACAAGTGCTGAGTTACAAACCCAACTTGATCAATTCCTCAAATTCAGGCTTCTCAGACACCACCAAAGTGATCTCGAATCAGTGGATTTCATGCCGACATTTCGCTGAAATCTTAACCTCAGTCCTCCACGTAGACTTCTATGGAGAAGACTTTGGCTTATTTCAGGGCCATATCGGGAGGACATTGGCTATCATGAAAATAACCAACGTCCTCACATAAAACTCATTGGCAAAATGACAAAATAGCTGAAGTCCTCCAGAAATGGCCCAAGTTTCAGTAAAATTAAAATATGTAATAAATAAATAAACAGTGACACATTAAATGAAATACATTAAAATACATAAAATGAACATATATAAAATATTTTTTATTAAAAATGCTGAAGATAATGTAAATATACTATTATAATATGTGACATTAATATATTATAAAATAGAGTTTCAGTACTTAACGGTTAGGGTTATGCTAAAATCTAGATATTTGAATTGTCAGAAATTCTGCCAAATTAGGAGGGGTTCGATCCTGCAGGAGTAAGCTGTCCAACCCAACCGTATGTGGCTTTACATTAACCAGACATTTTTTTGTAATATAGGTTGAGTATCCCTTATCTGAAGATCCAAGATCAGAAATTACTAAGGGTCAGTTTTTAATTGGGATACTCACCTTCCTGACACCCCGAATGTGAAACCCATTTGCTTCTCCTGCTTGGATACCATACATTGTAAACAAGCACTCATGGGAAATGTAGTCCCTTACCGCGTC
Organism: Pelodytes ibericus; assembly: GCA_036172795.1. Lineage (NCBI taxonomy): Eukaryota > Metazoa > Chordata > Amphibia > Anura > Pelodytidae > Pelodytes > Pelodytes ibericus. The sequence continues at coordinate 157,600,142 of CM069861.1, read as the reverse complement.
GATGGATAACTCAGCAGCATCATTTCACCAGCTCCACTGCTATAAATGATCTATATTACAGAAATACAATGTAAGCATGTTGCTCACCCTTAATTCAGGTAATGTAGAACATTTATAGGGCTGGTGCTGCAAAAATTATGTGTTAACCGAAAATATCCGTTAAATGAGATGCTGCCTCTCCCAACCATTTCAGATAAGGGATACTCAACCTGTAATTTAAAATGATTTAACTAGTCTTAGGAGCTTTTATTATATCATTCCATGTGTTAACCCCCGTATGCTATATCAAAACGTTTGGCACATCCAGCCTCTCCATATATTACCTTTTTTCAGCCCAAGTTATCAAACATTCAAAAGATTTAAAATCAACAAGTTGAACAGACTGGAAAAGAAGATTGTCATGCCAAAGCATGAGTTGGCATTGATATAATGTGTTATGTTTGTTATAATAGAGTGTATTGTAGGCTTTGATCCACCACCAGGCCTAAGCCATAAAGTGTAACTAGCTGATAGCCATCACCAGAGCTGGACTTCGTGAGCTGGGGTCGTAAAATGTAGTGGAGCATGTACTCTGACATTGGGTGAATCAGAGGACAACCAGAAAATATGAAATATGGGGAACACGTGTATATATTGTGTGAGGGTCCAGTATATATATATATATATTCAGATTGTCAAGGTGGTATTCTTTAATTTGGTACCAAACATGGTCAGCGGAATGTGTTACTGTCACGAGAACCAAGAATGAGTACTTTCCAAACAGTTAAAACATCCATGTTTGGTGTCTAAATACTCCTAAAAATATAAGGAATGTGATCCTTACTAAATTATGGTGTTATACAGTACATGACATGTATTGGTAAGCTTATTGTGTTTGTAGGTAACAATCCACACTAGTGCCCTGGACAGGTATGATGGAGTGGGCCATAAACTGTCAGGCCGAGCCCCTCTGATCCACCCAGGGGGGCTGGTCTCTTAGAAAATCACCAGGGATCTATATAATCAGAATGTTTGATTGTACAAAGGGAGATTTCTTTTTTAACAACTGTATGGAGAACTTTACCATCTGAATCTCCCACAAGGATTATATATATTGGTAATTATATGTAAGGATTTCTTGTGTTTTCTCCTATTTTATTTTATGGACTGTTTTGCACTTGTACTTTGTATTTCTGTATTTTTGTACAAGCACTGTGAAGCCTTTTTTCGGATTAAATGTTTACTTAATCAGCTCTTGTCTTTGTTCTCTAATATGAACTCACACTTCTGAGGATAGCTCAGGTAGAACACGTTACCAGAGGGTTAATTATATATGTGTCTGATCATTAAAGTAAGGTTGTGATACTATATTGTACTGTGTTTGGGGTAACCGAAGACGCCCGGATATAAAGTCTTGGTGGTGGCAGCAAATTGTGTACTAGGGCAATAGTGTAGGAGGTATTGCAGGGGTTAATTTAGTGGTTGCTGGGACTAGCAACAGGTAACCAGGGATCTGGTGTCATTAACCCTTTCACTCCCACACTCTTTCCACTGTCTCAGCCGGGCCAATAGCCCGTGTTCGTGACAAACTGGTTGGCAGCGTCGGGATATATTTAGAGATTTTTAGTGCTTGCTGGATTTTACCTGTAAAGGTCTTAGCACTAAAAGAAATTGCATATATTTTTTGTGTAATTTCCAAAGACCGAGCTCAGTGCTGATTTTAAAGACATACAAAGTGCAAAACAGTTCTCCCCTTCCCATCTCTTGTTTTTCTTTCTCTATCCCATTTGTGATATGGAGGCCTATCGCAAACAACCCAAAGAGGCCCTGGAATTGATGTGCCAAGCAAGGGATTTACCAACTTTTGGCAAAAACAAGGAACAACTTATTGCTGACCTTGTGGAGGCTGACAGCCATGTTTTCCCGCCAGAGACTAACACTGAAAGGGTTACTGAGCTCCCTACTTCCGCAGGAGCTCTACTTACTGGAATGCCTAGTGGTTGTACCCCTCAAAGTGTTATGGACATTTGCTCAACGGATTTATTCCGACAACTGATGGCTTCAAATCCTCAGGAGGCCCTGCAAGTGATGATCCAACAGCAGACGGCTGCACAAGAAAGATTGGCAGCTAGAGAAGCTGCAGAAAGAGAATCTGCAGAAAGGTTGGCAGAAAGAGAATCTGCAGAAAGGTTGGCAGAAAGAGAATCTGCAGAAAGGTTGGCAGAAAGAGAATCTGCAGAAAGGTTGGCAGAAAGAGAAAGAGAATCTGCAGAAAGGATGGCAGAAAGAGAAAGAGAATCTGCAGAAAGAGAGGCGCAAAGGAGACATGAGCTGGAAATGGCCAAGCTGCAGTCCATTGTTCAGTCCTCAGTGAGCAGCAATGCATCAGATTCCAGCATACGTAGGCTCCGCAAGGATGATTTTCCCTCCCTGGAAGAGGGGACTGATTTGGATGTATTCCTACAAAGTTTTGAAAAGGTATGCAGGCAGCACCAACTACCTTCAGACCAGTGGGGGAGATATTTAACTCCACAACTGAAAGGAAAAGCCTTGGATGTGTTTGTGTCCCTTCCCCCAGAGACTGATAATGATTATGAGGCAATCAAATCGGCCTTGCAAAAAACTTTTAACCTTACTCCTGAGGCTTACAGGAAAAAGTTTAGGAGCATGCAGCAGAGTGTGTCATCCAGCTGCATTCTATATGTTTCCCAATTGGAAACCACGTACAAGCAATGGGTTACTGGAGTACAAGCTACTACCTATGAAGCTGTTAATGACTTAATGGTCCTGGAGCAGTTCTTACAGACACGGAGTCCTAATATACGAGAGTGGATTTTAGAACGAAAGCCGAAAAATGCTAAGGATGCTGCCGAACTTGCAGACGACTATGCTGACATCCATGCACCCGCATCCAGGCGTGGAGCTGCGCCGACTGGCACATCAACCTGGACAGGGGGTTCAGTACCGACCACCAGATCTGCAGTGAGAACACCACTGGCTGCCAATGTAGCAGGGGCTATGTCGAGTGAGTCACAGGCCCGCCGTTGTTTTAGATGCAACCAGATTGGGCATCTGAGCATGACTTGCCCTACTAGGAGTGCACCCCTACCTGCTTGTGGAGGTGGGAGCACCCTGGGAGGGGCACCATCAGTTTTGCTTGTGGATGGATCTGTGGAAAAACAAGAGGATAACCTGCAGAGTGTGACTGTGGGTGACCGGGTGACCCTGGGACTGAGAGATTCTGGAGCTTCATTCACCTTGGTGCGCCCTGAAGTAGTTAATATTGAGGACATAATCCCTGGGAGAACTATGTCCATCAAAGGAATTGGAGGTGTGCGCCCTGCTGTGCCCCTGGCACGTGTGTACCTTGATTGGGGTTCAGGAAAAGGTTTGCGGGAGGTGGGGGTTTCTGAGGATATCCCTGTTAATGTTCTGTTGGGGAATGATTTGGGCCGGATGCTCTGTCACTACGCTCCAGAGGACACTGTTTGCGAGCTGGAAGGGCTGACCGACAGTCCTGCTCCAACTGAGGTACTGTGTGAAACTTTTGGGGACATTGGGGAATGTGATCACTGGGAGGGAGAGCAGGGGATTGATAAATGTTTACCTATAACTGAAGCACTGATGCCTTGCAAAGGTGAAATGGGGGGTGTTGTAAAACAGGCTTACAATGAAATTAAAATGTCAGAACATAGTAGAGATGCACTAGGGAGAGGTTTTGGTGTGCCCCTGATAACAAATAAGGAGGAGGGAATGGGAGTAAGTGGTGGTCTGCCGGTGTCAAAATCCAATGAGACTGTGATGTCTGAGAGTAAGGTGGAGGATGAAAACAAGGGATGTTTACCACTGGTAGCAGTTGTAACCCGCCAGCAGTGTGCCAAGGCTGCAGCTGTAGCAAATGAGGAGGATAGTGAGAGGAGGGTTGAGCTGTCTGACCCACAGGCAGAGAAACAGGTAGATCTCATCCCCGAGGGAGATGTACTCCCTGGTGCAGCAAGTTGGGGGGAGGGCAATTGGAACTTCCTGGAAGCTCTCCGCAGTGACCCCTCTCTGGAAGGGCTGAGAGACAGCGCTGAACAGCCAGGTGCTGACACAGATAGGCACCGGGTATATTGGGATAACAATATCTTATACTGGGAGTCCCTGCCCAATGACAAGCAGGGACACACAGAGGGAGAAAGGCAAATAGTTGTTCCTAGGCAATTCAGGAATGAGCTGCTGAGGATAGCCCATGAAACCCCCTTGGCAGGACATCTAGGGGTTGCTAAAACAAAATCTAGATTGGCTCACAATTTTTATTGGCCTGGTATGGGTACTGCAGTTGCAAATTATTGCCGGTCCTGTAATGTCTGTCAAAGAGTGGGTAAATCTGGGGATGTTACCCGTGTTCCCTTAGTACCTTTGCCCATCATAACTGTACCTTTTGAACGAGTGGCAGTAGATCTTGTGGGGCCATTAGCTATACCCAGCAGCACAGGGAAACAATTTATTCTTACAGTTGTGGACTATGCAACCAGATACCCGGAAGCCATCGCCTTATCCTCTGTCAGGGCAGACAAGGTAGCGGACGCTCTGATAAATATATTTTGCAGGGTGGGTTTCCCTAAAGAAATGCTCACTGATCAAGGTACACAGTTTATGTCTAATCTGATGCAAAGTCTCTGTAAGAAGGTGAATGTACAGCATTTGATAGCAAGCCCATACCATCCCCAAACCAATGGTCTCTGCGAGAGGTTCAATGGGACCTTGAAGCAGATGCTCAAAACATTTGTAGCATCACAGGGCCGGGACTGGGAGAAGTATTTACCCCATTTGCTATTTGCTTACAGGGAGGTACCACAGGAGTCCACAGGTTTCTCACCCTTTGAATTGCTGTATGGTCGCAAAGTGAGGGGGCCCCTAGATTTAGTTAGGGAAGAATGGGAAGGGAAGCTACATACCCCAGAGACTTCTGTAGTGGAATATGTTCTGAAGTTTAGGGACAGGATGCAGACATTAACAGGGCTAGTACATGATAATCTCACTGCTGCACAGTCTAGACAGAAATATTGGTATGATCGCAATGCTAGGGACCGAGTCTATGAAGTTGGACAAAAGGTAATGGTCCTGAACCCCATTAGGCAGAATAAATTGCAGGCTGCCTGGGATGGTCCCTTCACCATTTTGCAGCGTTTAGAGCCCACCACCTATGTAGTAGCCCTTGATGAGAAAGGTGAGAGGCAGAGGCAGTACCATATTAACATGTTAAAGGAATATTATGATCCAGAGAATTTGATACTCAGTGTATGTAGTACCTCAGAGGAAGAACTAGGTAATGATCCTTTGCTGGACCTAGTACAGGAAGCTAAAGGCCAGGGATCCCTGCAAGATACAGAGATCAATCCACAGCTCTCCGCTGAACAGAACAGGCAGCTACATCAGGTGCTAGGCCACTTTAGTGACACATTTACCGGGAAGCCTGGACGCACCACAATAGCCACCCACCATGTAGATACTGGGGACCACCCACCACTAAGACAGGTAGCCTACCGGGTATCCCCAGAGGTAAGGGCCCACATCCAGAAGGAGATTGAAGACATGTTAGGGCTGGGGGTAATTAGGAAATCAAAGAGCCCCTGGGCTTCCCCTGTAGTACTGGTTCCCAAGAAAGATAAATCCACCAGGTTTTGTGTAGATTACAGAAGGTTAAATGCAGTGACCACATTTGATGCTTACCCCATGCCTAGGATAGATGAACTGCTTGATCAGCTAGCAGGTGCCCAGTATCTAACTATCATGGATTTGAGCCGAGGGTACTGGCAAATCCCTATGACCCCAGTAGCCCAGGAGCGGTCAGCATTTATCACTCCTTTTGGGTTGTATGAGTTCAGCGTGATGCCTTTTGGGATGAAAAATGCCCCGGCCACATTTCAGCGACTGGTTAATCAGTTGCTGGAGAGCCATGAGGAATATGCCGTGGCATACCTAGATGACATTGCCGTATTCAGCAAGACTTGGGAGGAGCACCTGGTTCATTTGGGCAATGTGGTGGAGCAAATAAGAGGGGCAGGGCTCACCATCAAACCAGAAAAGTGTCAGATAGGCATGACAGAGGTACAGTATCTGGGACACAGAGTAGGCGGGGGAACTATCCGTCCTGAACCCAGTAAGGTGGAGTCCATTATGGCCTGGCCAGTCCCGAAGACCAAGAAACAAGTCATGTCATTTTTGGGGACAGCAGGGTATTATCGCAGATTTGTCCAAGACTACAGTGAGACAGCCAAACCCCTCACAGACTTGACTAAGAAGAAAGTATCCAAGCAGATTACGTGGACTGAGGACTGTGAAAAAGCTTTCACTGCCCTAAAGACAGCCTTGTCTAGCTTTCCAGTCCTCCAAGCCCCTGATTTTAGTAGAAGGTTTGTGGTACAGACAGACGCTTCTAATTTTGGACTGGGAGCAGTGCTTAGCCAGGTTAACTCCAAAGGAGAAGAACATCCAATACTCTACCTTAGTAGGAAGCTGTTACAAAGGGAAGTGGCCTATGCAGTTATAGAGAAGGAGTGTCTAGCTGTGGTATGGGCTTTGCAGAAATTACAGCCATATCTGTATGGCCGAGACTTTACTGTTATAACTGATCACAACCCGCTGCATTGGCTGGACAGAGTGTCAGGTAACAATGGTAAGCTCCTTCGTTGGAGTCTTATCCTCCAACAGTATAATTTCACTGTTCAACACAAAAAAGGCAGTCTGCATGGGAATGCAGATGGTCTGTCTCGTCAGGGGGAAGTAGAGGGTTAATGGTTGACAGATTTATCAGCCTGTGGCTGAATCCCTCTGTCCACCATCTTAAGGGGGAGGTGTCATGCCAAAGCATGAGTTGGCATTGATATAATGTGTTATGTTTGTTATAATAGAGTGTATTGTAGGCTTTGATCCACCACCAGGCCTAAGCCATAAAGTGTAACTAGCTGATAGCCATCACCAGAGCTGGACTTCGTGAGCTGGGGTCGTAAAATGTAGTGGAGCATGTACTCTGACATTGGGTGAATCAGAGGACAACCAGAAAATATGAAATATGGGGAACACGTGTATATATTGTGTGAGGGTCCAGTATATATATATATATATTCAGATTGTCAAGGTGGTATTCTTTAATTTGGTACCAAACATGGTCAGCGGAATGTGTTACTGTCACGAGAACCAAGAATGAGTACTTTCCAAACAGTTAAAACATCCATGTTTGGTGTCTAAATACTCCTAAAAATATAAGGAATGTGATCCTTACTAAATTATGGTGTTATACAGTACATGACATGTATTGGTAAGCTTATTGTGTTTGTAGGTAACAATCCACACTAGTGCCCTGGACAGGTATGATGGAGTGGGCCATAAACTGTCAGGCCGAGCCCCTCTGATCCACCCAGGGGGGCTGGTCTCTTAGAAAATCACCAGGGATCTATATAATCAGAATGTTTGATTGTACAAAGGGAGATTTCTTTTTTAACAACTGTATGGAGAACTTTACCATCTGAATCTCCCACAAGGATTATATATATTGGTAATTATATGTAAGGATTTCTTGTGTTTTCTCCTATTTTATTTTATGGACTGTTTTGCACTTGTACTTTGTATTTCTGTATTTTTGTACAAGCACTGTGAAGCCTTTTTTCGGATTAAATGTTTACTTAATCAGCTCTTGTCTTTGTTCTCTAATATGAACTCACACTTCTGAGGATAGCTCAGGTAGAACACGTTACCAGAGGGTTAATTATATATGTGTCTGATCATTAAAGTAAGGTTGTGATACTATATTGTACTGTGTTTGGGGTAACCGAAGACGCCCGGATATAAAGTCTTGGTGGTGGCAGCAAATTGTGTACTAGGGCAATAGTGTAGGAGGTATTGCAGGGGTTAATTTAGTGGTTGCTGGGACTAGCAACAGGTAACCAGGGATCTGGTGTCATTAACCCTTTCACTCCCACACTCTTTCCACTGTCTCAGCCGGGCCAATAGCCCGTGTTCGTGACAAAGATCAATTGCATATTGTTAAGAAAACCATACCATAGGCAGGAATATGCACCAACATTGCATGGTCGACATCTCAGGTCTGTCCTATGGATCTTCACAACCCATACAGCAGACACTGGTGTCCTTGCATAAACACTTTGCCTGGGGTTTCTTCAACAGTGAAAGAGACACAGGGGGCTATTCAATATGTGTAAAAAGAAAACATTAATGGTCAAGTTTCTTGTTTTTACATCTCTTTGGGAGTTATTTAGTAAAAAGTGAGTTGCAGGTGAGTTAAGGTGAGATGGACATTTCATTTAATCAATTTAGTTGTACATTATGCAGGAGCAAACCTAGTGAGACTGTTTATCGGGAGGCACTCACCATGTTTGTCTCTGCACAATTACTATTTATATATAATATTTATTTATTGTCAATACTATGGAGCCTCGCTGTAGACACATCCAATGATATGACCGGACCTGGTCTATAGCAATTTAAGTTAAGGTGAAATGTTACAATGACTTTCTCTCTTCAAATAATGTATATCTGTAATATGTTTCTTACAAAGTGGTAATGGTACAGTATATACAGTATGAATCATTTATATTGCTGTATAAATGTAAGGTGTTAGAGCAGGGGATATAAGAGTGGTTTCTGTAAAAACTGATGCTTGTCTGGTTGTCCTTATGTGATCAGGTCCTTGTCTGTCCTTATGGGATCTCTGACCAAACATACTATCTTGTAGCTGGGTTTACTTTGGTTAATTTGTCTCCTCCTTATCTAGCTTTCACAGTAATATTCAAGTAGTAGGCCACACTTGTTAATATCAGGTTTGCATGAAACTTCCCACCACCACCGGTAATTAAGCAGTATCAAACTTTTGAGTCTCTAGTTATAAATTACTTTTTTTTGTCTAAAATAATGTGGTAATAATAACATTTTTTTTTCTCTCAGGGCAGAAGTAATTTTGGGAAATATAATCCGGAAAAAAAACTGGAGGTGAGATTCTCTTGATGACCAAAGACAGCATTTCAAGGCAGCTAGATAGAGGTTTCCTCTTCGTGGCATTTGCAAAATTATTTTCGGAATAGGAAAAGCCAATGGATATATGTAATTTACTTTAGCTCAGAAGAAGCTCAGTCAGCCTGTGCGTTGTTATTGAATGGTGAACTGTGGTGAGTTGGCCAGAGAATAGGCCAAAATAGCCAGAATTGTGGGTGAATCTGAGTTTTCAAATCTTTTTATGCAGCTCACATCACTGGGATTGTCTTTTATCAAAATGTTTTGAATTTCACAAGGAAGCTCAACAAGGGACTTTCTTTTCAATAAACATATTTTTATTTAAAATGCCTACCCCTTCAATTAAACATAACTGCTGACACATGTCCTTTCAGGTTGCTGTTGTAATCATGCTGGTAAAATACTGTATGATAGCAACACTAGAAGCAGCAAGGCAGAAAATTTAATTTTGTTTGTTTTGTTATTCATTTCTTTTATTACAGTAGCTTATTAATTCATGTAAAAATCAGAAACTGTTTAAATTATATGGGCATATGTATATCTTAAAAGTCATAATATCTTAAAAGTCATAATGAGGACCAGAGGTTGAGACTATGGTAGTTATGGCTTTAGATGCCCTTAGAGAGCACTGCAAGATTATAACATAGAGTTAGCTTGAAGCCTCAGTATGCAGTCTCTAGAGAAGGAGATAGACTTGCAGTACATAAGGTGGAAGGTGACCAATAACATGACAATGGCAGACAAAGTGAGAGGTCACTAAGGTGACCACATGTCCCTGATTGCCCCGGACAATCTGACAATGGGACTTTATGTCCCGGGTCCTGGGCAGCCTGAATCTGGAACAATCCACAGTTACTTTGAGATATTAAGAGCTCTGAATGAAGGAAGTTTCAGACTTCTCCACTCTGCTGATTTTCTGAGAGTTTAGAAACCTCAACTGAGTGGCCTCCTTCAGAGAGCTCAGTATAAGCTGGAGGAGCCTACGCCTGCATCAATTAGGAATTTGTGTGAGTGTGTGATAGGAATAGTGCAGTTAATTATCTGCAACTGTTCAGGTCTGCTAATGTCGGGGTTAATTATCTGCCACTGCTCAGGTCTGCTCATTAAGTAGTTGATTCTCTGCAACTACTCATGTCTGCTCATGTGGTGGTTAATTCTCTGCAGCTGTTCATGTCCGGTAATTACTGTATGTTTATCATAGATATATTATTAACTCTGAAATCTACATGGTTCCTAAGGCTTTGTAATATTCACTAAAAGGTGAGTTGCAGATGAGCTGAGGTGAGTTGAGGTGAGAGGAAAATTATAGCTAAATTGGTGAAATGAAATGTTCATCTCCCCTCAACTCATGTTATCGCACCTCACCTCATCTCACCTTAACTCTTCTGCTGCTCACCTTTTAGTAAAAAGGCCCCAGCGAAATAGATAACTTATGTCTGTGTGTGTGTAATCTCAGCCCCTAAATACTGTGTCCCTTAATGGCAGCAATAAAATGTGGTCACCCTGAGCAACATGATAGAAGTATATAATGTTATACACAATAGTCATACCTAATCTAAGGTTAACACAACCATATATAACAAGGTCACTACAGATGTTTAAAAGTATTCTGAAAATCCCAGGTGCAGGTTATGGGTAAACAAATGGAATGTTTCTCCCGATTGATATGCAATGTTTGTGGCATGGTTTGATATATGAATGTCTGTAGGTTCTAGGCATCTGAAATTATGAAACCACAAGGAGGGAAAGTGTGTGGTCACAATGAGATTGGTTTCTGCTGGCCTAGCCTAAATTAAGATAAACTGGGTTTCAAAATCATTACTTAGCAAACCATTACTTTCCATTTGACAAATCAATTTCTCTGCTGGCACACATATATTGTTTCTGCTGTAATGAGAAAGCCTGGTAGGTTCTGCATGTGACAGATATAATATTAATTGCTGAGGCTATCAGACCTTTAAGTAAAGTTTTTATATTCAGGTCTAAACCAGAAGCCAAAATGATATTTTTCCAAAACACAAACTATTGTATTCTTCCAAAACATGAAATGTTAAAGTGATATTTATAATTTTACCTGTTTTATACATTCCTGCACCTTTTTGCAGTGCCATTTCTGCACACTTCTGTGCCTTTTTTAATAAATGGGCTGAATTAGCTCAAACAATGTCAATGCAGCCCAGAAGTTTGAGATTAAGGCAGGAAGTCCCGACCTTTGTTGGGAGTCAATGCTATACATTAGCGCACACTCAGAATGAGGCACAAATTCTGTGTACACTCCCTTTCGATGTTATCTTTTAGTATAAATAGTTTGCCATAGGCTATTTTTCTTGATATTTACATCCTGCTTTTTATATTCTACAGGAGATCAAGTCTTGTCATCACTACTAAACTGTACTGGGGAGGAAAGTAAGTTTACCAGAACTCCCATTTATGAAATTACCCACCAATGTTGCATGTATGTGTTCAAATGCCTGAGCTAAAGGAATAAGCTCAATATGTTTTGAAGAAACTAAAGAGTGGAATGTTACGTATTATTGACGACAAGCTGACATTAATAATGTTTAACCTTGCTACATATATTTATCCAGCCGTAAATGTATTATTGGTCATTAAACAAATAATTAACCACTGTTAATGCATTACTTTAACATTAAGAGATTGGAAAAGATACTAAAAGGGGAAGCACACATAATACATTAATCACAGGAATCAAATTGCCAAGTACAGGCAGCCTAGCCAAGTAGGATTTATATTAATTAGATTTCAGGTTGAACAGGATAGGGTTATTTACAGTGAGATCAGTTCAATTAAGAATGTATTACCAGTTGTAAATGGAGACACAATGGGTAACGCAACACATAGAGCACATACAGCTAACATCCATGTATAGAGACAAATGCAAGCTCTAGTACAACTGTCTTTGATTTATTTGAATGTATGGCATGTTTATATACTATATGAGTGCGCGTCGGAACATTATGCAATCTGTATTAGATCAACACAGTTTCCTTATGAAAAATGGGATTTTGCTGAATTGTGCTCATAGATTGACTGTCATTGGTTGCACTTGATGCCACTTAGTGTCCGTGAATAGGAATAATGATAGATAGACAGATAGATATTATTAAAATGTAATCCTTCTTTTTGTACCGTGTATGTTAGATTAAAAACAAATCCCTTCCTGCTCTACCCTTCAGCCTTAAGCAGCCTTGCTTATTGCAATGCTCTAAATATAACCTACAACAAAATGAGGGATGAGAACTACTAGCTCAGAGTAAAACTGGAAGGCTAGTTTCAAGTGCAAAAACCATGGACTGCATTTATGTGAAAAACCAAAATATATCCAAAAAATAAGACATGCACGCTGATAGTTTGTATGTAACATTAAAATTTTCTATATCTAGTTGTAAGGTCTCAACTGTCAATAGCATAAGGTCAAAAGCTACCATGTCTGGCAAAAGTGTGTTATCTTTACACAATTTTTATCTTTTCTTTTGTTTTCCTTTTTTGCCATTTTTTCTGCTCTACTATTTTGCATATTTGATATAATTTTCTGTTCTTGTTCCTGATGCAAGGTACTTCATAAGATATATTTGCAAGAGGCATTTTTGTTGTTTTTTTGTCTTTTATTTTCCATTTCTTTGGATTCCCCTTTCATCCTATTTGGACTCTATTGTTGTTAGGACAACATTTACTATTTTTTTTTTCTCTATGAGCTACCCCTCGAGCCATACATAGCCACAATTTTTTTGTTTTTGTTTTTTTTCTATATTTTTCTATTTTTTGTGTCTCTTTCCTGTTTTTCTATTCCATAATTTTTTCACTTTTTAACTTTACGTTTTCACTTTTTTTTACGTTTTATTATTTTTCTCACAGCATTGTTTGGCTTGCTATTTTTCCATTATATTTTTCTCTGTAGCTTTCTGTTCTTTTGCTTTTTTACTCCTGTACATATTATTTTTTGGACCGTTGTTACAATGTAATGTTACTAATAAAATATATATTTACATACAAACTATCAGTGTGCATGTCTGCTTTTTTTGGATATACTCTAAATATAACCTCACTATAGCTGTCACATGCATTGGGACTACATATATCTGAATTGTTTATATGTATCTTATCTGAATGTGTGTGTGATAATATATAAAGATGTCCTCAGTCTAGTGATAGTACATCTCTCCTTATTACAATACAACAGTGAACAAATTGTGTTTCTGTGATGATAGTTGAGGAAATGCATCTATCTCCCACTCAGCATCAAACAGCCTTTTACATAAATGTATTTTGCAACATGAACATATATAAGTTGTTGCCCTGGGAGAGATAATAGTCAATGTCACATTCTTCCTGCGTTAAACAGATACAGTAGTGTCCTGTATGTGAAGCCTGAGGCCACATGTCAGCTGCCATTGAGGGGGATTTCAATCAATTTGATTCAGGTTCCCCCTATTTATCTTAAGCAAAATATGGAAATGACCAGGCAATAGAAATGTATCTGTGACCGGCAGGCAAACCTCCACCAGTTGACATTCAGATATCATAATCAAACGATGCAAAAAATGACAAGGAATTAATGCTCTTAAATGATGTTTCTACCATGCATGTATTGCTGCACTAATAATTCATATGCTTCTATCACCATATGAAAAAACACTGACACATATGATCCATTTTGAGCCAGATATTTGCTGGAGATTTGGCCAATTGTCAAAACTAGGAACTCCCCCTGGAAACACCAGGATAGTTCTCAAGTATTGTTAAAGGCCTGGGAATGATTAGCTCCAATTTTAAGGAAACATATTGGCAAAGTGCTAACTTTTCAGCATTTGTAATACCACATTCATGCTTCACCTTAGAATGATTTGTATATGTATTTTTTGCAAGGGCTGAAACAGAAAGGGGCCTATCAAGAAAGCATATCATTGAAGGTAAGCTGCTCATCTTGTTCTCATAACCTGCCTCGTGTTTTTATATCGTTTTTTTGTATGATTGATTTTGTTTAGATTCCATTCTGTACTATGTAACGTGTTAAGTGGGAAGAGATTTTATTATAGTTTACATTATTGAGTTACATTATTCATTCTTCCAGTTGTTGACCCCTGGTTGCTTAATAATGTCTGTGCTTGGAAATAATAAGGCTTGGCTGATTTGTAGCAGGTAGGGGGTCTCCCACATGCATTCACAGAGGTTATGCCATTTTTACACATTCACCTCTTTCTCAGGTGTAGTTTCTTTGCTTAGTCTTTACAAAGGCTATACACATCTTTTATAAGAGATCATCCGTTGTGTACATTCTGTTCTTGTGCTGCAGCCACAGAAATTTAGCTACATGGCATCTAAGCATTGTATTTGGTTCTCATTAATGTAAAATAAAGATATTGTGATTTTCTAAGGATTAATGAAGTTGTATTCTAACTAGGGTTGCCACCTTTTTTTCCAAAAAAAAAAAAATACCAGCAATGCTATTGCCTCCATCGAGTTAACATTGGCCTAAAGCCAATTTTGTACCCGCTGGGTGGAAACCATAGTTCTAGGAACTCAAAAATGTTAGGAACCAAATATATCCCAAACAGCTTGCCAGCACCATTTATGTCACAAAACAGCTTATCAGCACCATGGATGTCCCTAAACAAATTGTCAGTGCTAAATATGTCCCCAAACAGCTTGTCAGCATCATCTATGTTCCCAATCAGCTTGCCACATGGGCGTCCGCAGGGCCCCCCCCCCCCCCCCCCTCTGGATTTTTGCAATTCCCCTTTAAAAAAAAAAAAATTTTATTTTTTTTATTTTTTTTTATTCTTATTTTTTTCTTAGTATGTAGCCTCTAGTTGTCCCTAGGGGACTGCACACCAGTTGCTGGGGTAGGAGGTGGCACCCAAAGCTGTTGCTCTCTGTAACTCTGCTTGCTGTAATACTGGTCTCCCATCCACATTGGTTCAGGTCTCTGCAGCTGTCAGTCATGCTGCATGGAGAGCCAATGACAGGGGTGCACAGGGATATGAAGTTATAGCCCCGCCCCTCAGCCCTCCATGTGGCAGCATGACTGACAGAAGAGAGCCTGCAGTGCAACATCATGGAGGAAACAGGGGAAGATACTCAGAGACCATAGCTGAGCCTCTGTAACAGGTAGGAAGAGCTTATAATAGCTTTAAGGTACATGGCAGAGTGGGGTAAATCCAGGGAGGTCCCTCCCATTTCCCTGAGGTCTCCATTTGTCCAGTCTGAGCAGATCCTCTGACCAGGCTCTGCTCACATCAACATGGTGACAAGTGGATGGGGCAGAAAAGATAATGGAGGATAAAATGATGTGATAGATGGAAGCAGATTGCAAACACAATGGGATGACATGGGGCAGAAAAGATAATAGAGGATGAAAAGAGGTGATTGATTGGAGCAGAATACAGACAAAATTGTGACATGGGGCAGAAAAGATAAAATGTAGGTGAAAAGAGGTCACTGACATGGAGGAATAAAACACATAAAATGATGGGGAAAGAGATGGCAAACATGGAGGAATAAAACATATAAAAAAGGAGGAAAGAGATAAAGAAATGTCATGGATTTAGGAATTTGGGTGTTTAGGGAATCTGTTGCTTTGTGTTTATATTGTGTGCTATAGTGTTGTATCTGGTGCTGTTGGGTTACATTGTGTGCTATAGTGTTGTATCTGGTGCTGTGGAGTTATATTGTGTGCTATAGTGTATCTGTTGCTTTGTGTTTATATTGTGTGCTATAGTGTATCTGTTGCTTTGTGTTTATATTGTGTGCTATAGTGTTGTCTGGTGCTGTTGGGTTACATTGTGTGCTATAGTGTTGTATCTGGTGCTGTGGAGTTATATTGTGTGCTATAGTGTATCTGTTGCTTTGTGTTTATATTGTGTGCTATAGTGTTGTATCTGGTGCTGTGGAGTTATATTGTGTGCTATAGTGTTTTGTATGGTGCTTTTGGGTTACATTGTGTGCTATAGTGTTATATCTGGTGCTGTGGGGTTATATTGTGTGCTATAGTGTTGTATCTGGTGCTGTTGGGTTACATTGTGTGCTATAGTGTTGTATCTGGTGCTGTGGAGTTATATTGTGTGCTATAGTGTTTTGTATGGTGCTGTTGGGTTACATTGTGTGCTATAGTGTTGTATCTGGTGCTGTGGGGTTATATTGTGTGCTATAGTGTATCTGGTGCTGTGAGGTTATATTGTGTGCTATAGTGTATCTGGTGCTGTGGGGTTATATTGTGTGCTATAGTGTTGTGTCTGGTGCTGAGAGGTTATATTGTGTGCTATAGTGTTGTATCTGGTGCTGTGGGGTTATATTGTGTGCTATAGTGTTGTATCTGGTGCTGTGGGGTTATATTGTGTGCTATAGTGTTGTGTCTGGTGCTGTGGGGTTATATTGTGTGCTATAGTGTTGTGTCTGGTGCTGTGGGGTTATATTGTGTGCTATAGTGTTGTGTCTGGTGCTGAGAGGTTATATTGTGTGCTATAGTGTTGTATCTGGTGCTATGGGGTTATATCTTTGCTATGTTGTTCTATCTGTTGCTGTGGAGTTTCAGCTAGAGCTCTGGATATTTATCTGGTGCTGTGGTTTATATCTTGTGTCATGGGTTTTTAGCTGGTACCGTGGGTTAATATCTGGTGTTGTGGGTCTATATCTGGCACAGTGGATCTATATTTGGTGCAGTGAGGCTATATCTAGTGTGGTTGGTTTATATCTGGTGCTGTGGATCTGTATCTGGTGCAGGGTTTATCAACCCTTTGCATGCCTTCACTGATAATGACAAAGCTCCTCCACTTCATGATAACTTGTCAAAAAGAGGCGCGGCGCAGAAAGGATGACGGTAAAATTATGCCCCCCCCTGAAAAAATTTCTGCGGATGCCCATGGCTTGCCAGTGCCATATATGCCCTCAAACAGCTTGCCAGCACCATCTCTTTCACCAAACAGCTTACCAGCACCATATCTGTCCCCAAACAGTTTGCTAGTGTCATATCTGTACCCAAACAACTTGCCAGTGCAATCTCTTTCCCCAAACCGCTTGTATACACCAGCTCTGTCCCCAAACAGCTTACCAGTGTCATCTCTGTCCATGGACAGTTTGTCAGCAGTATATTTGCCACCATACAGCTTGTTAGTGACATTTGTCCCCAAACACCTTGTCAGTGACAAATTTGTCCCCCAACTGAATATCACGCTACTGGTGTAGCCGTGTCATCAATTAATCACCACTGCCTTTAAAATGCTAGCTGCTGCAGACAATACTTCCTATGATTCACAGCTAGTAGGGATACAAAAATATCTCATTAACATTTATTGACCCACTGAGCATCATGGGAGTTGCAGTTCACGCCTTTTGTGATGCCAGATCAGTTAAAATAATATAATATTAAATATAATGTATCAGAGAGCGTTTCAGGGCACTTGAAGTCATCTATTGAAAGGTCAGTTAAATACCCTATTTAGACCTTTCTCTAACCATATGCTTGCAATTTACTTTTTGTAGGATTAAAGGCTTCTCTCCAGAGGCTTCAGCTTGAATATGTGGATGTTGTGTTTGCCAACCGCCCCGATAATAATACCCCCATGGAAGGTTTGTATGAGCTTTAATAATGATTGCTTTTGCTGTAGATCGTGATGAAATGATGTGGAGGACAGGCAGCTTGCCATGAATATATTGTACACACAGGTTATCTCTAAGTATGTCTGATTCTTTCATTTAATAAGTCTGATGGGAATTCTAGGAAAACTAGTGTATGATTTGGCTGGTATTATCTGCATAAAAACGTAGAGGAATGTGTTTCATTTTCACCTGTAGATTCATACTTTTAATATCTGCTGGTGATCAGATTATGTTTTCAATATTTTCATTTACGAGGCCTTTGCTTTATTAAAATGTCTGCTTCTGTGTATTATGAGAACTACTAGGTGATTGTCAGTGGTGTATCTTGATTTTGTGCTGCCCTAGGAAGACAAAATCCGGGCACCCCCCTACCCAAGCTGCACACCCACGTTACACACCTAAGACATGCCCCATCATTCAGACTCACATCAAGCTCACACTCCCATCACACTCAGTCACACACTCCTACTCCCATCACACTCAGTCCCACACACTGTCTCCCATCACACACACTCTGACTACCATCACACTCAGTCACACACACTGTCTCCCATCACACACACTCTGACTCCCATCACACTCAGTCACACACACTGTCTCCCATCACACACACTCTGACTCCCATCACACTCAGTCACACACACTGTCTCCCATCACACACACTCTGACTCCCATCACACTCAGTCACACACACTGTCTCCCATCACACACACTCTGACTCCCATCACACTCAGTCACACACACTGTCTCCCATCACACACAGTCACACACACACCGTCTCCCATCACACACACTTACCTTTCCTTGGTGGCTAGTGGCAGGCAGCATGGTCCCTCCATGCTGCCTGTTCGGCTTCCCGGCGATTGTGCTGACAGGTCACGTGACCGGGCGTGCGTATGACGTCAGCGCGCCCGTCACGTGACTGTCGGCACTTCCGCGTCGGCACACTGCAAGGGGAGCCAAACAGGCAGCACGGAGGTTTCTCTGTGCTTTCTGTTCGGCTCCCCGTGCTGCCTGTTCGGCTCCCCGTGCAGCCTGGCAGGCAGAGCGTTAGTGAGGGGGGATCTTCCGATCCCCTCTCACCTCCGGCTCTGCCTGCAAGCGTGGTCTTTTTTTTTTTTTAAAGGGCCGGATTTTTTTATTTTTTTTATTTTTTTCTTTTTTTATTTTGCCGCCATAGGCATCCGCCTAGGATGCCTCACGGTAAATACAGCACTGGTGATTGTACTGCACAGATAGATGCATATGGACTATTAAATCTGTCTTCTACTAATAATTTGGAGTTAGTCATTTGTGTGTTTCACAGGTAATCTTATTAAATTTAGTTGCCAACTTGAAGGAAAACCAAATTCAAATAACTGCATATTTTAGATATACAGAACAAGGTTAAAAAGGGTAACAAGCTTACAGGTTATTTTATTTATTTTGTATTTATTATTATTTCATTTCTGAAGAAATATCTCAAACATAGAATAATAACGAAAACATATCCACTACCCCTGCAGCAGGTCCATAACAACAAATAATTCTGGGTAATGGCAACATTTAGGGCTTTATTCACTCAATAATTAACTGTGGTGAATAGCAAATTAAGTTGCAAAACTTAGATCTAAATTGTGGAATTGTGAAAAATGTTTCCAATTTTTCACATTTCTGAAAAATGTGTGCATGTAGTCTGCAAATCAAGTAATTTGAAATGTTTTGTATTTGGCATGGCTCATTTGATTTCTAGATATCAGTGCTTTTTTAATATGTTTACTTTTGTTGAAATGCAGCTGGTGATATGTATAAAGGTGAATTGTGGTGAAAAAGTCTAAAAGTGGTCCAGTCACCATGGAAACCAATGCAATGTCCCTGCTGATTAGATCACTTTTAGAACTTTACCCCACAAATTAAACAAGGTTGAAAAATAAATCATTTGAAATTTCTGAAGCATTTTGTTACAGAAATGTTCCTGGACTATTGCAATATAGATGAACTTGAACATGCAGTGTCCATTTTAATACATTGCTGGCTAAACCACTATACAATTGAATAGTTCCTGCACTGTATTAATGGAAGTGAATTAGTGGTATTTATTCAATAAACTCTCTGGATATATTTACCATGTTACATAACTTCTAGACATTGCGTGTCTTGTGCCACTTGGGCAAATCCAGTCTCAGCTGTCTAGACTCTAAACAAATGACTATTCCATGAGCAATGCAAAGGCACCAGAATGTTTCTGAGATAAGCCTACAATATGATATGTTATGGATTTTATTATTGAGGAAACCAATCCTGACCCTAATAGCTAATAAAAGATTTCCACGAAGTTAAAAAGTACATTTCATACTTAGTGTTATAATGTTTTAACAAGACCTTTGCCACATTTCTGGCACATTCATATCAGTCAATACATTCAGTTGAGTATTTCACTGCTTAGAAGATACTGGGCTGACCATGCCAGAAGTGTACATCTTGAAAACAATGTATACGATCTTCAAGTATTTCATATCTGCATGTGAAGAGATTTTTTTTTTTTTTGCTCCTGCCTTTTTGTCCGTGGCATCTGTTTTACCATCTGCTCCAACATATCTGGCATCTACTATACATTTTCATATCTCCCACTAGTCATGCAATGCTTTGTGTGGCAGGGTTCTGGACAAGATCAAAGCCAACTATAAGCTCTGTGTTTTCTTTGAAAATAGAACTGTATTGTTACAGATCAAAAGAATGAATCATTGAACATTTCTACCCAGCCAATGTATGTTCTGTTTATGATTGTTTTTAATCATGTCAGTCATGTGATTGTGCTCGTTAATTAATTCAAAACACTATGGATGTAATAATGTGACCATAGGAAATGTCCACAAGGTTCACTCACAGATGATAGGCCAATGTGATAGTGAGTCTCATGTCTCCCACACCTTCCAGATTTCTAGCAGGCCTCTCATCCTTTATATATCGATTGGTATGACTAGTATAAGGTTTGTAACACAGTAATTTAGGTTGAAAAAAGATAAACGTCCATCAAGTTGTACCCTTCTACCTATCATTCCAAAAGAAGGCAACAAAACTTCATAACTAAGATCCTCCAATACCCTTATTAATTTCGTAGCCCTCCTTTGCACTTTTTTCAGTTCTAAGGACTGGTGCCTAGAATTATACTGCATACACCCTCTTAATCTCCTTACCAAGCATTGATAGATACATAGATACTACATAGATACTTTTTAATTGTATAAGCTGTGTATTTAGATAAATAACGTCCGCACAGGAATAGTTATAGCAAATGATCTGATTCATTACATATGAACCTATTTCAAAAAATTTATCTCAAAACAGTATATTGATTAATGTGCCAAATGATTTTAGCAATGCCATTTAGATCTTTTCGAAACCCTTTTGGCTTTATCTGATTTGCTACATAGATTTAGATTATGGTCTTCCTATTTATGGATCTGTCACGGTTGATATTTATAGTCTGACATATGCAGACAAAGAGGAATCCAAATTCCAGTTCCAACTGACAAGAAAAATAAATAGCAACAGTAAATGTAACAGTAAAAGCAACAAGTATAAAACAGTCAGCAATATAGTGTTTATTGTATACAGAGTATGAACATTTTGTATCTGTCATGGTACATGCATGGTTAGCCGGACAGGAACTGGATATTGTTGGAAGAAGCGGCAGGTAGGAGGTGACAGAGAGGTAGGAAAAAAAGCAACCATTCTCCCCCAACTGGATAAAGCCTCTCAGGTTCAGGTGGTGGCAGCTGGACACAGAAATGCAGGACAAAAAAAGGAGACAAAGGCAGAGTCGGGATGGTCCAAAATGCCAGGGCTGGCAGCAATGTATGCGAGTCGAGAAGAAAGAGCAGGTTCAGTAACTAAAGCAGAAACATTGAAAATCAACAAATCATTCTAATCTGCAGTGATCTGACAGCATTGTTCACATTTCTGTAACATGTAAACTAACGGTTTACTCAATAAAGAGAGAACTGCAGGAAATTGACATGGGAATTTCAAACATTAGGCCAATGCAGCTGAGTTGACAAATTCTCCAATGCAACTGACTGGAGATTTTCACTTCCCTGCAATTCTCTCTTTATTGTGTAGACCCATAAGCATTATATGTACCAACAGCATATCATAGAAGGAGCCCCTTGATTATTAAAGGGGCAGTTCCACCTGGCTTTTATAACAAATAAGCTGATAGTATAATATGTACAAATGAGGAATTTAATTCACCCCTTCACGACAATAGCTGTACCATGGCCGATTTCCAGGAAGCCACACAAGTAGCTCTTGTGCTTCTATAAGGATTATAAGGCACGCTAACAGAAACTGACCTTAGGTACTTTTGCTGATGCTCCATTACTGTGTGGCTACTTAATATTTTATTTTATTCTTTAATAATAAGGGTCTATGTGCCTTAATTAAGTTTTATTGGGGGACTGGTGGTATTTTGTAAATTTTTGGACTCCAGGGGCATTGAATTATTTTTATGCGTGTCTGGGGCCATCGGCATTCCCCAGGGGTGGAGCTTAATTTCTCCGCTATTTGGGGTCACATCGGGGCATATTTGGTAGCTCAAAACTTCGGCTTCTGAAATGTCCCTGATGTGTATCAATTCGGCCCTGAACTCTAGTCTATGTTGAGTAGACCTTATTTACTAAACTAATTGGTCTGTTCAGATTTATCCTCAACTCTCTCTATCTCTGAAAAACTGCATATAACTTGTAATACAGCTATTGCAGACAACAGTCCTATCTATTTCCCCAAACTTTCCAAAAAATAGTGCATTTCCTATATATTATAACATGTACAACATACTGAAAATAAGAAACGTTCAACTGCCCCTTTAAACACACTCTGCAGCAAAAAACCTTGGAATATCTAGCAGCGATGACATTTCACAAACTGGCTTTTGCCTTGAATTCACTGAACACTTCAGAATGACCAATTGTTTCCCCAAATGTTTGGAAATGCAGACTCCATGGCTAGGTGCTTGATTTTTTACACCTGTGGCAATGGGTCTAATAGAAACATCTGAATTCAATAATTGAATGGTGTGTCCCAATACTTTTGTCCAAATAGTGTAGCTATTTTACCAGCTAGACTAGTAAGTATATTATGGTGGGAACTTTTGTATGCAGGATAATTTGTGTGCTATAGACCTATTTAAATACATTTTAATAAGACAGTGTGTGGGGAAAAAAATGTTTTAAATAAATCCTACATCATGTAAAGTAAAGAAAAAAATGCATATAAAGTGTAATACAGTTATTTCTGTTGTTATGTTGTTATAGCAACAGTTCTGTTTATCTCTCGAAGCTCAACCCCCCCCCCCCCCACCCCCCATCCTTCCCCCTTTGATGTCATTGAGTTTAGAGGCCTCTGTAATATTATATTCAATATAAAACTACAGAAGAATTGTAACTTATTATAAAATATATAAAATATAAAACATACAGAAAATAGGATTGGGGGAACTGCCCCAATAAAAATGGGGCCTTCTCACCGTATAACAAACATGTACCATGTTCTCCCAGCTCACTGCTAAATGTATTGCTTATATAACATCTGACTTACTTCTGACTCATTATAGTGAAGGATTAATGAGAAGGTTAATATTTAGCAGATGTTAAAATAAGCAGAGACAGTGGAATAGAGAGTTGGTGGAACAGAAGCTTATGCTGCAATTTAGGAAGCAGGGTTCTGTTTCTAGAGTTATTTCACATAATCCATAACAAACCAGATACTCTGCTGTCAGACAGAACTCGCAAAGCCAGGAAACGCCATGAGATGAGCAACATTCCAAACCTTTTTTGTGCATGAGCGCTGAAGGGGACAAAATGAAACTGATAACTTGTGTCATCCTCCCCAAATGCTTACACATTAATCTTTTGGCTGAAAGGATGACGGATGATTGCATTAGTACACCTAAATGCTGCAGGACCATTATGCCAGCGGCAGTTAAAAGAAGCCTTTCCTTTTCTAGTTCTGTAGGAACAGGGCAGTAAATTAAAATTATTGTGGAAACAAAATCAATGAATTCATTAAAGTATTTCCTATGGGATCGCATGCTTGATTGATTGATGAACTAATTGGTATCCCTTGGACACACATGTAAGACAAGAGTCTTGCAAAAAAAAAAAAATGCCCAATCTGGCAACCCTAGCTGTGCAGAAAACCCACAGATGTGTGTCTGCAAGGCTCTTACACAATTTGTTATATATGCACATTACAAATATAGTAATGTATCATTTGTGGCACTTTAATTGCTGCTTTTTCTGAGATACTTGGGTTCTTGTTTTTTTATCTTCCCAAGCACCAGTAGGAGCTCAAACCTGATAATTGTAAATAAAAAATAATTAGAATAGATGCATACATATTTATAATCACTGTGCTTCTAAAGTCGATTTTCAAGTTAAAAATCTAGTGCCCCCAGTATGAGGATAAACTGGCATGTAGCTTTGATAGTACACAGGGCTGCCATCCGAAATTTCAGGGGCCCTTACAGAAGTAGTTTTCTGGGGGGGCCCCCGTCCCTAAATCTCCCTCGCCCTCCTACCCTCCCAAAGACATTTTATCCAGGTCTTTGTGTATGATGCCAGTGATGTATAAATGCAGCCCAGGCCATGCCTCAGCACCAGCATTGCACATCCAGGACTTACATCTGCCCCCCAGGAAATGCCCTTTCACCTGCATTGCACTTCCAGGACTTACCCCTGCCCCCCAGGACATGCCCCAATCGACCACATTGCATATCCTGGAATTACCCTTGCCCCCCAGGACATGCCCAATTTCCCGCATTGCCCATCCAGGACTTACCCCTGCCTCCCAGGATATTTTCCAGGACATGCACCATCACCCACATTGCACATCCATGACGACCAGATTGAGACACTCATATTTAAATGGGATCAGCTAGTTCCTCTCTGAAAACAGACCTCTTTTGAAAACAGACCACAATCAGCCGAAGAGTTTGACACTGACACTTGCCATGTGCACCAGCCTCCAGACAGACTCTGCCTCAGCTGTGAGGCAGAATTGAGAATAAGCCTGCATGTACAGGTTGAGTATCCCTTATCCAAAATGCTTGGGACCAAAAGTATTTTTGATAATGGATAATTTTGACTAACGGATCATTTTCACCAAAAAGATATTTTAAAGCCTTTCAGCACTCATGAAATACAGTAGTATCAATGCAAATACAGTATATCACTTACTGAGACTTACTGAGGCATCATTGGGAACCTACAGTTGGTGCTTAGTGCAGCTGAACACTGAATAAACTGTTGTTTGCTGGCATTCTGGCAGGTGTGTGTTGAATTTCCAACCTGTGTCAAAATCCCAAAAATGTTTTGGATAAGGGATCATTTTGGATTACAGATTTCTGGATAAGGGATGCTCCACCTGTATCTGCAAAGATACATGTTGGGTTTATTTGGAAGATATGTCTGGGTAATAAAAGCTTTTGTTTTACGTTGCGTAGCAATGTCTATTACAACTATATATACCAAAATAGAGCTTGTTCTAGATATTGATTACCAGACAGGGAATAACCCTACACAGAATGATTACACAAAAATGAAAAAGAGGGGGCAATAATCTGATAATGCTTAAAACTTGATAACCTGATAATGGGGTTGGGGGGGGGGGGCAAAATATGTTCTAATTTGTCACTTTAAAATGATTATGGGGTTAGGGGCCTGTCACTGGAACAATAAAGTATATTGAATAGACTGTATACACTAACACTTAGCCCAATTTACTGACACCCCATCACATGTCCATGAAGTTGGAAAGGGTCTGTATGCACAAACCTCGACTCGGTTAACAAAAATCCCAATAAAGTTTTGAGCAAATGCTATTATCCTGTGCGTGCGTGTGTGTCGTGTAACTACCTGGGCTGGTTTAATTACGGGTGCCTGATATGCTTTTGTGTAGCATCGATGGATAAATAGAGGGATAAATTACAATAATCTATATGTAATCTATAGCGGAGGGAAGACAGTGCCAACAGAACTGGCCAGTGATAATTCAGTCAGTAATGTGGTAAAAGCAGCAATTCATAAATCAAAAAATCGACTTTACATCAAGCTTAGGATTTTATACTTCAAGTCAACTCCCTGGTTCACAGCTCTGTACATTTCCTGACTGACAAAGGAAGCCTGCTCTGAACTTTTTATACAACCGTGACTGTGCATCACTGACTGAACTCAAAGAAAGCCCTGGAATTTGGGAAACCAAGAGCCATGAAGCATATGTTAGTTGCTTATGGAATTGTCACAAAACTAGGGCAACTTAAGGATTCAAAACCTGTCACAAGTTAACCCCCCCCCCCTCCCTTCCCCACCCCACCCAAGCAAATAATAGATTTCACAAAGTAGTATGGTAATAGAATAGATAATTTACCTCAGTAAAATGAGTAACAGTCAAACATAAAAGTATTTGCTTCTATTTAGCCTTGTTTTACTGTTTTTACATTACTTTGCAGTAGCATAACCTCACTCCCATTCAGCCCCCTCTAGTCAGCCATGGAAAGAATAGATTCTGTCAATAATCTGGTGTCCACTTTGAAATTACATCTAAAAAAACCACTGGGCCTAGTGTTCCAGTGAGATGTTTTTGTTATGAGTTTTTTTTACTTAATTTCCCAGCGGCCACTTTCTTTAATATTTTGACACTTTAGCAAATTAAATGGGGATAATCTGCTCAGAACCCACTGGGGTCTTAAAGCTGCCGAAAAAAAGGACATCATTAACAGTGAAATTGTGCAAAACGAAATGATTACATTCTGTTCAGAAATGGAAGGTTGCCTTATACAATTGGCAATCTGGTCATCAAAGTGACTACCTATTCATAAAACCAAACAGGATTAACCTACTTTTAATGTATTATTTTACTTTAAAGAGAATTTGTGTCTAATTGTATCAACTGTGTACTTGAATAAATGAGTTGTGATGTCTTGATCACCAGTGATGTTAAGTATTATAGTTCCATGGTATTTTTTTGAGACTTTTGCTTTATTTTTGATAAAAGTCTTTGGTTCTGGAGCAATTCAGAGGTTATTTCTTCTAGTGGTTTGATATAAAAAAAAAAAAAAAATAGACAACTCAATCGGTAAATGCTGCAGACATCAGTTGGTGCAAACATTTTAGATTAAAATAACCCATCACACTGTTCTTCTTTAATATACTGTATATACACTACCGTTCAAAAGTTTGGTTTTTGAAAGAAAACTAAATGTTGTCCATTAAAATAACACCAAATGGATTAGAAATACAGTGTAGACATTGTTAATTTTGTAAATGAATGTATTGTAGCTGGAAACTACTGTTTTTAAAAATATATACATATATATATATATAAATTCATATTATATATTATACAGCTGAAAACCGCTGTGCTGACTAAAGAACCAAATCATTATTTGTAACCTTGTCAATGTCTTGACTGTATTTCCTATTCATTTTGCAACTCATATGATGTATGTATTTCATGGAAAATAACGAGATTTCGAAGTGATCGCAAACTTTTGAATAGTAGCGTATATTCTTCCTCATTATACCAGCTTAGTCAGTGATGTAATTGCTGCCTCTGTATCTCTCGGCCCTGACCGTATCCTAAACTTCTTTGCCGCTTCCAATTAGAATTTCCAGTTATCTCTTATCTTCTCAGTGTTCACTGGCTCTGTCTGTCTGGTTGTCCTGAAAGCATCGACCTTATTTCAGACAAGAACTAGCACACAAAAAATCCATGTGTGGTTTTATTAGCATCACAATGGATATACTTGTAGTCCTTATTTCATGACCATGACTTTCCATAACTAATTAGCTGCACTGTGAACAGTGTTTATGTGTTACTTGTATTTATTAAGATTTTCCTAATCATGTCCATGCTTTTGATTAATATTTAAGTGACTAAATCTAAACTAGGCCTCCCACTTCCACAAAGGATGCTGAGTTGAGACAGGGATATTTGGTATGTGTACGTGATCTTCTTTGCTACTTCTGTTTACATTTCTCCCTTTGATGCTGGTAATTACCAATTTATAAGAGCACGTGTAGCAAATGCCAGACACTTGAAATTGTACCTTCCCCATTCACAGCTCAGACCTGCCAAGATAACTGGT
This sequence comes from Pelodytes ibericus, assembly GCA_036172795.1. Classification (NCBI taxonomy): domain Eukaryota; kingdom Metazoa; phylum Chordata; class Amphibia; order Anura; family Pelodytidae; genus Pelodytes; species Pelodytes ibericus. Next base: position 157,572,409 of record CM069861.1, on the reverse strand, counting down.
CTAAGCAAGGCACAGCTAGTCTTTTTGTTATGTGTACACGTGTACACCTCAGATAATTGTACTCTGGATCAAATAACAGTATGCCTTTCAATGTGAAAGGCAGTGATGACTCAGGGGATAAAGTCTATTTTTAATCTATGATTTCTCATAGCTAAAATTTGGACAGTGTTAAAAAATGTATCAAATTGTGTTCTGTAGTTTGGGAATATGTGTTTTTGGTTGAATTAAAACTATTAACCCCTGATTCAAACAAGCTCAATTTGATTTATGTTATAACATACATATTAATATAGCCTTTGGGATACAAAATATCATATATATTCTGTAGTGTTGTTCATATGGAGAGAAAAGGTCTTACATATAAGATTATTTATACTTACCAAAGAGTTGGACTGAAGCTATTCCAGCAAAACAATATATAGTGCATTTTTCACTTTATAATAAGAGGTGAACACTCAAGATTTTGTCTGAACAGTCACTTTATGAAGCTCCATTTAACCTAATTTTCACTTGTGTTTGTAGTTTAGACACACCACGGAAAGAATTAGTGGCTCTCGTGGGTATAGGACAGTTCTTTGCGGCTGTTTCACCACAGACAGTTCAGCGCGGCAGTTTGAACGCTGAACTGTCAGCGGTGAAGATCACCGAGACTGCTTTAATAAGCCCTTTATCCTCTGACTGGCAACCATAATGCTTCGTTAGTGTGCCAGCATCAAATAAGCTCTGCCTCAGCTGAGAGGCAGAGAACTGTAAATCCACGTGTACTTTGGACTGATGGCACCAGGTTTTTAAGCAAAACTTAGTACCACTTTAACACCTCATGCCACCGTGTATAAAAAAAAGTGTTTTCTTTAGAATCCTGTATGATGCATTTACTAACACATTTAGCAACCTGGTAGATTCAATGATCCTTCTAACTCAGTAGCCTAATATTTACAGTGGTGACATATTATTTAAAGTAGTTAGTAAATATTAATACTGCCAACATCATTTTTTCAAAAATACTTACTTAAATCACAGTAAAAAAAAAAAAAAGGAACTGTGTGCAAATAATTAAAACAGTATTTGTATTGTGTGGCTTGAACAATGACAGGTTTATGTTTTTAACAATACTGCCCCCTTGTGTCTATGTAGCATTTCTAACTTCAACCTGACAGAACAATCAGAGTTTAATATTTTTGAAACTGTGATATCCAGAGATAGGCAGAGGCACCAACATTGTTTAATTTAATTGTGTTCTACTGATCTTCACAGACCTTGTCATGGTCCATATTTTTCATGTTGTGATTTTAGCTTGATTGGGATTTCTGCACAGTTTACTGATTCATGGATAAACCCTATAAAGATTGTAGAATTTAAGTACACGTTGCACTTTGTATGCAGTGAGGTTATACTAACATACAAGTCTTTGCGTGCACTAGTTTTCTTTTTTTCTTTTTTTTGGCAGGTCTGCACTATACCCCTCTTTAATTATATATATTTATTTTAAATGTGTAGGCATCTATAAAATTGATGATCCTATGTCCATCAGGGAACAGGATCTCACTTTCACTTCGCATTAAAGCGGAAGTTTAGCGAGCTCTCAGCATTCACATCGCGATCCCCTTAGAATATATAAACTGGTAGACCCTGTTACAATGCAATTCATTGAAAGGGACCGAGTCTAGCTGAGGGGTCTTCTCAGCAACGTCTCTGCATACACGGCAATGTATCTTTAATGGTTAACTTCTCGTGGTGGGAGTTGTTCTCAACAACACGCGTGGAGAGCCAAAGAAAGCAGACACAAGTTCTTTATCCTTTAACTCTGAGTCTTTATTTATTTAACAGTCATATATATACCCCAAATTAAGGAGGTGGCTACTTCAATCTCATTGGTTATAATGTATGTGCACATATGAATATATAGGCGTATAGGGGTGTGTTAATGGTATATATGCTAAATAACTGTTACACAACACTGTTACACAACAATCTAGAAATGAGTGGAAAGTACCAGAATAAGAAATGGAAGGTACTGATAATTAAAAAGACATAGTGGTTCCAATCACGGGGTAAGACATAGATAAGAGCATTTTGGTATCATCTTCTGGTAACTTCTCCTTTCCCTAATTAGTAGGATTAATTGGAGATGGCAAGAACCTGAGATTCCAGGCCTCTGCCACCTTCTCTCCCACAAGTACTCCTAGTATCATTTCCAAAGTTAGAACATTCAGATAAACAAATGAATACATGAGATAATTATATGAGTATGTGTCTTCTAATTAAACTGAAGCTAAAACTTAAAACAGGCACAAAAGCAAAACTAACTTTTACGGTTAACCCTCACAATGCTAGGTTACTCCAGTTAACCCTTGCAATGCTGGGTTACCCCTTCAGTTCCACTCTTTTATCCATATGCTAATATGGATAACTCACTTCACTGTTCTCTCTGATATATCATAGAGAAAGCCAGTGTTTCTGAAGGCTTTCTTCTGCTTGATTGCATAGCCTAAGCAATGGTGCATCTAGCGCATTGTATGATAATATAAAAAGCACCTATAACTACTATTATTAAAACAAAGCCCATAATTATCTTCTAACCAAGAACATATTCAAAATGGCCAGTCAAAACCTGGGGCCTACTTGATATCTTTGACCACTTCTCTTATATTGTTTAAATCAAGTTGGATAACATTTGAGTGGTCTAATAAATTAAAACATCATATTATTCCGGAGTTTGCAATTCCCCAGGACTGTTGTTGACTAAATACTTTAAAATGACTTGGAGCAAAGCTGAACATGCATTCAAAACACACAAAATGGCATGCATTCAGAACATAAAGCGGCAGTCAGACAAAATGGCTGTGGACAAAACATTATGGTCTCCCATCCACGACATAATTCCAGAGGCCCCTACAGTCCATATAATGTTCATACTGTTCTCCCCTTTTAGTCTTAGAAATTGACATTGTCTGTTTTTAAGGATAACCATCAGGAGTTGCCTGGTCAACACAATCATTGTATCCCAAGTGATATGGCACACTTCCTCGATTTCACACATTGGTAGGTCATCCAGTTTAGCTGCACTGTAAGCTTCCATAATGGGGAATATTTGAGCAGTGTCTTCCAGTCTTCTTGTAGGGGCATGATGTCAGTGGTCAGGATGCACTTGAGGATGAGACCCTTGAAACAAACAACATAAACACAGACAATTAGCAACACTGATCTCACACATGCCAAACCACTTACAAGTTTCGCTCCAAGTGATCCTAGCCAATTTCCCAGTCCCAGGGGATCTCACGGATTACCTGTGAACACTTTTTAACCTACTACTTAAATCCATAATCCTTCTTGATTAAACTTTTTACAAAAACTAACTTATTTAAAAAAAAAAATCTGAAAAACTTCCTAACATTCTCTATATACAATTCCACAACAATACTATCAAAATACAATTTCTTTATGGGTCTGACTAAATCCTGTTTGTTAGAGTCGGTCTAATTGTTAAGTTTCAAAAATTCACTATACACCAAACATACCCATAATAACACAATTAAACAAATCTTTACCACAAAAATTACAATTCAGCAATAACAATTTTATACATATATACTCAATGAAAATATACTTCCCAACAAAGATGATCTGCCGTAGACTGTTGTATCTGTTGCAGATTCCTGGGTGATTTATTTGCGAGTTACCCTTAGGGTGAAGACTATGTTGGCTAGTAGTCACGGTTTATTATGTTCATCAAAACTTGCTGCTCCTTTGTTGGCCTGTTTGTCAGTACAGGAATGTGCTTTAAGTAAATAACGTTGATCCGGGAGTTGAGTTGAACAACTTTCACAACAATATTCCGATAAAGTTTAAGAGAATCCTTTTACTTGAACTGGAAAACTTTTTCGTCTTTTAAAAAATCAACTTTTCTTTAGAAATAATCTTGATCAGCATTAGATTCGTTGGTGCACTTTGAACTTGTCTTTTGTTGGCTGTACAGCTTTAATCTATAGGAAAATAAAACTCAAAAAAATTCCAGTTAGTAACATGCAATATTTCACTAAACATCTTCAATTATTTGATTTGTGACTCGCATTTATATTGCGGTCTCTAATCTTATTAATCTCCACCTTAAAATATAATTAAAACATATTATTACTACTAGTCTGTGTTGCAATATAATTATAAAAATGTGTGAAGCTGAACCACTCTTTTGTTCTTGAAAAATTATTACCCTTTTATAATCATAGTTGAATCAATTGATAATGTGAGAATATGTTCTCATACATAATAATCATGTATCTCTTTACCATTAGGACAAATAATATCATGATTAGATTATATAACCATAGCACATAACACATAGAACTTCTCAACAACTAACAGTATCTGGAATTCTGTCCCGTTCTCCCCCTCCCTTCACAAAAAGAAAAGCAATAATTTTGCAGCCGCTGCTACAATTCTCTTATCTGCAAATAGACTGTCAGAGAGAAGGGGGGCTTCTGGGGAAGCTTTCTCTCAACTTCACACACAACAAGAATTGCTACATTAACTCCTATAACTCCAAAACCACAAGCACAACTTGTCTGTTTATAACACGACACTTGCTAATTCTTTCCACTAATCACTGACATACGTACATTCTCATATATCGTATTAAAAACGTGTCTTGCATTTAAAACTTTAAACAACATCTCAATATTCTCTCACCATGTATTACATGGGGTACTTTGCCTTAATAATAACAAAAATTAGAACACAACAAATTAACATTTTATCATTGCACGTGTGTGCGTGTGTATTTACTGTATATAAATGTTGTAGAATGCAAATGCTATCTATGTGTCTAATTTAATATGCATTGCTCTTTACCTAGCAATCTAACATCCCTATAGTGTGAATATTATATTCCTAAATCACCAACAGTGTAAGTAGCGCTGTACACAAATTCTGGCCACACTAAGAACATAAAACTATTACAGTGTATGCAAGTTACCACCGATTGTATTGGATGGGCAGGGAGTTGCTTTAAAACACTAATCAATACTTTTCAGCATAAACTAAAAGTTCTGCCTCTTATTGCTATAAATACCCTTATTTCACATTATTAATTATATCTTCTGACTTTCTACAACATAGAAAAAACCCTTTATCTCCAGCAATTGCCATTTCCATGGTCGACAAAGCCTTCAACAGTTTATCTTTACAACACAAAATTCACACCTTAACTTTTATTACGAATAAACATTGCTCAAATCTTTCTCTAATACCTACTCTGATATTCTACTTAAATCTAAAGCTCATCTGTAGCTGTGCATCTGTTTATACAAATACAACCTTACAATAAAAACATTTTCACTTATCCAATTATTCTAATTTTATCTAGAGTGTTGGAAGATGTGGTATCTACCTTGGGAAAAATCTAAATATGTCTTAATAAAATAAAGACTTTAATTACAAAAGTCCTTCTAACCTTCATAAAGATTAAATACTAGTCAAACTACCCAAATACAAAAAAGAGGAATATACCATAAACAAATACACATTTCTAGTAGGTAACATGTAAAACCTGTTAAGTCTTTGCCTTTAAATTAGCATCCTGCAAATTTTAGAACGCTTTTGCCAGAACATGAAATAATGGCTCTGGTTACAGCTTTAAAATATCCCAAAAATATGCAGCTGGGGAAATCCACAGCAAATAACATTGCTACAGCAATAAAAATATGACTTTTTACATTCATAGTATTATTACATAATGCCTCCTCACTTGTAAATTGAATAAAAATAAACTTTTGTCAAAATCAATCAAATAATGGCATTTTGTAAAATTTTACAGCTGTTATACTGTCCAATGGATCGATCACGTATATTTAACATGATGTCCAAGAGATACCTCGGATACTATATGACTCTTGCTGTTTTACACACACATATTTCTATTTTTACTTAAAGATACAGTTACACAAATACAGAAGCAAATTAATTTGAAAACGATGCATAGCACTAATAAAATTAATGACTGTGCCACAATAAAATAACTCTGCAACTTTTCTGCCAAACAATAACAAAAACTGCAGTAACTACGGTTACTCTTCAGGACTTTTATACCGAACAAAGAACATAACATGAATGAACTCATTTACTATAAAACTTCTCATCACACTGCTGAATATAGCCCAGAAGATCGTTACTCAAATAATCACTCAAACTATTATACGAAAGGCTAAAATGCTGTTTTTTTTTTTTTTTTTTTTAAGCGCTCTGGTTTGAGTAATTTAGGAGATCCGTCTTCTCTACTCTACTAAATATAAAACACTTCCTTTTGCAACATCTCTATAAAACCATACTGCTGCTACTATGTAAATATTTAAACAATAACGACAATTCTTCCAACGACAACATTAAACATATTATGTCACAGCTTCTATTGTCTTATCAACCTGCGTGGCAAATATATCCAAAACACCAAGATACAGTGTGCTTGGGAGTTACAGACAGAAAACTAATCTTCAATATATTTTACAATATGTTCTATCCTCTGTTACACAGCGTATCCCAGATACACAACTTCAATTCCCAGAACTATTGTCTTGTAACTTATTTATGTGTCCCAGACACACTAGACAGACGTAACACTTTAATATTTCAGTTTAACAATGCAATGTTATAATACTCTTATACTTTATATATTAATTTCTACTATCCCCTTAAAACACTGAGTATTGGCAGGGAGGCAAATCAAACATACCTTATGGCCACAGACACAGCAGTTAATTTCTTATCTGACTATTTACATGCCGGGCTGTGCTGTGGGGGCTCTGAGCAAACAGTGAGTGCTGGATACAGCGGCTCTATCTTAGCTTTCTGTGGGACAGATCTCTTAGGGTATTTAGATTTACCCTTGTTCTTTTTTTTTCTCGCTTTGGGTTTGCCTTTAATTAAAAATTCTGACATTATCACATCTGAATTAACTACTGCTGTCACATAAATTTTGGTGTAATTTCGTGTCCACCTTGTATCGTCATACAAAGAGGCATCCTTTAATTTGCCTTTCTCACAAAATTTAGAAGTAGCCAAATTGCTGATTTGCTGTCCCATTGTGATATCCCAAAACCTCTAGACATGCACTATACAGTATATGACAGAATTGATGATCAACTCACACCACGGAACAAAATTCGGGAGTAATTGCAATATGGAATGAATTTAGATTGCCGTTTTCTATATTATACTATATTATACCCTGTTCTATGTAAATGCAAAACATTTACATCTCTCACTGGAACTTCATCAGTGAGTAAGACTTTTAACTGAGACTTCAGTATAGTCTATATTTGCCGGCACTTATATTACTGGAACATCATCAGTAACTGTTGCAACATATCTGCTTACATGACAGGCGCGACCTGTCTCTAAAATACTTATTACAGGGTTTCATCTAACAGAGACTTTTACAAACAAGTAAGGATTCAGAGAAACACGGGTAAGTCAGAGATGTATAAAATACACATATACTCACCCGGTCTGTCTGAATCCCACTTCTGACACCAGCTGAAAGGGACCGAGTCTAGCTGAGGGGTCTTCTCAGCAACGTCTCTGCATACACGGCAATGTATCTTTAATGGTTAACTTCTCGTGGTGGGAGTTGTTCTCAACAACACGCGTGGAGAGCCAAAGAAAGCAGACACAAGTTCTTTATCCTTTAACTCTGAGTCTTTATTTATTTAACAGTCATATATATACCCCAAATTAAGGAGGTGGCTACTTCAATCTCATTGGTTATAATGTATGTGCACATATGAATATATAGGCGTATAGGGGTGTGTTAATGGTATATATGCTAAATAACTGTTACACAACACTGTTACACAACAATCTAGAAATGAGTGGAAAGTACCAGAATAAGAAATGGAAGGTACTGATAATTAAAAAGACATAGTGGTTCCAATCACGGGGTAAGACATAGATAAGAGCATTTTGGTATCATCTTCTGGTAACTTCTCCTTTCCCTAATTAGTAGGATTAATTGGAGATGGCAAGAACCTGAGATTCCAGGCCTCTGCCACCTTCTCTCCCACAAGTACTCCTAGTATCATTTCCAAAGTTAGAACATTCAGATAAACAAATGAATACATGAGATAATTATATGAGTATGTGTCTTCTAATTAAACTGAAGCTAAAACTTAAAACAGGCACAAAAGCAAAACTAACTTTTACGGTTAACCCTCACAATGCTAGGTTACTCCAGTTAACCCTTGCAATGCTGGGTTACCCCTTCATTCATTATAACATGGTTCCTGTTATAACACAGCACAGGGCAATGTATCACACTAAAGCAAAAGTTTAATGAGATCTCTGGACTCACATCGCAATCTGCGCATTTTGTATTGAAAATAAAAAATGGATTTCACATATAGTGCAGACCTGCCAATAAAAGGTAAAAGAAAATATATATATATATGTTTCTATATATGTGTGTGAATGTCCAGTTGAACTTATTGTAGTTGTATTATTAATTGATGATGCAGACTAGAATTAATTAATTACATTTTCTTATAGATCAAAATGGTGATTATTACAAGAATATCTAAAAGAGTCCTTTTAATAACTTTTGCTAGTAATGAATATTTATCAAGATAATAAATGTAATTTATTTGTTTGTGGATTTTGTGTGTTCTAATTGAAACGTTTCTGTTGGCCTTACCTAGAAATTGTTCGGGCAATGTCCTATGTAATTAACCAGGGCATGGCGATGTACTGGGGAACATCACGCTGGAGTGCAATGGAGATTATGGTACTGCATACAATTTACACATATGATAATACTTGTTCAAGCACAACATTGCACAGCATAAACATTGAAACCTATGTTATCACTTAAAATTAATTAATACCGCATGTTTTGGAAACGGATACGTGTACTAAACCAGTACTGCCTCAAATAAACAAAGACACTCATACTAACAGCAACACAGGATGAAAATCTTACTCTATTACCTTCATATTGTCTGTAATGTGACTGCAGATTATATAAAAAGATCTATACGTAGTGTTAACAGCATTGCAAGAAAATGTGTGGTTTAAGGGTTGGACTGAGAATAAAAAGCAATAAAAATTAGCCCAACAATTCCTTGTCACTTAGTGTGTGCGTGTCAAGGTTGTGCCAAAAACCATAATATGCAACGATACATGTCCACACACACATGGATGGATCTGTTATGCTTCAATCTGACTGTCACTCACTATTGCCCCAGATAGAGAACCTCAGTTTTTGGGTTCAGTTGATAGTCAGTACTTGCTGTACTATGATGATTTAACTTAAAAAGGAAGGTTCCCCATATAATAGCTTCAGCAATGACAGAAATGATGGGATGTGACAAGCACTTGGGAGAACGTATTATGTATTTTGTAAACTAAGTGCAGCTTTTGTTTTGTTAAAGATGTTATTTTAATGTTTACTGACGACATTATTGAACCTTATAAAGAACATGCTACCTATTTTTATTTCTAGGAAGCTTATTCTGTAGCAAGACAATTCAACATGATCCCACCAGTGTGTGAGCAAGCTGAATACCATCTCTTCCAAAGGGAAAAAGTAGAGGTTCAACTGCCGGAATTGTATCATAAAATAGGTATGTAATACACACCACTGACCAGGCCCAGGCTTTAGATCAAGTAACAAGGCAATCAAGCCTATTATAGCAATGATATTAATTTAGTAACTGTATATGGCACAGAGGTGAAGAAAGCCTATGCAATCGCTAGAATGTTTGTTAGTCAAGAAAAACATACAACTTCTCTCTCCCAAATAATTTGAGTTGCCACCCAGGCCAGAAAAAAACATGGTTATGCCAATGTTAAATATCTAGAGGAAATAGCAAAGACAGCATTTTTTTTTACGATAAGGTGGCAACCCTACAAGTGACATAGTGGACACTGCAAATTATGAGCTCAACTGGCTACATGTGAACTCAAGCATGGGTGACCCTACAGCAGTGTGTGAATTTATGTCGACCTTGTATTGTGATCATAAAGAATGTGCAAGATGTTGACAACGAAAAATCAATCCACCTTGTTAGAAAGTATTGGTAATTAGAATTTCTGCAGGCGTATTGTCCCATGTTAACCTATTGACCTTGGCGTAAAACCTCTGCAGGAGTTATAAATTAAAGGGTCTACTGAATAAAGAGAGAATTGCAGGGAAGTGAGAAGAAATAATTCTCCCATTCAGTTGCATTGGATAATATTCTCCAACTCGGCCACTTTAGCATAAAGATTGATTAATTTTTGTGATTTTAGCAGAGTGAAAACAAAGGGAAAAAGAATGGTAAAACAAACAATAGTGCAGAACACTTATTAAACATGTATAAACCTATAGCATATTTGTGTTCCAGAATGTATGGTCGCCATATTTAAAAATCTGAGCATGAGTTTAAAAATAGTGCCCCCCTTCTCCTAAGTAAACCTGACATGTATCTTTAGAGATACATGCAGTTTTACACTCAGCTTTGGCTCAGAGCTGAGGCAGAGCTGGTCAGAAGTTTGGTGCACGCTGACAGGGTGGGTTTTCGTCTGATAAGGGTCTGCTTAGAGCGTGCATGGAAAAATTCCCTCACTTTTACATGGGAACAGCAAAGGGGGCCTTAATCAGGTCCCATGTAAAAATGAAGGTCTCTCTCAGCACTAGCAGAGATAAACAGTAAGGACCAGGCTGCCTGTTTCCCAGGGAAGCATGGCAGCTTCCCGTCAGAGGATAAACTGGTATGTACTATTAAAAGTACATGTCAGTTTATTCTCCTAGCAGCACTACATTTTGAGTTTAGTTGTTCTTTAATGGTACTGTATTCTCAAACCTATGTATATTATTGTGAATTTAACATTTATACAGTCAGCCTGTCAGACCATTTAACAAAGCCTTTCACACCACTACGGAGAACCAAATAAATCAGTAATGCTGAGTAATTATCAAGTGAATGGATGCAGGCTATGAGGTTTCAGCACAGAGGAATAATCTCTCAAGGTATAAAGATAACAGTTTAATGATATACAAATGAAAAGAGTTTAAAGTTTAGATCGCTGCTAATGAATAGAATAAATCATGTTCCTCAGTTCATATAATAGGCTCCTCTATCTGGAAACAACCAGCAGATTAAGACAGTTCTTGTTCCAGTTGATGAATACACAGGAAGAGTAAATCTTCAAAGCCTAGTTTCTCAGTACATGTGAATTCATCTCCATCCCCTGTAGTCCTTGTCACTGTGCCTAGCCCATTCATTCAAAGGATATTGAGTGTTATTGAAACTGTAAGTACTAAAACCAAGGGGAAAACAAACAAAAGGCAGCTAAGTTATTAACAAAATATAATTGCTAAGTGCGTTTCAAGAAAGATGCAAACACAACTTCATATGATTTTCGTACTTTATTAACTTGAAAAGTGAAATGTTCTTTCCTATATTCCAGTATTTTAATGAATTAGATACAGACATTTTGTTCACTGACCATTCATTTAATATGAAAGGCTCCACTTGCACTAGTAGATGGATACCAGCCATTGGTTGTAACTGATTGGTTCATTCCATGCATTGTCATTGCTAATACTCCATTTCACGTCTTCCTTAATAATAGTGTTCCACATTATGCCATTCAATGATACTAAAGGGTGATGTTGGTACTTATGACACTAGGTGACACTGTTATTACTTTACACTGTGTGAAGAACATTAGTCCAGTAATATTCAAGATTCAGTGTTGAGTACACATGGATCATGTCTGCAGAGGGATCCAGGTCTAACTCAGTTCAAATGCATTATATCCTAGGTGTTGGTGCAATGACGTGGTCTCCTCTTGCATGTGGGATTATTTCTGGGAAATATGAGAATGGTGTTCCTGAAAGTGCACGAGCATCACTAAAGGTATTGTTGTATGATGTTGAAGCTCCTGCAATGCTATAGGATTTCAATGAGATATTAATGTATATCCTGCATTACTGTAGTGTAATATAATACATGTGCATCAGCCGCAGTGCATACATTACTATTTACCACACAGAGCTAGTACTGCGCGCTCCTCCTAGCGACGCACGAAGCGTCTCTCCTCTGGGGGTAGAGGAGAGAGACAATGGGAGACATGGGAGGGGGAGAACAGATATGGGAGGGGGAGAACAGACATGGGGGGGAAAATAGACATGGGGGAAAATAGACATGAGAGGGGGAGAATAGACATGTGTGCAGAGAGGAGAGACCACAGAAATGGGAAGGGAGAGAGACATACAATGGGGGAATAGGAGAGGAAGATAGGCATGGGAAGGGAGAGGGACAGACATGAAAATGTATTTAAAAAACAGCAATATCAACTGTACACTGTTCCTCATCCCTGCACACGTTATAGTTTGGTGTCCCTTTGTTCTCTACCTCTATAACTCTCTTCTGTATCACTCTTGACCAGTCACTCCCGCCTAATAGAGAGCCTAATGTATTTCATACCATGCAGGTATGAAATTACTTTTAGGTTACTGGATTTATTTGCCTGCGGTGTAGATATAAGTGATCAATAAAAAAAAGCTAGTATTTATAGAAAAACAACGATTTCTATTTCCAAGTCTTTTTTTTTTTCTTGCTTAATAAATCTCCCTCAATTGCTTTTTGACTGTTGTTGCACAAGCTGCAAGTAGACCATCGTCTGCATAGAATTGTGTCATTTGCGCACTAAAAGTTTAATATTAATATAAAGATTTGCACATGTTGTTTGTTAATCATACAATCTGTTCATATTATGTATGTGTTGTATATTGTAATGATATAATGGATAACCTTTCAGTGCTACCAGTGGTTAAAGGATAAAATACTAAGTGAAGAGGGACGTAAACAGCAGTCTAAACTCAAAGACTTGTCACCCATCGCAGAACGTCTTGGTTGTACTCTGCCCCAACTCGCTGTAGGTAAGTAAAGTGCAACACGGACCAACACAGTGCAACAAACCAAAGGTTGAAAAAAAACTATGAAAATACTATAAAATGTGCTGTAAATGGTATGACAGATATATCCTACATGTAATATATTAAAGATGGCTATAGTTAGTTATAATTTGATCAATAAATGAAGCCTGCCAACTCTCCTCTGAAAAAATTCTATGTTAAGTTAGAAGTGGTTGAATTTCTTTTGAAACTAGACAACAAGGGACCAGTAAAAACATGCAAATAAGGCATATTATAGCTGAAAACGAAAGATTTCCAAAGATAACCATTCTTTTGTTTTTCAAACCTGGGCGTCCGCGTTATCTCTTTGGAGTCCGTTAAAACCTCCCATAGTGATTCTTGGAGATCATTGTTTATTTGCACAATGTCATTATAGTTCATTATACATTCAGCCAATGATTCTGGAACAAGGCATGCAATAACAATAAACCATGCCAAAGTGATTTTTAAAATATTAACTTATTGGCAAATTTCATTATGACCTATGATTCTGTTTCAATAAAGTAACAATTCTACGAGCCAGTACGAATATTATTGTTTTTTTGGAACTTATAAAATTCACTGGTGAACACATAGTCCTGAGGGATTTAATAGAATATTTGAAAACAATTTTTACCAGTTTCAGAATAATTGACAAACAATTTTGTGAACTTCATTGAATTAAGTTTCTTTGAACATTGAAAGTTTCATATAGGTGAAATGTTCACAGATATCTAATGCTAGAACGTAAGCATTCTTACTTTAAATGAAGCCAGTGTTTGTAAAAAAAAAAAAAAAAAAATCATCTTCTACTGCTAATCAGTGTAGGATGACATAATACTACATTAACCCTTTGGTACTCTGGCAGTCAAAGGGTTCATGGTTTACATACCACAACCTTTAATCACTTTTCAGGGATAGCTTTTATATTAGTAGCAAGTTGACAGGTGTGCAGCAGATGTATTGTAGGCCTAGTATCCACTTGAAATTTGTTTTTCATTTTTAAAAAGGATTTATTTATTCACACGTATGAGCTCAGGGTGTTAAACACATATGTGTATTTATTGTTTTTGTGTTTCTGTTTATACTGTTACAATTCAATACACAACCAACACTTGCAAAACATTTTACAATTCAGCAAAGATGTCACACAAAGGAAAATGATTGATTTCCGCTGTGCCAAGGAGCAGTGGCGTTGCTAGGGGTGGGATTCTGGGGCTGAATCCCCGGTGCATAGCCCTGAATGGAGACTCCAGGGCTATCATTTTAACTTTTTTAACATCCCCCCTGAGCTTTCCTCCATTCAGGACATTGGCCCCAGAATCGTACGTTTAAGCTCTAGCAGGGGTGAGGCAGGGGAGGAGTGGTGCTGCTATAGGGAGCTCTGTCCCTAGCACCTCTTCCTTGAGGTGCGGCCCACATGTGAGTGCCTGTGGTAACCGCACCTCCTATCACACTGAGCACAGCGAGACGTGTAAGTGTGTGAGAGGGAGAGAAATACAGTGTGTGAGAGAGAGAGAGATGAACTGTGTGCGAGAGATAGAGAGAGAGAGAGAGAGAGAGAGACGGAGTGCATTTGAGAGAGAGAGATGGAGTGCGTGTGTGAGAGAGAGACGGAGTGCATTTGTGAGAGAGAGATGGAGTGCGTGTGTGAGAGAGAGACGGAGTACATGTGTGAGAGAGAGATGGAGTGTGTTTGAGAGAGAGAGACGGAGTGTGTGTGTGTGGGAGAGAGGGACGGAGTGTGTGTGTGTGTGAGAGATGGAGTGTGTGTGTGTGAGAGAAAGACGGAGTGTGTAAGAGACGGAGTGTGTTTAAGAGAGATACGGAGTGTGTGTGTGTGTGAGAGAGAGAGAGTGATGGAGTGTGTGAGAGACGGAGTGTGTGTGTGTGAGAGACGGAGAGTGTTTCACAGGGCCCATCTGGGCTCTAGCCCCAGATCATTTGAAGACCTAGCAACATCCCAGCCAAGGAGTTTACATTTTAACATAGTCAAGAAATTAACACTGAACGCAAAATCTGGGCTCAAGGCCCAAGTATGTTATTGCTTAGAAAAAGTAAAAAGTATTTTTAAGGGAAACTAGGGCAAAAACTTAAAGGACAGCTGTCACCGATATTTTAAACATAAATCAAAACAAAACTTTATACTATCTAAAATTTATGCTAAACCTTATAATAAAAAAAGGTTAGAATCATGCAGCTAGGATACAGTGCACATAGTATGGGGAGAGAACTGCCATTTGCCCATCAATTCAATCTGTTTTGAGCTGATCCAACCAAATGGATAGTTTATTATAATTTTATTACTGGTTATTTGTGTAAGTAATGTAAAGAAGTTGCTCTTTTCCCTCTTCACAAACAATGCAATTGTTTCTATCTTCTCTTGTAGCATGGTGTCTGCGGAATGAGGGAGTGAGTTCGGTTCTCTTAGGGTCTTCTAATCCAGAGCAACTGGTAGAAAACTTGGGAGCCATACAGGCAAGTATAGCTATTGTTTTAAAAGTACATATATTTATGCGTCAGTCACACACCCCAAATGTTTGGGACTGGCGCATTTACCCAGAGTTACTGTTAATCATTGGCGCACACAACGATATTTCAGCTTCTGCTCATATTTCAAATAACGCCATAAGTGTAGATCAATATATTGTCAATCTTTCTGGCAAGCATGGGTTTAAAATAAACATATACACTTCTGTATGTCAGGGTCACTCCAGTGATCCACATGACCTTTTGATCTTGTCTTTCCCTTGGTGACATGGGCTGTTTAGAGATTTCTGGGGTGTTTGTGTTTAGCTTTAATTTTCTTCTTTCTCATTACTGTACCTCCACAAATTATATTTTGTTTTGATTGCCATAAGAAGGGCTTTTGTTAGATACCATTATATTCATAATATCTTATAATCTACTTCAAAAAAAAAATCATACAATATGATGAAAAAAAACACTTTTTCTAACTTTGACCTAAAAAATAATTTACACAAATACAATCATTAAAAACGACCCCCTCTAAAAAGTTTCAAAATTTTGTTCCAAGTTTAGAAATATGCTTGTTTCCATGTTTTTCTGCTGTTTTTTGTGAGTTATAGGACAAAAAACAAAAATAGTGGGGGGAGGGGGGTTTCACCTTTTGGCCCCAACCCTAACCCTAAATTTAACCCTAACCCTAAATTTAACCCTAACTCTAATCCTTATGTTAACCCTTAAATTATTCTAATTTTAATTTAATTTTAACCCTAACCCTTTATTTTAATGCTAACCCTAATTTAATTGTAACCCTAACCAATATTCTAACCCTAACCCTAGGTTTTTGCAATGTTACTGAATACCTCTAGCGGCAGTCTAGCAACAGCATCAGAGCAACAGAAGTGAAATTTTTTTCACTTCCAACGTTCTACCCACAAGAGGGCAAGAGCTGTATTGGAGGAGCATGCTGCTGTCCAATATGGAGCCCACAAATGGCTCCATGTTGCTTAACGCCTCGACCTCAAGGATCACCGTTTGAGCAGTGTTTGCGATCTTAGATTTTTTTCCAAGTTATGGGGCAAAAAACAAAAATAGTGTTTTTTTCCCTATATTGACCTTTTGACCCTAACCCTAAATTTAACCCCAACTCTAACCCTTATGCTAACCCTTAATATTTTTTTATTTTAATTTAATTTTAACCCTATCCCTTATGCTAACCCCAATTTAATTGTTACCTTAACAGCTATTCTAATCCTAACCCTAGATTTAAGCTAATTAACCACTTGTTCCACCGCAGGACGTGTCAGGCATGTCCATTGTCGGCAACGGAGTTGCCTGCTATACGTGCCTGACACGTCCTTTGTCGCGAAGGGTTAAAGGGACTGTATCACCTAAACATTGTTTTTATTGGGCATTTAGAGGATACAAAAATGATTGAAAATGTAAATACAAATGCCTAAATTAGGAGAAAAATGTGTTTTAAAAGTGTCCGAGGAGTCTCCTGCTTATGCTTATCACCCGCGGCCAGATATGCAAATTACACATTTCCCACTGAAAAGCTGTGTATTTGCATATTAGGCCACAGGTAATGTAATAAGCAGTAGACACCACAGACATTTAAAACACATTTTTCTCCTAATTTAGGCATTTGCTTGTAATTTTGATACCACAAAGTACAGATATATAATTTTCAATCATTTTTATCTTTTAGGTGATACAGTCCCTTTAAGGTGCTATATATTTTGTTTTTACACATTGCAGACATTTTTTAAATAATAAATGTTTTTATTGAGGTTACTAATTGGTGTAGGAGATAAATGTATTTTTTTATATGGGAAACTAAAAATAACAGATTGATTGATGAGGGAAATGCCAGTCATCTATTATATTTTAAAATATGCTATTTCCGCCTATATTTTCCAGTTTTCTTGTAAATGTATTCCTTTACAATATTTAAAAAAACAAAAACAATTTAGTGGCCCATAATGCAAATTCATCAGCCCACCCATTATCATCAGTCACAGATAGACGGGTAAGGCAGATTTACGCACAGATAAATTAGAGTTAAAGTTTTGTGTATTTGGGGCATTTAAGAGTGAAAAGTTGTGCAACCAAAGCCAATAGAGTCAGGTTAGAGAGCAGCCCGAGGGGCAATTTCCACACTTGCCAGCCCTCCCCTGAAGTCAGGTTGGCATATGAAATAAATGATTGCCGTTTTATTTTCACTGCAGGTCCTTCCAAAGATGACATCACATATTGTGAATGAGGTTGACAACATTTTGGGAAACAAGCCATACAGTAAAAAGGACTACAGATCATAACACACTGCATGAAACAAGGACTGCATGGTTATACTAGTGCCCTGTATATAGTACTGGATCAGTATCTGTACACTGGATGTTCCAGTAACATGCTATATTATCTGTCATTACCGGGGTTGCTAACACTGAACACCTACCCTGCAAGCACATAACTCTCAATATGATTTGTACTATGTTTCTTACTGTTTAATTCCATGCAATCTTGCTTTGTATAGAGGGATAAAAGAACTAAAATGATATGAGAAATGTTATGGTTTGTAACAATAAAATGGTAAAGAGTTTGTTTTAAATATGCAATATATTTTCCTACTGCATAATTTGTTCTTTAGGATTTATGAAAAATGCAACGATAAATAGAACTCAATATGACTTTAATGATACATTTTAAAACAAGTTTGGTATATATCTGTTTATAAGCACATTGGTATTATATTGTTAATTATATAGTTTGTTTCTGGACTGTCTATAACATGGAACGTGAGATTTTCTTTTTATTTAAATACTTAACATATACAGAACTAGATGAATTTGAAAATAAAGAAAGAAAACTCATTAATAGAAATAGGTATAACACATCTCGGTAAAACCATAAAATTGTATAATTGGGCTCATTTTCCCATTTATTTAATTATTATTTAAGAACTTTACATCTGTAACCAAGTATAATTTTTGAATCCAAAAAAGCTGGATCAGAAAATTGGATCAAAAACAAGACTATTTTTTTACTTGCACAGAATCTAATGGTAATCATGTTTAACTACTATTGGTTGTAGGCTGTATCTAAGTATGAAAAAATAAAAGGAAACCTTTTTAATATATATTTTTCTTAAATGTAATATACATGAGCATTGGGTTGTGTTAAATTATATAAAGAATTCAGTATGGTATTTTTGAATATGTATATTTTCTAAGCGAAGGTTACTTGTGAAATATAGCTGAATAAAGCAAGGGCTTTAATAATGTGAGAAATAAATGTCCCATTACAAAGATATATATATATATATATATATATATATATATATATATATATATATATATATATATATATATATATATATATATATATATATTTTCACATGAACATTAAATTAGGTAAAAATAATAAAATTACCTAGAACTAGCCATCCTTCTTCCACACAGATGCATTCATTTGAATTGCACATCAATGGTACAAACCAAGGGTATCTTGTGAAAGGTAGAAAATGATGGCTCAACTGGTTGTTAAGACCATGTGACCTCCCTCATCTCTAGTGAACTGGCTCCAGGCAAATGTATGCAGCCAATCCAAAATCAGTAAAGAGTCATCATTTGGGAGTTCCCATGTATTAATATATTGCATCTATTTCTTTGGGATGCATTGTGATTATGAACAGGATTCTCTATATGCTCCTTCTATGGAATTGCTCTACAGTCCTTTGTGGTGAGCACTGATTAGGGTTGCCATTTTTTACCGGTCACATATAACTTTTGCAGGCTGCCTTGCTGTATGTAGAAGTAATATGTGACCAGAAGGTAGTGGATACCACAACACCACAATGAATTGTTGATTGATTTCCTTCTGGACTTCTACATACTGCAAGGCAGCCTGCAAAAGTTATTTGTGACCGGTAAAAAGAGGTGGCAACCCTAGCACTGATGTATATTGTAAAGTACTGGCCAGTGTGTACTGATCTTCTTATGAAGACTGCTTGGCGAATGGGTTTTAGAATCTCAGTATGGTTTCTCTTTAGTGTACATTGCAAAATGACTATATTTATGAAGGCAAAATTGGAACATTGGAATGTTATGAATAAAATGTAGTACATTACTGAATGTTATATTTATAGCAGATATCAATAAGTGTTTTATATCTAAAAAAAAAAAAAAAAATTGCATGTCAGGTTGCTAGAGACCATTTTTTACCACTGTCATTAAGCACCACTTCCATTAAGTACCACTGTCACAGGATTCCAAAAAAAGTTTAGCTGTCCTTTAATGTTTATGTATCAACCCTTCTAAAGTGGGACAAATGCCTCTTTTGATGAAAATCTCTCATCCCCCCTTCTGTGACAGTGCCAAAAATGAAATACTGTACAGATGAAGATCTACCACAACTTCTAATAACCAAAACAATTTCCAGCACCTCTTAATAAGCAGATCCCATCAATGAAGGGACAATGGTTTTACAGAACTACCATGGCTATTATTATTATTCTGACAAAGAACCTGTTATTGCTTCGCGATGCATGTGTAAATATATATATGCTACCGTAACCATGGAGACCTGTGTACATCACACTCCTATTTGTACCTTTACCAAATAGCAATGAAAACTTCTCTGTAGCGCCAGTTAGAATTAAGGTGACTTCAGAGAATAGCTTTTTACTACAATTTAAAAAAGTAGATTATTATTACTTAATATATTTATGAAATGGGTAATGCAAATATTTATTTATTTATTTATTTATTTAGAAAGTGTTTTCTAATATTTGCTAATATACCGTATGCATCTTGCAAACAGAATTACCTTATCTATGTAATACTCATTTGATAAAATAAATAATAACTAGCTTTTTTGTTTGTTTTTACCAATAATATTAAAATAAAAACACTTAAAAATAGAACACGTTTTTCTGAAGCAATGTAGGTTTTTACATTTCTTTTCAACACTATATTCTCCCCCATATTATTCCATGTGATATTATCATAAATATTATATTATCATAAAAGTAAAATAATGTGGCATTACATTTTAATTAAATTATTTTTAAATGTGATGTTCTGTAGACTAACTAAGATTTGTGCAAAGAAGAAAAAAAAGAAAAATACAATGTTGCAAAGGAGGGGAGGTTCCCAGTATAAACACACATAATGCAATATTCAGCAAAATGTGCCTTTTTATACTGAAACTGAATTTAAGATGATTTTATGTTGCCTACTTCTAAAAATGATTGCTCTGCAATCCATCACAAAAACCTGAGTCAAAACTGAAGATAACCAAAAACAATGGCTTAACTGATTTGAGCAAGAAGGGGTGAGTAATCAAATTCTCTCTCTTTGGCAGTCAAAAAGTTAAACTAAACATAGTGTAAAAACATAATGGGTTCTAATACTCTTAGTGCTGGAGTATTGTGCATGCAAATCACTCCTTTGGCACAGGATGCACTAGGCAAGCAATCAAATTAACAAGTGGGTGTTCTTTTATATTCCTATTTTAATCCATGCTGTTTGTACATACCCTTAAACTACCTAATTATTCAGCAGTAATGCTTTTACTCTGTGTGTGCATGCATGATTTTAAGAGTTAATCATTGGCATAACCTGCATGTCTATCACTTTTTTATTTATAGCTCTGAACTCACAGACTATAAATCCCTGATCTGGAAAAAAAAAGGGGATTTGATATGATTGTGGGTTGAATTAATTATAGAATGTGCCGGCAGATAAGAACTATTCGCCCCATCCAACTTGACCAATATTTTTAAAATGTTAACCCTCTCAGTGCTGCAGGGAACAGTGTTTTTGTTCCTTACAGCACTGAAAGGGTTGAAATGTGCAAATAGCTGCTGCATTAAGCACCCACTGCACATTCAAATCTGTTTTTTGTTTTTTTTGTGTTAAATAAAAGATTTTTGCCCATTAATATTTACCAGCTGACATTAAAACACTGTTTGTGTGGTAATTACCTAGCAGAATGGTGTTTTAATGCACTTTTTATTACCAGCTCTGCTGGTAAGAAAAAAAAAATAGTTTTCTTCTTTACATTCAAACTATAAACAATGTTTAGGTGGCAGAGCCCCATTAATAGAGAAGCGTCTTTTCTGGGTAGTTATAGCTAGTCACACTGGTTTCAGCCACAGATTTGTAAGGGGTCGTCTAACTATATTTTTCTCCTGTTTTTCCATTCCAACATCTTTCTATACAATGCAGGTAGAAAAACACAGAATACACAAGCCCCGTATATTCTTCATAGATAACTGAATTTATCTGTTTGCTACTCCATATAAAAGCCAGTTTTGTTAAGACATTATAGGTACTGTAAAAGTTAAATGGGTTTTTTTTTTTTACATTATAATGTAACATGCTATATCTGCGACAATTACCCTATTTACATTTCTTAAAAATACCATGAATTTTACCCCCAACCAATTTATTATTTCAAATAACAAAACAGCAACCTGGAATTTAGAAGCCAAAAATTCCAGTTCATTACTAAAAGAATTAAACTGCAAAAATAAGTGATTTATTTATTTGAAGTTAGAATCTGTGGCCATGTATCAGATCAAATAGACAGAGGATATTAAGCACTATTCTGTATTTTGGTTACGAAAAATGCTTATGTTAAGTTAAATATTGCTATGGCTAAAGTGTACCAATCATGCAAGTATTTTTATATTTGATAAGAATAAAACGAAATGAAAACTATCTCTTCATGTGTTTTTATTGGAAACCTGTACAACTGTGTAAATACTTTATCAAGTATGTTTTGAAGTTAAGGATAAGGAAAACTGAAATATCTGACATAAAGCCATGAATAAATAATAGAAGTACTGGGTCTATCCAGCATGAAAAATAGATAAACCATAAAACAAGATCACAAAGGTGCTGGTACTAGACATCACTAGAACATAGATTTAAAGTTAAGCATTGATTAAGGAAACTAGTGATAACATAAAGGAGAGGACTGACAACTTTTGGCCCAGGGGCAAAAACAATTTAGTTGCCCATGGAGTATCCTCATTAGTACAGCTGTTATCATAGGAGATTGACTGGCAAGACATATGTACTGACTGATAAACTACAGAGATTGAATGACAGACAAGACACATAGGAAAACAGAGCAGTGGTTCAGCCCCATTTCCCCTGGCCGTTCTCTATGTCAGATCCAGAAATGCACAAGAGAGAAGTAGACTTTGAAGATGAAGACATTGAGGTACTCACCTCTAACACATGTACTGTATATGGGAAGGCCAAAATATGCCCTGTATGCTTTCTATCCTAAACTCATTTTCCCAGCCAGAACCTCAACTGAAAAATGGCTGCCTAAACTATGCATTGGGGCATTTAGAAGTGAGAAGTGGCATAGCCCTGATCCCCAGCCCCTTGAGTCAACTTAGAGACCAGGGGGGGGGGGGGGGGGCAATAACCCTCTTACATACAAAGGAACCAAGGGGCTGAATGTGGCATCTGAATTGCATTTCTGCCACACACAGCCTGTGTTGGGAATTCAATTCTGTAAGATACCAGAATGGTGAACTGTGCGCAAGGGCATGCACGGCTGCGTCTTTTTAACTAAAGCAGAATCAATGGGAACTACATTTCCCATGATTCTGCAGTAGTTAAAGCCGTGATCACACACAATCCACCATTTGGGTGTCTTCTGAATTGCATTGCCGGCACAATTGTCAGCAACACAATCCGGATGTAACATTCATAGAGTCCCTAACAGTGGCTGGGGACTCTATGAATGAAGTAAAGTATAAATTAAGTCCTCCCTCCCCCAGTAAGTAAAAAAAAAAGTTATTTTGTCCTTTAATGTTAATCTTTTCAGTGCTATAGGGTGCAATGTTTGTGTTCACTACAGCGCTGGATGGGTTCAAATTTGTAAGTATCGGCTGAGTTCAGCACAATTAACTCATGATTTTTTTTGTGTAAAATTGACAGACAAAAAATCTTTAGAATTGGTGCCTGTGTATTTGTGAGTTTAATTCGAATAAATGACACTTTTGTAATCATTTTAACCCTTTCAGGCTCCCTGGTTTCTCTCTGAAACCATGTTTTCATTGTGATTTTGATTTCATGGTCCTAAAACAATGTTACATTTACGTATTGTAAATAAAACAACGTATTTTAACAATCCCAAGATTGATTTTTCATTCCATTAATATTGTACAATAATGGATCTTGGCCAGTACATTTTCTATGACTTAGTTAAGGTTTCATGTCTTTGGCATTACAGTCAAAAACTATAAATATGGAGGACGAATCGAATGCACACACAACTGCCCGCCTCCAAACCTCATCACTGTTTTTGGAGCAGACATTTCACTCTCCGTCTGTGTAGGATAGACAGCCCTGCTATGGGAGGTGGCAGTCCCCTGCAGCCATCTATATCTCTTTATCTACATATTTGTTGCCTGAATCTGAGCTTATCATCTATAGATTTGGAGGAGAATAGGCTCATCTTAGTTTTTATATTTTTTTAATGATGAATATTAATATAGTGTCAGATTGTACTAACTGGAAAACAGATGATACGTTAGGGAAAAATAGATGATAGCATCTAATAAGTGTAGCTTTATGATTATTATTTTTTTGGGATAATACAGGGACATTGTTAATTAACTTAGAAACATAGAATGTGTCGGCAGATAAGAACCATTCGGTCCATCTAGTCTGCCCAATTTTTTTGAGTACTTTTATTAGTCCCCCGTTCCCGGTCTTATAGCTGGATAATTTATGGACCATTTCACATTTAGTTAGGATTTATTATACAGGCAATGTAAGTTATGTATGTAACCGGTAAACACGGAAATAAGGCCAAATAGTGGCGCGCTCGCCACTCCCGCACTCGGGGTACATGTGCCAGTTCCGCACTTCTGGGGTACACTAAAGCCAGGGTAACGGATGTATAAATAATCAGGGGCTAAAAACTGCCTGAAATGTAGCAGAGATTCTTAACCAAATCTATTTGTGGACGAAAGTGTTGGGATGTATGAAAAAAAGATGCAATTGATAAGAAATTACAGAATATTGATGCAAGCGCTTGAGGGGAAAAAGTAGTAGTACAGAATACCAAGCAGAAAAATTGTACAAAAATTTGTAAGTGATACAAATGAAGAGTTTAATTAAACAACTGGTACAAAAAAAAATCAATACATAAAATATAAAGTATATCAAATGATCAGTAGTTAAAACCAATGAGTAACATAAAAAAAATGTAATCGCATCCACTCTAGAGCCATGGGTACAGCTCTATTTGGTGAGCATAGAAGATTTTTTCTTCACACTTATTTCTTTGTTTCCTCCTTTCTGGAGCTCATCTCCTACTCAGTAATACATAAGAAATACTAATTGTGCCATTTTGTAAGCTTCCCAACCCTTCATGTGCTGGTTTTGTTTTTAAACTAAAAAAAAAAACTTTTCCGTCACTGCTATTACCAGTCTGTGGTTACCTTCCTTGGAAAACATTAAAAACATTACATTAAGATAGATTATGATTTATCTTTTGCAAATTAGGCCTAGACACCATATCAGATATTACTGTGCAGTATAAAAATGAAATTAAGATTGTACATTTTCAATTCAAAAGCTCACAATCATGAATATTCCAATAAACACTGTGAGAAAATACATGACTGAACCAAACATCTATGTGACTCTTGATTGTGGAGGAGGAAACAAACTTTCAATTTAACTACTAACCCCACAGTAATATATTAATTTAAAATAAATGTGGGTGTGCATATGAAGCAATGGTTTGAAAAGAAATATAAGGATTTGGCATATTACTCTAAATCGCTCACAAAATGAACCTTGTGATTTATAAAAATGTTAAATAGATTTTTTTACAAGCATGGCATCTAGCCGGTGAGCAAATAAAATAATGAAAGAAGTGAATCTAAAAATATATAATATTCAAGAGTAATACTATACTATTATTATTTTAACAAGTTTCTCTGCAGGACAGGATCCATTCTAGGGCATTATTCATGAAATTGTAGGGAATTGAGAAGGTAATTTCATCTTATGTAACTAAACAAGTGTGAAAGGGCGCCGCCATTTTGTGAAATATAGTGTTTTTGGGTGCGGCCCCTAGTGACTTTACAGCACAAATTTCTCACTTTGGGGCTTGGGACACAGAATGCAGTCTATAAGTTAGAATTCTGATCATAAACCTGCATTGAATGGGAGGGTAATGTAACTATTACATCACAAAGGGGCATGCATGATGCCGTTTGATCAGGTTAATCTCATCTCTTTATTTTGGAAGGCAGGTAAAAAAAAGTTATACAAAGCCTCCTAGTCTTGCCCACTATGGTACACAGGAGCCAGTAAAAGAGCAGTGGAGTATTTTATGACTTCATCAAACAGGCAACAGTTGTAAATTGAGACTGGCTGGAAGATTTTGGATGATGTTGAATCATGGGAATTATTCACATAATGGATGCTGGAGATAAACACCTAATTTTATTTTTCCTTTTATATACGATAAATTCAACCATATATTAAAAAAAAAAAAAAACAGTGGCATTTGATTTATATATGTGTTTTTCTTTTAATTGACCAGGTTATATAGTTACATCTTATGTAAGTGGTAGTTAAGGTGAAAGTGGTCAACTGAATGGGAGAATTTTTCTAACTTTTTTTGGCCTTAAGTTCAAAATTCCCCTCTCAATTCCCTGCAAATTTCTTTTGTGAATAAAGCGTTAGACTTCCTCTTTCCATACAAATAAATTGCGACTTGCAATGGGTATACAAGTGACATCATATGTGCTCATATGCTCATTGTATATCCCCATTGCTCTTTTGGAGTTGTATGGTGCATGTGTGTATTGTGTCAGTACAATCAAAAAGAGTATTCTTGCTCCCTCTGTTGTTTTCAAATGAGTAGGCATTGAGCTTAATAAGTGCAGCTGAAGCAAATAGAAGGGAAAAAAGTTTCTACATTTTCTACAATGCAAAAAAAAAATGTAATACTAATCTCACCGAAAATTGGTTGGTTAAGCTTCCATAGAAACTGTAGTTCACAAAAATTGGAATGCCAAAAACTAACCATCACTGCCTTAGTCTGCTTCCTCTCTTAATGAGAGATTAAACCAACAATACTATTTGTGCTCCTTGTGAGAACCAAACAAATAGATAACATTTCTCTGTATTTGGACTTAGAATTACTCTCATACACGATATTAATACAATCTGTATTGCGGCAAAAAAAACTTTCTTTCTTTTTTTTTAATTTTTACACATTTTGATTATACTTGAATAATATTACCTTAGATTAAAAATTATTTTAATGTATAGATTTGGTCCCAAAACAGGATTTATTTTAAGTTTGTTGAGTTTATGTAATATGAGTTACACAAGCAAATTAGAGTGACAATATGCAAATAAAGCATCACATCAGTGTCATTTGGCGCACTCAACTGGCTTTCAACTAAAAGGTGAGTTCATTGCTGGCAGGTGTTATTTAGGTGTGACTCTGCACATGCATACAATGTTATGTTATTAAATAGGCCAGGGAGTTGTGAACCTATCATTGAACACAATCCTTTGAGGAGCAGTGACATTTAGACAACAATGTATTTGTCAGGCTTGCATTGCTTTTTATGATTGGAGTCTGATGAAAACCATCAAAACATGTCACATTCCTGTGCACATCACTTCAGTACTGCTGTTTTTGTTTCCAGGTCAGGAACTGCCGACTGCTTTCTAATGGTAAGCAGCATGGTTGTTTAAAGTCAATATTAGTACAGATAATTTTTGTGGATTTGGTAATTGGGTCTCCTCAGCCCTTAAAAGAAAGCATGTTTTTATGAGATAGTGTATTTTAATGCGTTATTTTTTTTAAATAATCTATCCTTTAGGTTCTGCCATATTAGATTATTCCTTAATTGATATATAGAGGAGTGATCTTCAAGTACTTTTATTATTTTATTACTAAACGTTATATTTCTCTTGAACTTCTAATATAGAAGCCAAAGTGAAATGTTAGTTGTTCCTAGTGTTAGGATAAACTGACATGTACTTTTGGTAGTTGACCGGCTCTTTAACTAGGTCCCACCTGCTGATCCCATGCAAAAACTAGTCGCCGACCAGATGGCTGCCTGCTTCCTATGGAACCATGGTAGCTGTCAGTCATTGGATAAACTGGCTCGCCCGGTTCTGACTGCTAAATGCGAGGGTCTCTGGCTGTTAGCTCAGAAAGAGCCCCTCTTTTTTGCATGGGGTCAGCAGGGGGGACCTTAACTAGGCGACAACCAGGAAAAGCTGTGTCTCACATAGTTATACATCAGGTTTAATCCCAAATCATTGGGACATGCTTTTTTTTATCCATTGCTTCCTTCAAGGAAAAGACCAGAGGCTCATATTATGCTTATCTCTCTCTTTACTGTTTCCATAGCAGTAACATCAAAAATCATAATAAATGTAAACAGAAAAATAACCATGGTAACATTGCAATAGAATGCTAGCGTCCAATCAGTTTAATAGCTCCTATAACAACCCCTTCCAATATTCCATCAGTCCTCTTTCTTTGATGTCTCCTATTCAACGTTACGCAGAAAAATTATTTTCTTTAAATCCAAAAATAAACAGAATTTAATTGTTAAACTTGGAGATTATTCAATCCAATCATTGATACCACTTTCAGACTATAATGAGAGATAATTATTTTGCTGGTATAAGAGGGAGGGATATTTGAGTGGGATAATATTCGCCTTTGTATCTTTAATAAAATCATGTATTTTCCATCATGATAATAGGAAAATCGTTTAATTTTATTACAAGACTGGAGGCGAATATTGTGCTACTTTAAAGCTATTCTATAATAATGGCTGTTATATATTTAATAGGTTTAAATTAAAACGTCTTAAAGGTACATTCTCTTGCTCAACATGCTGTCCTGAGTGTACTCTGTAATCCACCTCCATATTTAATACTTTTGCAGGCACCATCCCGAAAATGGATGTCGTTCCAACCTTCCACGTGTTTTAGCCACCAAAATGAACTCTTCCCTGGCTTCCTGAGACAAAGCTTTCAGATGCGATTAATAGAGAATTTCCCTTCTTAATAGATGTTGAACATTTTAAACACTCTGAAATGCAAAGGACCTGGAAAAATGACACATATGGATTAATTCAAAATACCTACTGCTAGGGCTCTTGATGAGATTACCTGTTTTGCAAGTGCAAATCTGATCGGCCCCTACCTTTCCCAACCCTGGTAAAAAAAAAAACATAGCTGAAAAACCCTCTTCATAGAAGTTTCATTATTTTCTAGAGTTGTAAAGGCAGTGACAAGTTTACTCAATTCTTGCATTTTTCTCTTAATAAAAGATAATCTGCTTCCGCCCCTAGCTCGAATGAGGCCATGTCTACCAATGTTGGGTTACCTTTCTTCTTTCTGAAGTGAATGCTATATTAGCTTCCCAAGCATACATATCGCTTTCTGGACCCAACCTCTTAATATGTATTGTGTTATCATCTTTAATGGCCTCCTCCTCTATCTCAAAAATTGTGAGTAGGCCAAACACATATAGTAAATTGATTTGGCAGGCCTTTAAGGCCTGTCATTCCTTTCCTTGGATCCTTGCCATATTTCATTAAAAATTGGACAATTTCAGGATCCATCCCTGGTGTCCCGCACACCTTTCCCTTTATTATGCTTAGGGGACATGTTGAGGGGGATGCAAAGGTGTCAGAGGTTTTGATCAAGGCATTTGACTGGATAGAAAAGATGACAACTATTATAATAAAGAGACTCTCAACAGAAATCTTATTACCTTTGAACTGGCCTCAACAAAAGGTCATACATTTATCCCTGAAAATCCACTGAATAGTTGAAGTTAAAATATAATTTCACGCAATTGGTGAAAAGAAAGTCTGTAATTAAACAGTCATGCAAAGCAGTAGAGAACCTGATGGAAAAAGTTATAAGTGGTGCTTATCTAAATTCAAGTAACAAATATAAAATATGGAATGGTTGGATATGGAAAATTGAAATAATATCTGGCAATAGCCCCAATGCATTACAAAATGAGCAATAATTAAATGAGATCTGAAATCAATGACTCCTCACTGCAAAATTGTAGGTGGTTTTATATTTGTAGGTGTGATTGTGGAATATCTTATTTCTATTGGTGTTTTTAATATTTAAAAATGAATACATATTTTTGTAGGGTCTAATTACTTAAAGATTACGGAAAAGATTATTTAAAAAAAAATCAGCATTTTCCCATTGTGTTGAAAAGTCACTTATCTACTCATCCACCACTGCAGAATCAAAGCCAGTGCTTAAACTTCAAGGTCTGTAACCTCTATAACCAGTAATATATACTTACAGTAGTGCATTGCCAAATAATATAAAGAAATGCGTCAAAATGACAAAAAAAATATGTTTATTGGGCAAACTGTTGGTAGAAAAAAAAATGAATGTACAGAAAATTCAATGTGTTAACCCCAAATCTTTCGCTATCCACAAAATTACTTTGACCCTGTTGATAGCAGTGCAATCAGTCCAGAGGAGACACCTATGGATAAGATGTAATTCCTGAGTGAAGGGTTGAGGAAACAAACAGTATAGAATAGCAGTGATAAATGGGAGTAATGACCACAAATGGGCTAACTTTGTTAAAACCCATTCACAAATAGTTATATTAAAATTGACTATTGACCTTCCCATTTACAGATTACCACAGGAAATAAAATCTCCAAGGAGACCTTTCATTGTATTTATATTTTATAATTAAATAGTTTAACAATAATTAACCAGTTTGTGTGTTTTTTCTTATATAAAATGTATGCTATTTGTTTAGTATTTACATCCCTGGGAAGTGCTTAGGCACAATTATTTGCACTCCCATCGCTTAGTTTCTGATAGCTATAGGGCGTGAAATACAGAGCACGATACCATGTTAGAATTTGCTGGTAACACTAAAATGTGTAAATTAAAAGTCAAAGTAGAATCACATCATGCAAATTAGGTCATTATAAAAAGGATACACTGTGGGGTTAAAGTTCTTCAGCAGGAAGAATGAAGCAACAATGACCAAGACCAGGAACAATGTGTTGTTATAGAAAATGGAGAAAGTGGTGGCCTCATAGTCAGCAACTTCATTTTTCTTCCACAGAATCCTACGACACAATAGAAAAAACTCCAATCAAAATTAACAACAGGCAAGAAATACGATCATAAATGGACTTAGCATATGCTTATTTACTCAACAAATTAAATGACCTTCCCAGAGAAGGAAATTATATAAGTGTTCAAGTATCATAACTCTATATTTAAAAGGTACATACAGGATACAAGATTTCTAGAAACTGATTACATTTGTACTGAAAAGTATTTGTTGTTCCACTTTTCAAGTAAGGTTATCACCTTTCATCTTTCTCCTTACGGGACATCTTCCGGTTGTCTGCTTCTGAGAGTTTGCGTGTTACTTCCTTAGAAACCGCATCTTCCCGCTTCTGTGCGACCCTATGCAGTGAAAACAAAAACTCTGCTTTAACTCAGAAATTAAAAATTGCCTGTTAAGTCAGGGTTCAACAATTCCTGGCCATTGCCATCGGCACCACTAGTATAGTTTCTTTTTTTTCAGTGCAGAGAGAAGGTGTAAAGCCTGTGACAAAATGCCCGCTCAGAGCTCTTGCGCATTACAGTCAGAGCGTTGGGTCTCACGTGATATCCCAGGGCTCAGCAGCACAGCACTTGTGAGATTCCAGACTGGAGCAGAAATGCAGTGAGGAAAACCACTGAAGGATGCACATTTTTTTCTTTAAAAGAATAAAAACCTTTTTTCCTTTGAAAGAAAAAAAAACTGCTCCTGCTTTTGTGTGGGCTCTATTCACTAACAGGTGAGTTGAGATTTTGTCTCAACAATTTAGCTATACATTGGGCAGGGGTGAACTCAATGTTCATCTCATCTTTGTGAATGGTCCCCTTTGTGTGTGTGTGTGTGTGTGTGTGGTATGTAAGGCTGTAGTTTATACTTTTTCTATTTTGAACATATGCTAAAACATATAAACAAAACTGTCCCTCCCCAAAAAATACTTACTTGTGTTTAAGAACGAATTTGACATTCTTGTAGGCAAAAGCTACAAGGTAGGTGCTGACTAAAGTCATCACGCTGTACAGGACAGCTGACTGCACAAGGTCCATGTGCCATATTCTCCAGTACAACCCTGAAAGACAACACACAATAAATGGAATAATCCTAATATCCAACATCAATAACTAAATATCTGCACTAAACAGTCCCGACATTATTCATGGCAGATACAGAATTCTCATGTATACATTTGATAGCTTTAAGGCAAGAGAATGAGTAGTTATTTTAAAATTAAATTTGCTACCCTGTACCTGGTCCTGCTAGTGCGTGTGCCTGCAACACTCATGGCATGCATGCAATTTGTCACACAATTCTTTGTGCAGGGTGTGATTGCACGACATGCGAAGGTGCACAATACACTTGTGTTCTGAATTAGCAGTGAGTTTTTTTTAAATCCAGGATCAGATGAAGCAAACAGTGAATTAAGCACATCATGTCATGCAATGACTTTTTACTGCTGGAGACTTTGGATGATAAAATGCCATCATATGCAAGTCTCCTACATTATAAAATGTTCATCAGCATAGGTGTCAGTGCATGACATTTGAGGTAGTACTCAATCTTCCTTTGGATTAATATAGACCAATTTGTAGAGGCTTTATAATGGTCTGCATGTCCTACATACATACGTAGAACTTTAATATTAAAGGGTAACTAACGACCTTGTTAGATTTTAAGACTAAGTCACAATAATACTTAGAAAGTTATTATTGTAATTAATTGATCTGTAATTCTGGGTCACGGTTGACATTCAGCAAGGCAGAAGTTTAGTAGTACTTGCTACCATGTAGCATGTTTTACTGTTATGCATCTTTTTACTCTACTAGTTTAATAAATACCTGCCAAACATGAAATATAAGTAAATGTAACTGTTACAGTAATGTCTATATGAAGGATGAATACATGCAATGTCTGAATCTGAATAAGGGAAGATTTGTACAGTGAATGGGAAGAGACAGAAAGCATACTTACAGATCGGGATGGCAGACACAATGAAGGCATTGCCGAAAAATAGCGCGGAGGATTTGGCTGACAAGTTGCGGCTGAAGTCCTGCAGTAGGAGATCTTCTTCGGACTGTTGCTTGCTGGTGCCTTTGGGAGCCATGGTGTGTGAAATGGACACGTCTCACAGTGAAAGGGTCTGTTCGGCCACCGTCACTACAATCTCCGTATTGAAACGTCAGCACTGGGCAGGCGGAAACGGAAGTAGTTTGCAGTAGGCGTGAGCCACAGCTGGCACTTCCGGCGACATGTGAAGGGTGGAGTGTACGTGTTCTACGATCGGTTTAGACTTGTTGGTAGACCCTGGATGGCGGTTGGGGGATTATTGTCGTTCGGCTTGTGTAATCACTACTCATTCTTTCCTGTGTTAAGACCTTTGATGGTTGAATAATAACACTGCTGTGTGGCATGGTGCAAGGTTTCTGACAATCGGTTACTTATTTCTGTGTCGACAACTGGATTTTGGCTGCTGCAAAATTAAATCCTCGTTTCAATTCTCGGTTGCAGCAACTGAGAGGGATAATTTTTCTAACGTGACTATTTTGGCCTTAATGATTAAATTCTCTCTTTTATGAATAAAACCCATAGTGTTGGTGAGCTGTGCAGCGTTCCTAAAAGCCCCCTCTCCCTTTAAAAGGGTAATCTATATGGATAGCAGATACAGACGAGGGGGGCAATTGCCCCCTGGGCTGGTCTATAACCTGACTTAATGGGCTGGATCTGCACTATTTTCCACTTCTCAAGGCACCAGTGTATAGCACTTTCTGTCCAATTATCATATCTGTCTTTACTATTTGTGTACATCTCTGGGCTGATGAAGTTGCACCATGGGCTGCTAAATTGTTTTGTCCCTCTGGGCCAGAATTGTCCATCCCTGAGCAGATATGTAGGTGCATGGTTTATTTGAATATAGGGTTGCCACCTGGCCACCGGCAGGCGTGTAAAAAATTGGCATCAGGCCAATGTTAAGTCTATGGAGACAGTACCAAGGCCGGTATTTGTTTTTTTTTTTGAAGAAAAGGTGGCAACCCTATTTGAATAGTTTTAAAATATCAGTATTATTCTAAAGTAGAATAAAAGGGAAAGCCATTTAAAATCAAAGTATACTTGAGTCTACTATATCTACTATAGAGTTCCGTAAATGTAAACGTGTACATTCTATAGATTCCATTTACCTCTACTGCACTATGGAAAATTCCCCTGGGGGGGCTTGATCTACAAAATATAGTAAAATTTCAACAAGCCCTTAGGATTTGTCCCTTTATGTTGTTTCTTATTCCAGTCTAGGAGTAAATAGTAAAACTCTCTCACAATTCTACATGCATTCTAAATACATATCCACAAAATACTGTATCATGGATACAAATCTCATTATATAAACCAGGGCTCGACAAACCCAGGGCGCCATGGCGACCAGGAAATCAGACCTGGCGCCCGGGTAACGTGAGCCCCGCGTGGTGCCCTCGGTAACGGGATTGTTTTTTTACCTTTTCTTTTTTGCAGCAGCGGTGCAAGAGGGAGCAGAGTGAGTACACCGGCTGCACAGACTTCCTGCTCCGCCCTCTCGCGCACCGCGTTATCACCCGGGAGCATAGCAGGGAAGCTGCTCTGTGCCACCGGGCTGCAACGGAAACATCCCCCCCTTCCCTGCATTGAGGTGTAATGGCAGGGAGGGGGAACATTGATAGGTGAACTTTTTTTTTTCTAAAAAAACCAAAAACCTACTGTCTTGTGTATGTGTCTGTCTGGCTGTGTTTGTGTGTACATGTGTGTGTGACTGGATGTGTTTGTGTGTGTCTGCCTGGATGTGTTTGTGTGTATATATGTGTCTGCCTGGATGTGTTTGTGTGTATAAATGTGTCTGCCTGGATGTCTTTGTGTGTGTATATATATATATGTGTGTGTGTGACTGGATTTGTTTGTGTGTATATATGTGTGTGACTGGATTTGTTTGTGTGTATATATGTGTCTGACTGGATGTCTTTGTGTGTATATATGTGTCTGACTGGATGTCTTTGTGTGTATATATGTGTCTGACTGGATGTGTTTGTGTGTATGTATGTGACTGAATGGATGTGTTTGTGTTTAAATATGAGTCTGACTGGATGTGTTTGTGTTTAAATATGAGTCTGACTGGATGTGTTTGTGTATATATGTGTCTGACTGGATGTGTTTGTGTGTGTATATATGTGTCTGACTGGATGTGTTTGTGTATATATGTGTCTGACTGGATGTGTTTGTGTGTGTATATATGTGTTTGTGTATGTATGTGACTGACTGGATGTGTTTGTGTGTATATATGTGTCTGACTGGATGTGTTTGTGTGTATATATGTGTCTGACTGGATGTGTTTGTGTGTATATATGTGTCTGGATGTGTTTGTGTGTGTATATATGTGTTTGTGTGTATATTTGTGTCTGACTGGATGTGTTTGTGTGTGTGTATATATGTGACTGACGGTGTGTGTGTGTTTGTATGTATTTGTAGAAAAACAAGGTGTAACAGGTTTCGCACTCAGAAGTGGAGGGTGCAAGGAGAGGACTTTCACCCTAGTGAAATAAAGGATCCTGTATGTATATGGGACAGACTATGTGTCTGTGTGTGACTGCTTGTGTTTGTGTTTATGTGCCGTTGTCTGGCTCCTAGATTTGTTAGCTGGCTCCTAAAACTCAGATAAATTTGTCAAGCCCTGATATAAACAAACATCATCCTTCCATTTACATGCCTCACAAGTTTATAATTCTATGTCTTTAGTGACCTTTTTAATTTAACCCCTTAGTGACTGAGTGCTATGCTGTATTTGATGTGCCTTGAAGATCAGAATTCCATTATTTTTGTCATATGTTTACTGAACTGTGAATTGCTTTCTTTGTGTTCAGTCCACCCACAAAAATTATATATCATTTTTTAAAGGATGGATAGGGCTTTCATTTGATACTATTATGTTCTTCATATGATATAATTTACTATTAAAAAATATAAAATATTATGCAAATATGCCATAAAATACACTTTTTCTAACTTTGACCTGATTTTTTTTAAACAATTATAAATGGTAAAAAAGACCCCATCTATATATTTCTAATATTTGTCCTGAGTTTAGAAATACCAATGTTTCCATTTTTGTCTGTTTTATTTCAAGTAATAGGGCAATAAACAATATTAGTGTTTTATTGTTTTCTAACCATTTTCTTCTACAGTGACCTATTAACCCCAACCCTAAATCTACCCCACCCCTTAATCTAACCCTTGTACTCACCCGAACCCCCCCTGTAACCCTAATTATGATCCCAACCCTAGATCTAGGTTTAGTAGATCATGGGTTAGCTTTTTCCATTTACCGTATTTATCGGCGTATAACACGCACTTTTTCTCCCTGAAAATAGGGGGAAAATGGTGTGTGCGTGTTATACGCCGAAAAAAAAATAATCTACAACTTACCTCGTTCCTGCTCTGTCCCCCGGTGCTCTGAAGCTGCGTGGCTGTGAGGGAAGCGTTGTGAGCTTCTCTCCAGCCGCGCGGTCAATAAAGTGTTTTTTTTTTTTTAACCACACTTTATTGACCGCGCGGCTGAAGGGAAGCTCACAACGCTTCCCTCACAGCCACGCAGCTTCAGAGCACCGGGGGACAGAGCAGGAACGAGGTAAGTACTGGGGGAGGAGGGTGGCATAACGAGCATACTAAGGGGCAATATCCTGGCATATTGGGGGCAATATCATGGCAAATTAAATGGCATATTGGGGGCAATATCCTGGCATAATAAATGGCATATTGGGGGCAATATCCTGCATAATAAATGGAATATTGGGGGCAATATCATGGCAAATTAAATGGCATATTGGGGGCAATATCCTGGCATAATAAATGGCATATTGGGGGCAATATCCTGCATAATAAATGGAATATTGGGGGCAATATCCTGCATATTAAATGGCATATTGGGGGCAATATCCTGCATATTAAATGGCATATTGGGGGCAATATCTGGCATATTAAAATGGCATATTGGGGGCAATATCCTGCATATTAAAATGGCATATTGGGGGCAATATCCTGCATATTAAATGGCATATTGGGGGCAATATCCTGTATATTAAATGGCATATTGGGGGCAATATCCTGCATATTAAAATGGCATATTGGGGGCAATATCCTGCATATTAAATGGCATATTGGGGGCAATATCCTGCATATTAAATGGCATATTGGGGGCAATATCCTGCATATTAAATGGCATATTGGGGGCAATATCCTGGCATATTAAAATGGCATATTGGGCTTCGAAGTTCTTAATTTATGTTCTTAAGTTTTTTTTCCTGAAATTTCCTTCTTAAAATTAGGTGCGTGTTATACGCCGGCGCGTGTTATACGCCGATAAATACGGTATTCATTTCATTTAATATTGTAATATTGATCACTGCCTCTAGGGGCAGTCAAGCAACGGTTTCAGAGTGACGGAACAGATTTTTTTCCTCTCTCTTCCGTCGCTCTCTGCTGGGCACGCTGTATTCCTCCAGTACACCACCCATGCCCAGGGGTGCACAGAAGGTGTTGTATGATGCCTCCATCGAGGCATCATTGCAACACTTTAACACACATAGGCAGTGATGACTATGCCTATGTGTGTAAAGCGCTAACGATCACATTCTCGGTGATCGAATGCGGGGGGCGGGATTTGGTGCCGAACGCACTCTCAGAGGCTGCTTCGGATTCTAAAGGACCATGCTTTTCAGGTCATATATATACGTCCACATGCGTTAAGGCATTAATTTCCAACTGGCGGGCCAGACATGGCCATGAAAGATGTTCATGTGGTTCCTATCCTGTCTGCAAAGGATCCATGGGATCACCCTGAAATAATAATGTCTGCCTAACTTTCAAAGAGCATTCGGCCCTTAACATTACAAATTTAGACGACAGGTGATTGATGCATAGTATTGAAAGGTGCTGATTTAAATAGTATGCTATGCCATAGGTTCACACAGTGAGGAACAAACTGCTGGATTACGGTACAGCAGTCTGCCTGGCCGTAGTATAAATACTGCAAACTTGTTTCCTTGAAAGAGAAGTCATACAGAGTGATAACAACTGGAATGGGTTAAACCCAAAAAAGGTTAATCCATTTATCTCTGCAAATCTGCACCATTGTGCAACACTTGTTTGTGTGGAGTGTGAAAATAGTGATATTAAAAAAAAAAAAACATGAAATGTGTATATCAAATAATTGAGCAGCGCTTAGAACTCTTCTAGAAGACTACCTCAATTGACCTCACCTATTGGATCTTTGCTTCAAACATATGACCAGCTGGCACAGCATATCACTACACTTCTCCAAGGTTGTACAGGACATTTAGGATTATCCTTGAGGGGGGAAATAACTTCATTGAAAGTTGCCAACGACAACCTACTGACTGCATGAGAATTGCCCAATGGAGTCCTGCAAGACATGTTGCTCAATATCTCTGCTTTAATCAGTTTTAGGAAACAAGTAGGGTTAATAAAATACCATAATTGAGGCTAAAACCAAATTCCTAATTGCAAAAATGTTATCTATGTTTTGTAATTAGTAATTTTGTTTTAGCCTTATCTATACCTGAGGAAGGGACCTAGCAATATGGTCTTGAAAGCTTGCAGCCAAACTCGGTTATCCAATAAATTGTATAATTTTAACCCTACTTGTTTCCTGTTTTTCCACGGCTAACAAGGTACTACTCCTTTACATTAAGCGTTTTAGAAACCACTAGTGGAATCACACTACACGTGGCAA
Source organism: Pelodytes ibericus (assembly GCA_036172795.1). Classification (NCBI taxonomy): domain Eukaryota; kingdom Metazoa; phylum Chordata; class Amphibia; order Anura; family Pelodytidae; genus Pelodytes; species Pelodytes ibericus. The sequence continues at coordinate 157,534,115 of CM069861.1, read as the reverse complement.
TAATTAATAACAGTAGTACTACTCCCCCACAAAAATGCAGCTTCCCAACCATTTTAGTGCTGAATTGCTTACCCTTAGGTGGAACACGTCATAAAATTGTTTTCGTTTAGACTGATTGCTAGTTGAAAATAGTTTTTCATAAAACATACAATATCGCAGCAGTTCCTATACTGGCCAGAAGAGGGGGCCGGAGAGTTGTAGCTGAGCTATCACTCATAATTATTGGAACTAATGTGTGAGGACAGGCTGTAGGTTTCACTTTAAAGGGACACTACCACCACATAAAGAGGGGCATGTACTAAAAAAACGCAAAAATATTTTATGTGCAAAATCTAATCGCAAATTATTAGCGCAACCCAAAAAATGCACGCAAAAAAACGGAAAATGTTACAAATAGTCGCAAATTGCTCCCTACTCATGTATTACCTACTTTTTTTTCCCATTGCGCTTGTTAAGTATATGACCTCCAAAATTTGTAAAACTTAGTTTTATTGTTGTGGATCTTTGTGATACACTCACACACTGCACATTACTGTGAATTTTATCACAAAGGCATGCAGAAATAAAACTCACAGTAATGTGCAGTGTGTGTATCACAAACTCCACAACAATTAAACTCACAGTAATGTACAGTGTGTTTATCACTGACTCCACCGCAATAAAACTCACAGTAATGTACAGTATGTGTCTCTCAAAGACCCACAACAATAAAACTCACAGTAATGTGCAGTATGTGTCTCACAAAGACCCACAACAATAAAACTCACAGTAATGTACAGTGTGTGTCTCACAAAGACCCCCAACAATAAAACTCAGAGTAATGTGCAATATGTGTCTCACAAAGACCCACAACAATAAAACTCAGAGTAATGTGCAGTGTGTGTATATCACAAACTCCACAACAATTAAACTCACAGTAATGTACAGTGTGTTTATCACTGACTCCACCGCAATAAAACTCACAGTAATGTACAGTATGTGTCTCTCAAAGACCCACAACAATAAAACTCACAGTAATATGCAGTATGTGTCTCACAAGGACCCACAACAATAAAACTCACAGTAATGTACAGTATGTGTCTCACAAAGACCCACAACAATAAAACTCACAGTAATGTGCAGTATGTGTCTCACAAGGACACACAACAATAAAACTCACAGTAATGTACAGTATGTGTCTCACAAAGACCCACAACAATAAAACTCACAGTAATGTGCAGTATGTGTCTCACAAGGACACACAACAATAAAACTCACAGTAATGTACAGTATGTGTCTCACAAAGAAGCACAACAATAAAACTCACAGTAATGTACAGTGTGTGTATCACAAAGACCCACAGCAATAAAACTCAGAGTAATGTGCAGTATGTGTCTCACAAAGACCCACAACAATAAAACTCAGAGTAATGTACAGTGTGTGTCTCACAAAGACCCACAACAATAAAACTCAGAGTAATGTGCAATATGTGTCTCACAAAGACCCACAACAATAAAACTCACAGTAACGTGCAGTGTGTGTATCACAAACTCCACAACAATTAAACTCACAGTAATGTACAGTGTGTTTATCACTGACTCCACCGCAATAAAACTCAGAGTAATGTACAGTATGTGTCTCTCAAAGACCCACAACAATAAAACTCACAGTAATATGCAGTATGTGTCTCACAAGGACCCACAACAATAAAACTCACAGTAATGTACAGTATGTGTCTCACAAGGACACACAACAATAAAACTCACAGTAATGTACAGTATGTGTCTCTCAAAGACCCACAACAATAAAACTCACAGTAATGTACAGTATGTGTCTCACAAGGACACACAACAATAAAACTCACAGTAATGTACAGTATGTGTCTCACAAAGACCCACAACAATAAAACTCACAGTAATGTACAGTATGTGTCTCTCAAAGACCCACAACAATAAAACTCAGAGTAATGTACAGTATGTGTCTCTCAAAGACCCACAACAATAAAACTCACAGTAATGTACAGTATGTGTCTCACAAAGACCAACAACAATAAAACTCACAGTAATGTGCAGTATGTGTCTCTCAAAGACCCACAACAATAAAACTCACAGTAATGTGCAGTATGTGTCTCACAAGGACACACAACAATAAAACTCACAGTAATGTACAGTATGTGTCTCACAAAGACCCACAACAATAAAACTCACAGTAATGTGCAGTATGTGTCTCACAAAGACCCACAGCAATAAAACTCAGAGTAATGTGCAGTATGTGTCTCACAAAGACCCACAACAATAAAACTCAGAGTAATGTGCAGTATGTGTCTCACAAAGACCCACAACAATAAAACTCACAGTAATGTACAGTGTGTTTGTCACAGACCACAGCAATACAACTCACAGTAATGTGCAGTGTGTGTGAATGTATATCAAAGGATCTAGTTGCTATAGTTTTCTGTTGATTTTTATTGGAGAAGGCATTAGCTGTGTGCCCATATATAACGTACAAAATACAATAAAACCAAACAATAGGAGTGACTGGTGCGCTAAAGTAAACCCCACACGGTAAAAAGAGTATATGAAAGTATAATAATTGCCTGAAAGTTGTTGATATGGCAATGGAGTATGGACAAAGTCTTCAATATATAACGTACATAAACTTTTCAGAAGGCTGTGATCTCTGTTTAAAAAAAAAGATATTGTATCCAGCCAGCCATGCCACAATGATAAGGAGGAGTTGGTAAAGGATCCATGGGTGTATATTATGACATTATGTATAGGGTCTGCCCCTCAAACTGTAAACCATGAAGAAGAATTCACAAAATGACTCTTGGGAATGAACACATAACTGTCTTTTACTTTTTGACTGAAATATATTCAACCAAACAAAAAACCCCATCTTGGCATGTATTGTACACATGTTTTTACTTTAAATTTACCCTGAATCTAAACATAGCTTATGTTGGTGGTAGTGTCCCTTTAATATTGATTGGCTTGACTTGATGAGCTTTTATGAGCAAACTCTGTACAGATGAACAAACCTTTTATAGTTTTGTAGAATGAATAGAAACTGACTGTTCTGAGTTCATCCTGTTTAACAGATCTTGTTACTACATGTCAACATGTTTGCACTTTCAACAATCACAGAAATGTTAAGGAACCAATAGAATGTATTTACAATAAATATTTTGAGGGTTAATAGTTCAGTAGTTTTTCCAAGAGTATTTTAAACGTATCAGCTCTCTCTCATGAATAGGCCTTAGGAGATTTTTTTTAAAAAATATTTGTATGGACTGCTATTGTGTTCATTTACTTACTGACAGATGGTTGGACCCTACAGCCAAACTGGGTTACTGATTTTATTTACTTTATGCACTTTGGGTAGCTAAAAAATGTAAATTATAAAACATTGCTACTCGAAATCAACAGCTTTACATGGAGAAATCCAACTGTAAATATACAATGAAACCATATTGTACTTCACCTTTAAAGGATTTTTGAGATCTGTGCAGATGATGCATCGAAAGCTGTACACCAGGGACTGTAAAACTTTAGACTTTACTGTTCCTTTGGTTGATGTTCCTTTTTCCTTAAAGTACAACTAAACTTTTTTAAATCATTGTTTCCTTGGTAGAGCCAAGGTTTAAGAAAGAGTGTCTCCTCCTAAGTAAACCTACCGTGTATCAGTGGCGTCCCTAGGGAGAATGCGGACCGCACCGGGTGACACCGCCAGCGGGGGTGACACCCGTGCTCAGTGGTGTATCTTGATTTTGTGCTGCCCTAGGCAGACAAAATCCGGGCACCCCCCTACCCAAGCTGCACACCCACGTTACACACCTAAGACATGCCCCATCATTCAGACTCACATCAAGCTCACACTCCCATCACACTCAGTCACACACTCCTACTCCCATCACACTCAGTCACACACTCCTACTCCCATCACACTCAGTCACACACTCCTACTCCCATCACGCACACTCTGACTCCCATCACACTCAGTCACACACACTGTCTCCCATCACACACACTCTGTCTCCTATCACACACACTCTGACTTCCATCACACTCAGTCACACACAGTCTCCCATCACACACACTCTGACTCCCATCACACTCAGTCACACACTCTGACTCCCATCACACTCAGTCACACACAGTCTCCCATCACACACACTCTGACTCCCATCACACTCAGTCACACACAGTCTCCCATCACACACACTCTGACTCCCATCACACTCAGTCACACACACTGTCTCCCATCACACACACTCTGACTCCCATCACACTCAGTCACACACACTGTCTCCTATCACACACACTCTGACTCCCATCACACACACTCTGACTCCCATCACACACACTCTGACTCCCATCACACACACTCTGACTCCCATCACACTCAGTCTCACACACACACACACAGTCTCCCATCAGCACTTACCTTTTCCTGGCAGGCAGGCAGCATGGTCCCTCCATGCTGCCTGTTCGGCTTCCCGGCGATTGTTGCCACAGGTCACGTGACCGGGCGCGCGTATGACGTCAGCGCGCCCGTCACGTGACTGTCGGCACTTCCGTGTCGGCACAATGCACGGGGAGCCGAACAGGCAGCACGGAGGTTTCTCTGTGCTGCCTGTTCGGCTCCCCGTGCAGCCTGGCAGGCAGAGCGTTGGTGAGGGGGGATCTTCCGATCCCCTCTCACCTCTGTCTCTGCCTGCAAGCGCGGTGGGGTTTTTTTTTTTTTCTAGTGCTGGGGGGCGCTGCCGCCCCCCAAAATTTGCCGCCATAGGCATCCGCCTAGGATGCCTCGCGGTAAATACAGCACTGCCCGTGCTGCCGTCAGCCCCCAGCAGCGCATCGCACTGTTGTCCTTTTACTTGATGCGGATGCGGATTCGACCGCCGGAAAAAAAAAAGTAAAAAAAATCCCTGAGACCGGATGTGATGTTATGTCACATCCGGTGTCTGTGTTTCCCTCCTCCGTGCAGGACGGAGGACTGCACGGAGGAGGCGTCTGGGGGCACGGAGCAGTAGCCAGGCGGTAAGTACTGGGGAAGAGGGGAGGAGGGAGGTATAAAACGTGCACTGTAACAACACAATATTACTGGCATTTGAATGGCACAATATTACTGGTATCTGAATGGCACAATATTTCTGGCATTTAAATGGCACAATAATTATGGCATCTGAATGGCACAATAATATAGGCATCTGAATGGCGCAATAATTATGGCATTTGAATGTCACAATATTACTGCTATCTGAATGGCACAATATTACTGGCATTTGAATGGCACAATATTACTGGCATTTGAATGGCACAATATTACTGGCATTTAAATGGCACAATAATTATGGCATCTGAATGGCACAATAATATAGGCATCTGAATGGCACAATAATTATGGCATTTGAATGTCACAATATTACTGCTATCTGAATGGCACAATATTACTGTCATCTGAATGGCACAATATAACTGGCATTTGAATGGCACAATATTACTGGCATTTGAATGGCACAATATTACTGGTATCTGAATGGCACAATAATTATGGCATTTGAATGGCACAATATTACTGCTATCTGAATGGCACAATATTACTGGCATCTGAATGGTACAATATAACTGGCATTTGAATGGCACAATATTACTGGCATTTGAATGGCACAATATTACTGGCATTTAAATGGCACAATATTTATGGCATCTGAATGGCACAATAATATAGGCATCTGAATGGCGCAATAATTATGGCATTTGAATGTCACAATATTACTGCTATCTGAATGGCACAATATAACTGGCATTTGAATGGCACAATATTACTGGCATTTGAATGGCACAATATTACTGGTATCTGAATGGCACAATAATTATGGTATTTGAATGGCACAATATGACTGCTATCTGAATGGCACAATATTACTGGCATCTGAATGGCACAATATAACTGGCATTTGAATGGCACAATATTACTGGCATTTGAATGGCACAATATTACTGGCATTTAAATGGCACAATAATTATGGCATCTGAATGGCACAATAATTATGGCATTTGAATGGCACAATATTACTGCTATCTGAATGGCACAATATTACTGGCATCCGAATGGCACAATATTACTGGCATCTGAATGGCACAATAATACAGGCATCTGAATGGCACAATATTACTGGCATCAGAATTGCACAATATTACTGGCATTTGAATGGCACAATATTACTGGTATCTGAATGGCACAATATTACTGGTATCTGAATGGCACAATATTACTGATATCTGAATGGCACAATAATTATGGCATTTGAATGGCACAATATTACTGGCATCTGAATGGCACAATAATACTGGCATCTGAGTGGCACAATAATACAGACATTTGAATGGCACAACATTACTGGCATTTGAATGGCACAATATTACTGGTATATGAATGGAACAATAATTATGGCATTTGGTACAATATTACTGGTATCTGAATGGCACAATAATACTGACATCTTAATGGTACAATAATTATGGCATCTGAAGTAGTAGTAGTAGGTGCCCTCATTTTCTAACTTGTACTTCTACCCTAGAAATAAAGTGAGAAAAGAAATTGGCTGTCCTTTAAGCAGTTTCACCCAGGAGGCTGGTTATTGTAGTATGCTGATTTGTTATATTAAATTGAAGGCTGTCAATAAAACAGAAGTGCATGATAAACTGTGAGAGTAAATCTTATATAACACCATACTATAGGTCAGGTGGCAATGGCTATTCCCATAAATATTGCACTCAGTTTAATTGTTTTTTCAGCTGTGGCGTTAACAAGTTAGTGTCAGTGAAATTGATCCTCTGGACATATTTTCTAGTCCCAAACTAGCACCGCTGTGTCATTTGCAACTTAATCTCTTGGCACATGATGTGAATATAAATTCTAAGTTCTCCAGTTTGATGAGCTAAGAAACATTAGTATTCACAAGTGTTATGTGAGTGGCATTCCTAAAGCTGATCCGCTAGCAACTGAATAGCCTCTAAAGCCCTGTAGACGTTTTAACAACCGTTTGTTTAGTCTCCTTCCACCATGGTATCAACACTAACTCAAAGTTTGGTCACCATAATAAACATAAACATTGCTTTCTCATATAGCTGGGATATATTGACCTCCCCCACACCATCTCCTTTTAACAAATTAATCTATAATGCGTACATTATAGTTGCTATAGGAACAACATGCCTGACTTCGCATTTGTCAAAAGGATACTTCTGTTTTAAAGTGACGCTCACCACGCTATCCATTGGATATGCAACATTATTCCTCTACATTATTTTAATGCACCTCTGTGATGGAACTGATATCACCCGACTGAACAACTATGCAGCATTTCCAATAAAGTTTTGCAGAGGTAACACAGAGAAAATAAAACAAACATTGCCAAATTTGTTAAACTGAAGTGTTTTCCCAACATTTAATGATCAAGAACTCCAAAGATAACCAATCCACTTTAAGGTGCACCCAAGTGAATTCCTGGGGTTTTGTCATTTCAAACAACCTAAAAGACTACAACTAAATTGGATTATTAGCCTTCAGTGTAGAGTGCTATTATCATATAGATTTTGGGGGTAGGGCTGTATGTCAATCAGATGCCTAGAGGGTGGGGTTAAACCCAATTAAATCAATAATGAGATGCAAAAGAATTCCTGTGTTTTCCAGACTGGCTGTTGGTTATATAAAATCAGCCCCACAGGCCACCAACTGCCCCTCCCAGTGGTAACTAATCAACTTCCCACTGAGATATCAATGTGACTTTAATCTAATGTGTCATCTGTGTGTCTCATTTGGTCTGTCTGAAATTGTGTTAGGTCACATTTTGAAGGAGAGAACTTATAACATCCATGGGTCAATTAATAAGCGCAGACTCCTTGGTTATTCATAAATTTGTATGTGTTACCACTCTAAGGCCTGTTTATTTTTTTACATGCTCGTGACAAATTTACGCTGCTCAATATGACGTCAGTTCATCTTTGTAAAAAAAATAAGCAAAACTAAAGTTGACACTACTGGGATGTTTACATACAGAGAGCTAATGAAAAAGAAATGCTGTGATCCAACATAAAACTAACTTCATTCTATACAAAATTGAATTGACAAGTAAACTTCAAATAAAATGAACGTCAGGTTGGCATGTATTGTAAAAATACTGTCATCTAACATTATCTGCTACTTTATATTGTATTACTATCTATCTCCTAAAACTTATTTACCTTGTTGCTAGGTTCTATATGAATATTTTTTTTTTGCTATATTGTATTATCATTTGATCTATCTCAGATTGCCTGTTTATCCCCAGTCTGACTTTCACCTTTTCAGCGTATTGCAAGGATTGATTAGATGTCATTTCAAATCTTAAATTAACATTTGCAAATATAACTATATTTTTTTATGTGTAAAGTCTATCTGACTTGTACACTATAGCTTTCTCTCTCCCTCATGCTTGCACCATCAGTCTTTTACCTTGCTACACTCTCTCTAGAGCCGTGGGAACAGCTCTATTTTGGTGTCCATAAAAACTCTTTCCTTCAGACCCTTTATCTGTCCCCCTTTTTGGGTGCACTTCTCCTATAAAATTGTGCAATGCTAATTGAGTCGTAATTAGGCACAATCCCCCTTTTAACATAAAATCTAGAGACATTTTCTGTAAATACGTGATTACTTTTTTTCAGAGCTGATTAAGTAAAATATGTAGTAGAATGAATAAATGTCAAGCAAACATGCTGTTCCATTTTAAAACTACGAGTGAAATGATAGGTTCAGACAATGCAGATAGCGTAGGTTTGAAATGATACGTCTAATTGTTAATAGGTTTTAATTCGATCACAGAGGCCTGAGTCAGATGGGTTTCTGCATTACCCTGGTTTATTATCAGCAATGATTTCTTTGGTTGTAAAAGGCAGTAGAGTCATATAAAGCAAATAATCATGTGAGATGCTAATCACAGAAATTACATTACAGACCAGTCACTCTGTGTATAAATAATTCACAGTTTTTTTTACGTTCTCAATGGCAAAAGGCAGCTTTGAAAATAAGTAAACCATAAAAGGAGTCACAAGCATTTTGAATTTGTATTGTGTTTAAATACAGTGTTATTTTGTGAAGTATAACATTTTGTTTACTGTAAGTGTTCATTTATGTTAAAGATATGATTTACCCTCTCCAAGTAAATATTCTTTACATAGAATATTTTTTTCTATTAAAGTTGTATAGCCCCACTAGAATGTCAGGTCCTTCTTCCATTCTCAGTGCTGTTGAATCCCCTTGGAATGTGTAATGTCCAGGGACCTCTGCTGTGTGGTTTGGCCTGGGAGGGATATGATTAGTAATTGCATTGCATTTTGCCGGGCTGGTCATGGAGATGTGTGTGTATGTGTATAGATGCATGTATCCCTGGTGATGGTTGTGATAGTGGTTGTGTTTGATTAGTTCTGACCAAGTCATGTTTGGGGTTATTTCTCCTGTTAATTACCTTCCCGACTGTATCCTCTTACTGCATGGGCAGTGGGCACACTGGACAGTTGCCCAGGATCCCCATGATTCTAGGGGCCCTGTTTTGAATAATCCCTTTGTGTGCCTTTGACACATTTTAACATCAAACCAAAAGGCATTGTCACAGTTATCACAACAATCACATGCACCAGAAGTGCTTCGAACAAGCTCCTGGAAGACCTCGGAAGTGCTCGGAGAGAAAAGACCATCCTAAAGTTAAATTTTAATGATTGTTTACATTTTTATTCACATAAATGGGTGGGCAGCGGGTTCATTGCATTGCTTTGCCCAGAGCCTACGATGAGGTTAAGATGGCGCTGCTTCCAAACTATCATGTAGGACCTGGAAGGGACACTGCTCACCTAGCCTAATTGTGTGACTCCCAGTGCATTAAGACTGTTCTACATATATGATTTTTGTCTAGCATTTAATAATTTAGCATTTTTATGATTTCTAAAATAATTAAATGAGTGCCTCCTTGAGGTTGACCAAAAGAGAGTTCCTAGTGATTAATCATTTGAAGCCAGGTCACCTGCTGTGCTAAGTTACCTCATGCTGAGCACCTTGAGCTATCCCTTGAATTAAACAGGGCCACCAAGTGAGAATGTCAATAAGACCTGCCTGAGGTCGAACGGGAAGTAGACTAGGCCCTACAGTCAGGTGAAAACCTGCCAGAGTTGGATTATATGTCACGTCTGTGAAAGAATAAGGGAATAAACCATCAATATGGAATCATCAAATATTAGAGAGAATTGAAATGGTCAGTGAGAGACAGCCTCTATCCAACACGCAGACTGTCAATCTAAGACAGATTCCATCCGTCACCCGCAAGACAGATCCAACTGAGACAGATTCCATCCATCATGAACTACAGAAAGAGATCCAATTATGTCAGTGTACATTAGACTGCATCCATCACACACTGCTCAGATTGATCCAATAGTCCTCATCAGTTATAATAATAATAAGATAGCAATGGTAGCGGACAGGGCTGTCAAGGTGCTTTTGACAAGGGGGCTTCTGGCAAAATCATATCCTCTATCCAGCAGTGAAAAGTGTAGTGTCAAATGTCATACATTCTACCTCTTTCAGAGGCAGCCAATCCGCCAACTGTAATCAACAGACATTCAGATCTTATGCTAATCAGCAGCATTGGATCACTGTTGTGATTGGCTGCTGGGCCTCATTCCCAGCATTAGAGCAGCAGGCATGTTATCTTTCTATCTCCTCCCTGCCCTAGAGTGCAGGTAAAGAGGAGAAGCAATTAATTTTAAATGGGAGGGTACAAGTAACTGTAATGAGTATGAGTATGAAAGGGAGCAGTAGGAAGGAATGTAATGGTGGGAGTTAGTGAAAAGGTGACGGCTAAATTAAAGGTCAGCAGTAGTAACGAGTTTACTTTTAATGAGTTTTCCTTTTAGTAAGTGAAAGCGACAGCATCACAAAAGGTGCACATGGCACTATCACAAAAAACTTTATATGCATTATTTTACATACGGTATGCAGTTATGTTACATCCTTGGACTGCGAATAGCACATTGTCTGTCTGCACGTATGTTTGCTCTTTGGTATAGCTGGATTTTATGTATACTAGCTATGTATTGCTGAAAGATTGCGTCAGGTGTAGGCATTTAAATAGAAATGATTTAATCAACGAATACAAACATAGTACATTGTATTTGTCTTCTGTCAAAGCATTTCTATTTAAAATGTCTACACTTGGTGCAAGAAATAAAAAACTTAATTTTCTGCTGATAGTTGTCCTTTGAAATACTAATTAAACTTCCTCTACACATTTACTACAAATGGGGATAGATTTAATGACCTTATTTTAATGAATCTAGCGATTCTTAATATTTTCGTTAGTGTACCCAGTAAAAGTGAGTCAGGAAGCCACATGTTCCCTTCTAGTTTAGCCGCAAAATTCTCCTGCTTTTAGAGACCAACTTACAAAGTGCCATTTCCTTTTTGCCTTTTTTAGCCCATTTCTGTCCAAAGCCACACTAAACCTCAGCTCCCAGCCTAGCCAGTAGCTAAATGAACTAATAGTTATCCACTCCATCATAGCTGCAATTATGCCGCTCTCTTTAACCTAATTCTATGTGGTGTCAGAGTTCATCTAATTAATTATTATTAATGATAACATTATTTTTCTCTACTGAGTTTACATTTCTTAAGCTTGACAATGATCAGAATCTAAAATGGTATTTACACAAACATAATACAATGTAGTGAAAAAATAGAGAGAACATTTCAAAGTATCTTCTCTATTAAAGACTTCATTTTTACTATCATGGAGTTTTGATCTTTAAGTACAAGATACATTTTCAGTACTTTTTGTCCCACCCCCTTAGAGTCAAACTACCTATAAATGCAATCAACTGCATCATATAGATAATAGGGTCTACTCAATATAGAGAGACTTGTAGGGAAATGAGACAGGAATTTCAAACTTAAGGCCAAAATAGTTGAGTTGGAAAAATCCTCCCATTCAGCTGCAACTCGGCTACATTGGCCTAAAGTTTGAAATTCCCCTCTCAGTTCCCTGCAATTCTCTCTTTTTACCGAGTAGACTCTAATGTGTTCACTGAAGCATATGAGCAAGCAAACTGATGGAAGATGAACAGAACTCCAATTGGTAATTAGAACTTCTAATAGCTTTTCACACACTTGTCCTTTGATCCCTCAGGCTTAAAATCATTACTTTATTCTGAAACCCCTGTCAGATCATTTTATTTCTCATGCACAAAATGCTCATTATAGGCAATGAATTGCCAAGGAAATGCATCATTTGCACAACACAGCCAGCTACGGACAAATGTATGATCATTAGACAATAAAAACTGCTGCTGTTGTGCAAATTTGGTAAAAGTCAGGAACCTAGCAACGCTTTGTTTTGTGATATAGTTATCCATCTGTCATAGAGTCTGCCATATTATGTTGTCATCCCAAATGATTTGTTTACCGTCTGTGAGTTCTCCTCAGCGCCAGTTGGTGAATTGGCAATAAATTTGTTTATTTTTAGATACATTTTTTTCTTTATTAGTGGAGATCAAAAGCTGAATTAATGCATGTAGCATACACTGCAGACTTTTCTTATAAAGGCTTAGTGTTCCTGTTCATTTTATTGGGAAGGCCTCAAAAAGCATTCAACTTTGTCCTGGTTTTTAGGAAACCACTCTTCCATTCGTTTAATGGGCATGGTCATACTGAAATGGAGGGACACCATGAAGGTACGATCAGGGCCGGCCTTAGGGGTGTGCGACCTGTGCGAGCTCACAGGGCGTAACACCCCAGGGGGCGCCCGCCCGCTTAAAAAAAAAATAGCCGGTAGAGGCACTGGGGGGGGGAGATCAAAAGATCCCCCTCACCAGCCCTCTGCTCGGCAAGCTCTGCTGGATCCCGGGAGGGGGAAGGGGGAGAGAGAGGCAGAACAGGGGGATGGGGGAGAGAGAGAGACAGAACAGGGAGATGGGGGGGAAAGAGAGACAGAACAGGGGGAAGGGGGGAGAGACAGAACAGTGAAAAGGGGAGAGACAGAACAGGGGAGGGGGGAGAGACAGAACAGAGGGAGAGAGAGAGAAGGGAGAGAGAGAGCACAGGTATGGGGGAGTTAGAGAGAGACAGACATGGCAAGGAAGAGGAAAGGGACAAACATGGGAAGGGAGAGAGACACTTACATAGGGGGGTAAAAGAGACTGGGCGTCACGAGTGAAGCCCGCACAGGGCGCCGGAACACTTAATGCCGGCCCTGGGTACGATGTTTGCACCACAGAGTGCAACCAAGACACAAACTCATGCAATATGTATTTTTCAATAATTTCTTTATGGATTATGTGTCACCAGGCCTGACTTCAGCCTGCTGTCATTGCTGTTGCCCTTGTTTGTCCTTAGTCTTCACTCATACAGTTTGTCCTCAGGTTCTCCTATACTTAGCACACATTTAATACATATTTTTCCACCTCAGTGAAACACCATATCACATTTCATCAATCCACTGAATACTCACAGGTAATTTATCCTTCAGCTGCAGACCTTTTTTATGCCTACTACAATTAAGGCATTCATTTCCTGTGTTCAGACCAGACAAGAACTGCTCTTTGTCAGTTATAGGTTCCTTACACCCAAGAACATTTAGGCTTTACATGGGCAGCTTCCCATAGCTTATTTTCTGTATATTGTATATTTGTTTAAAATATGTGAAACACACTTATTTTTACTTTCATGAAAGGGCCTCTTGATTCAGTGATATGCAATAAGGAGGGGGGCTTGTAGAAACTTTTCAGGAGCTAGGATGTTTTGAGGGAAAAAGAACTGAGAAAACAGATCTCTTTATTTTTCTCTACTTCATATAATGCAGTAAAATATTGAAACATATTTTTTGGACACTGTAGGTGTCACTGCCTGTTTAAAATAGGTTGACCTGATATCCTTGGTTTCAAAGTACAACCCCTGGAGTGAGACCTATGTCCCTGTGTCAATTGTCTAACAGAAAATGTCTCTGAATTACTGCCAGCCATCTCCAGTCAAATCCAAAGCATGTCATCTAATGTATTCTGTGTTATCCGAAGGGAATATGAGATCTAATGTAATATATAAGGTGCATGTTTTATTACATTTAATCAATAAACACAAAACAAATACAATGAATATACAACCTAGGGAAAATATATATATATATATATGAAAATGGATTTGGAACAAAAAAAAAGTCCCTGGACAACTGTCAACCTTTAAAGAGCCTGTATTACATAAACATAGTATTTACTGTGCATGTAGAGCAGGTATATGCAACATGCGGCACTCCAGCTGCTGATTAATTACATTGCCCATAATGCTTTTTCAGCTAGGAGGCTGGCAGAGGAGAATGGGAAATCTAGTCCTGTAACATCTAGAGGGCCACAGGTTTCCTACCCCTGATATAGAGGATTAAAAATGATCTATACAGTGCACAACTTATGTTGTGTCACCTGTACAAATTGTTCAGTTATAGTTTGGGCCCCGCGCCCCTGGTGTCCCCATGGGAGCTCTCTCTTTCTTCTTCCTATCTTTACCTTAGTATGAATGCGACACATGGACTAAATTGAACATAGCTGGTCAATACACACTGCCAAGTGCCTCTTGCCCCCGCTTTCCATTTTGGATGACTAAAAATTGCCTTTACTATGTTGTTGTTTTGTTTTGTTTTTTTTGTTTTCTTTTCTCTTTCGTTAATAAGAAGGGCTGAGGGGCAAGGGGAGAATAAAGGAATATAGGATGTATATCATGGAGTACGATTTAGTGAATATTGTCACTGTATAAGTATATACCATCTAGGTTCTCTTGCCTGTTTTTTTCTCTATTTTTTTTTATCTTTTGAATATCCTTCTTTCTATTTTCTCTCTGTTCTTCTTATTCCAATGTGTCATTGTGTCAATGCTATTTCTACAAAATAAAAAATAAAAAAATAAAAAAAATTTTTCAGTTATTGTACCTTTTTGAGGAATTTGCTGCAAGGACCAGAGCCGCCATATTTTTTCTTCACTTGGTTTGGATCTCTGACTTTCAGACCCATGTTTCATTCATCCTGTCTCTCAGGTGTGTACGGCCCTGCCTCATCTCTCGTGACGTCACAGGAGATCGCACAGGAATACAGGCGTGCACATCTACATGTTAATAGATCTCTCCCGTCAGCCCAGTTACCAGCATACAAGCTATGCACGCTTGTATTCCCAGCTCGATCTCGTGTGATGTCACAGGTGAGATCACAAGAAAGTCAGAGATCCAAGCCAAGTGAAGAAAAAAGATGGTAGCTCTGATCCTTGCAGCAAGTGCTAGAAAAAGGTACAATAACTGAAAAAGTTGTATTGGCATGGTTACATAAGAATTCCACAGCATTTGTATTTGCTAGTTAAGGGTTGATATTTGTCCTTTAAAATGGGGTAATAGAGTTATTTGTAGAACACTATTCAATCTTTGTCCCTGGCCTGAGTGAATCTATCCTTATTGTATCATTATGTTGAGAGTATTTATAATTCACATGCCCTTTCATTACATTTCAAATGCAGTTTCTGGAACAACATCAGCGTTTTGTTTGTCACTTTGATCCATCTCTACACAAAACTATACTAACCACAGAAAAGTAAAGTACTTATAGGTGTGGTGAATCTTCTATGTACTGTGAAACCTCAAACTAGATGGATATAATGAGAGACCAAAACATCTGCTGTATATCGGGCCTTGATCTTAATCTAACTTTATTACTACCTTTTTATACAGCAAGATAGTTAAAAAAAAACCACAATGTCACTATTTCTGGTATGTAAAGCTTAATGGTTGTATATGTTTCTCTTTATCTACTTTCCATAAATGTATTTCTTGTTCTCTACCTTATGTATCCATATTTTATTTATTTCCATTGGACTGTTGTCCTATAACTATATCCTGTAGTACAATTACTACAGGATAATATACAGGAACCTTCATTCTAAATGCCTTCATAATGCTTCAAGTAATCCAAATCTCAGCGTTCTAACTGTGACATCCTCACTCTGATCATTTGCAATAGTAAAAGTACAGGCACGGCTATGAATGGCACCTTGTATGGCTCCATTTGTGGGTTGGACTGGGTGGGAGGAAATGTTGGCAATTGAAGAAGGTGACATTTTGTCTGATAAACTGGAACAAAACCAGTTTAGTGAGCGATCACACATTATCTAAGTTTATACATTTGATCAAATAATTGTAATAAAGGTCTATGTAAAAACTAGTAAAATAGCTCCATTAAGTTGATAACTAACTGTGATGGGTTTTTTTAACCTAAAAAGAAACGGATTAAAGTGTGGTTTGAAAGTTGGACAGTGTGTAATATTTGCACTACTGCTCATTTACAACTCTTCCCAAGATTTGATATATAAAAAGTGTTTCTAACAGTTTTATATATATATATATATATATATATATATATATATATATATATATATATATACTGATAGTTCAGCGATTACACTGCTGTGATGAACTGTAAGCAGTGAAATGGCAGTAATGAGATGTCCCAGACCCAAATCCACTATACCCAATATGATTTTTTGTTAATATTACTACTCTGTCACAATTTAAATGCGAAATCTATTCAGCTTTAATCATGGCAAACCAATAAGTGAATATTCCTTAAAATCAGTGCACATCTGTCCTGAGCTGTCTGTAAAGGCTGTTTTGTACCGCATGCATATGCTTCAAAGGGTTAAAGTTAAAAATGGATTAAGAGGCAAAAGGTGATCATTGTTGATCAGATTGGTCTATGCCTACCCAGAATCCTTTGCAGTGGTGAATGTGTGATTTTCTTTGGAAATTCAGGCCTTCTGGCTTGTTTAGTGTGTGTAGATTTGTGTTTGATAAAACCTCTGCTACCCACTGAATTTCAAGTGGAGGATTTTTTTCCATCACCTTTACCTCATCAATACTTAAATGGTTTGTTCTTCACTCAAACTGGAAGTAGTAACACTGCTGCCCAGTCTTGTGTAGTGTTAATGGGTGTTATTTATAAAGGTCACTTGTAGGACACAATTCAAAGTGGAACAAAGAGCAGGAACGTTCCATTAGTTTCTACACGGTTTGCTCCACTTTTAGGATATTGCCCCAGGATTGGCCTCTATAAATGACTCCTATTGTTATTCATTCAGCATTACAATATTCATTAATCGAGCATCACAATCGCTTTCTTATTAAATCATGACTTGTAGACATGTACAGGATCCGCTGTTTACACTGAATTTTTTTTTTTTTTCTTTGCTGGTTTCTTTTAATTTACTGTTCTTTTTTAAAGTTTTGTCGCTGTTAGATTATTTGTTCTTATTAATTATTTTTAAAGATATACTTATCTGGAAATGATAAAACGAGGCTTCACAGAATCACATTAATTTGCAAGAGTTGCCTTATACATTGTTTATTTTTTTTATTTTTAATAAAGGCCTGCACATGTAAACTTGTCCTGAGGGAGCGGCATCCATATTAAGAAATAAAGGATGGCTTGTAAACATGTGAACATTTAAACTGAAATATTTTGTCTAACACAGCATTTTGTAACTATACATTATTTTGCCCAAAGGCATTACATGTCTTTGTCTTCTGCACACAGTCTGTCACTTCTATGAATGTGGACTTTTTCAGCATCCCCGGCCAGTTTCTTCTGACAGGCATATAATCTCTGCAGGGTGCTGCTTTCCCTGGAGACCGAAATGTACAGAAGGATTATTGCTTCCTGCCATCCCTCTATTTAAAGCTGCAGTGCCTCATTTTGAATTAATGGTTGAAAAATAATCTGAAATTAGCAAGCAAACTGCTTGTTTTGTAAATGTACAGTGCAAAATATGCATCCCTTGTAATTCTCTTTTCTTGTGCAGCAACTGTTTGAAAGCTGTATGAAGAGGATTATGCTAAACAGCACCCCATGTGGCAGTAACTCTTTCCCAAATAACCCTAATAAATGTTATTCATCCCACTAGGAATGTTAGTGAGTGTTTGGGATTTTGTAACACCACCTGCTGAGTGGAGATTCAGGTTACCTTGACACACACACACAGACATAAATAGTAGCAGAGCAGACCCTACAGTGGATCCAGGTGGGTCTATTGGGCAGAGATAGCACCTCTCCTTGAACCAGTTCAGTTTGTTTTTCCTGGTGTGCATGGAGTGCCGGGTGTCATGTGACATCCCACAACTCAGTAAGAAGCAGAGACAGAGGCACAGGCCATGATGTGGCTTGTATTGCTGTGTAGCTGTGATGGAATAAGAGGTTGTGTAATGTGGGTGATTGGGCATGTCCTGGGGTGATGGGTCAAGTCCTGGGTCTGCAATGTGGGTGCTGGAGCCAGGGGCAGATACAGAGTCTGATCTCGGGAGGGGCACGGCACATGTCCTTCTGTTTTTTCCTTTCCCCCATGTCCATCTGTCTTTTCCTCTCCTCCCCATCCTTCTGTTGCTCTCCTCTCCCTTCCTATGTCCGCCTGTCTCTCTCCTCTCCTTTCCACATCCATCTGTCTCTCTTCCTTCCCAAGTCTGTCTCTCTCCTCTTCCTTCCTATGTCTGTCTTTGTATCCTCTTCTTTCCATTGTCTGTCTCTCTCCTATTGTTTCCCATGTCTGTCTCTCTCTCCTCTCGCTTCCCATGTCTGTCTCTCTTCCTTCCCACTTCTGTCTCTCGCCTCTCCCTTCCCATTTCTGTCGCTCCCTTCCCATGTCTGTCTCCTCTTCTTTCCCATGTCTGTCTCTCTTCTCTCCCTTCCCATGCATGTCTCTCTCCTCTACCTCCTATGACTGTCACTTTGCACCTCTACCCATGTTTGTCTCTCCTCTTCCCTATGGTAGTCTCTCTCCTTTTCCCCATAGCTGTCTCTTTTCCTCCTCTCCCCGTCTGTATTCTCTCCTCTTCCCATCTGCGTTCTCTCATCTCTCCCCGCCGGTGTTCTCTCCCCTGTCAGTGTTCTCTCCCCTGTCAGTGTTCTCTCCCCCGTCAGGGTTCTCTCCCCCCCCCCCCCACCTGTCCGGGGTATCCCTTCTGCTCCCTTCAGTGTTCTCTCTTCTCCCCCCCTGTTCTCTCCTCTCCCCCCCCTGTTCTCTCCTCTCTCTCCCCCTGTTCTCTCCTCTCTCCCCCTATGTTCTCTCCCCTCTCTCTCCCCATGTTCTCCCCTCTCCCCCTTTTTTCTCCTCTCTCCCCCTGTTCTCTTCTCTCTCCCCCTTCTGTTCTCTCCTCTCTCCACTGTTCTCTCCTCTCTCTCCCCCTGTTCTCTCCTCTCTCCCCCCTGTTCTCTCCTCTCTCCCCCTATGTTCTCTCCCCTCTCTCTCCCCATGTTCTCTCCTCTCTCCCCTCTCCCCCCTTTTTTCTCCTCTCTCCCCCTGTTCTCTTCTCTCTCCCCCTTCTGTTCTCTCCTCTCTCCACTGTTCTCTCCTCTCTCTCCCCCTGTTCTCTCCTCTCTCCCCCCTGTTCTCTCCTCTCTCCCCCTATGTTCTCTCCCCTCTCTCTCCCCATGTTCTCTCCCCTCTCCCCCCTTTTCTCTCCTCTCTCCCCCTGTTCTCTTCTCTCTCCCCCTTCTGTTCTCTCCTCTCTCCACTGTTCTCTCCTCTCTCTCCCATGTTCCCCCATCCCCGTGTTCTCTCCTCCCCCTTCCCCGCATTCTCTGCTCCCCCATTAGTGTTACCTGGTCCTGAATGAGTGCAGTGTGGATCGCTGATGGGGTGGCGTAGGCAGAATTGGCTCTGTGTGTGTTTAACACGCTCAGAGCTCAATCAGTGCTACTCGCGATCCCAGTGCATTGTGATGGTTCAGAGCATCGCGATGCTCTGGGCCAACACTATGCGGGGGGAGTGCAAGGACTTACTGATTGCGCTCTGAGTGTGTTTAATACACAAAGAGCCAATGCTGCCTGCACCTCCCCGTCAGTGATGTTAGCAGTTGCAAGATTCTGCATAATTATGGCGCTATAACATAAAGGGTGTGATTTTGGTGGAAGTCCATACTTGGTCCCAGGCAGCACAATGTCTTTGGGCCAGCCCTGTCTATTAGGGACACAAATACAGTTACCAAGATAGAGTTTAGATGCTGTACATTTTGAGGAAGCTTTCCAGGTATTTACATTGATAAAACTAGAATAATAAATAATGCATGATACACAGATAATCCACGTATAGCAGTGTTCACGCATAATATCATTTTTTTTTTAAAGTGACAACACAGTCTGCACTATTCCTCCATATTACACATAAAATAGCTGTTTCCCCTCCCCCACACATAATCACCCTTCTCTTATATTTATTTATAGCACCACATACCAAGTTTACATTTGGAATTAATCTCTTGCCTTATATAATACCATTACACCCTTTGCTTATATTAGCACCTACATACCAACACTTTATCCGAATTACCCCTTGGTTTCTGTTAATTATCAGTATCACACATTCTCCTCAACCACTATAACCACAAAATAATCATTCTCAAACATAATTTGCTTTTCTCTTATGTTAACTGAGCATTCACACAACACAATCTGTTTTCCTGTATTAAATGCATGTGCATGCACCAACATATCACTCCCCTTCATGCTTTAACCCTCACACATACACACACATTCACACATTTTATGTTAAACACATCATGTATGACACCATCTTTGTCATTACGTCTTGACATCTACAAATAATTACACTTTTCTCATACAAAATACTTCCACCATAGACAATATTATGCTCATCTCTTACATTCAGTCTATAAATAAATATTTAACATTTTTAAAAGTTTAATTGCACATGTTGGAAAAACTAATGATTCGACCCTACAGTAGACTTGCCTTTGTCAGAAACATGCCCAGCATAAAAAATAGGCCTTTGATTTTTTTTTTTCTTATATTATATAGGAATGCCGAGTTGCATTATTTTTTATTGCATCTATTTTTGTGGTTGTTCCAGGTCCCACTACTCTGGCATCGTTATTGCAGTCTTTTTTTTTTTTAAGTAAAGAGTGCCAGCTTTCGATTCACCATGTAACATGTACATCATTCCCCCTGTAAATTACATGAACCCTGCCACATAACCAAGATTGAACTTCTCTCATTTATTAACCTCTGTTTAATCAAAGCTCCCTGATAAAGTACCCAGCGTGAAACGCGTAAGACTTTTTGTTCTTCTTCTGTCTTCGGTACCATCTTTCACATAGTGCAAAATGAAACAGGAAAATCTATTTGTCTGCAGCTTTGATCCGTAAGAATGCTTCTGTGTATTTCAACATTTTCTGCTTTACCTCGATTGTATTGTGGTGTTAAGAAGGTCGACCTAAGCAGGAGCACCAAGGCCGAGTACTAGAGTGGCAGTCACCTTGTAGAGTATTACTCTGGCAGTAGTGTGAGTTATCCTTTCCATGTTATTCTCTTCACAATGTATGTCTTTTGCCACTATTTCTTCCTCATTACCTTCTGGGGTCCAGGTGCACTGTGTTGTTGTGACTAATTTTGTAAATGTGCCATTCAGCAGAATACACAATCTAAACATTATTTAAGAAAGTGTCTACTGCAGTTGAAGCAAATAATAGTAGACCCCCATAAACATCAGTATTCATGCAAGGAATCTAAATCCAGATTTCAACTGAAGAACTTTTTTATCTTGCTTTGGAAAAACAAACCATTTAATTTCTACCTGAAATTCAGTGGCAGAGGCATTATCAAACACACATCTACATATACCAAATAGCCTTCTATAAAAGAAGGCCAGCTTTACCCACAGAAATAGCACATTCACAATGCTACCACCACTACAAGGGATTATTGGTAGGCATATGCAAATCTATCCAACCAATGATCAAATTTTGCCCCTTAATCTATTTTTGAAATGGACCCCTTGAAGTATATGCACACACTACAAAACAGCTTCTAAACACAGCTAAGGACACATAACTGCTCATGGACAGCTCTTTCATCCTTAATGGAATTCGTCAGGATAAGGTTGGCTTACTGATTAAGTTTCGGAGGAGTACAGAGCAAACCATGGTGTAGTAAAGGTGATAGAAAAGGTGTTCTCCAGACATTTTAGAGTGAGGGTGTAAAACACTACAATGTAATGGCACTGAACATTCAAATATTATTGCAACCCTAGATGTTTCCACATATTGTATCTGTTAAGGATGCTTGCTATCATTCTATGCATCCCAACTTGTACCTGATCTCCTTTTCCCAGCTGTTCACACATTGTACACCACTGACCACCTCCCTAATATTGTTTAAGTCCGCTTTTGACGCCAAAACAGCTTTGACACCAAAACAGCCCTGACTCAATGGAAGGCATTGCCTCCACTAGACCTCTGAAGCTGTGCTGTGGTATTTGGCACCAAGACGTAGATCCTTTAAGTCCTGTAAGTGCGAGGTGTGGCCTCCATACATCGGACTTGTTTGTCACATACCACAGATGCTCAATTGGATTGAGATCTGGGGAATTTGGAGGCCAAGTCAACACCTTGAACTTGTTTTTTGTGTTCCTCAAACTATTCCTGAACCATTTTTTGGTTTGTGGCAGGGAGCATTATCCTGCTGAAAGAGGCCAAAGCCATCAGGGAATACCATTTTCATGAAAGGGTGTACATGGTCTGCAACAATGCTTAGGGATGTGGTACATGTCAAAGTAACATCCACATGAATGGCAGGACCCAAGGTTTCCCAACAGAACATTGCTCAAAGCATCACACTGCCCCCTCTGTCTTGGCTTTTGTCAGTGGTTATAATGTTAATGGCTGATCGGTATATATGCACTCGGAAGAACCTACTAAATAAATTCACAAACCACTTTGCATTTGCAGTTTAAATGAAGCATGAACGTTTCTTTTATAATTGCAAGTTTGGTTAACATTAAAACAGCTTCCCGTTCTCCAGTGTTACAGGTTTACACTCATGTTATTTTTATTACCTTTTGCAACTCCATCTTTCAGAGATGTTTTGACAGTGACCTATAAAATCCATGAAATGTTTTTTAAGTTATGTTCTGGTAAGGACTCCGGGTATGAAATGTCAGTATGAACTGGCTGGAAGCACAGATTTGACCTGAAATCAAGAGAATGCATTGTAAAATCCACACAACCTAGAGGCCTCCACTTCTATTTTTTTTTTTATTTATTTGACATTTAACCCATGTTTTGTCATCTACAATTTAACGACCTGGCAGAAAAAGAACTTTGATAACACATTCTAATTTTTAAAAGTTTTTATTTTGCCAAATAATGTTTAAGCCCTTACCAGCCATCTGCTTGGCATCATTAGATATTTTATTTTGCTAGCATGAAACATTGCAAAGTATTTTAATTGTTTAGGGCTATATTCATAACATTAATCCCGAGTAGGGTTGCCACCTGGCCGGTATTTCGGTAAAAAAATTGGTTTGAGGCCAATGCTAAGTCTATGGAGGCAGTGGCACGGCCATTATTTTTCTGGAGAAAAGGTGGCAACCCTAATCCCGAGGTCAGTGTAGTTTTGTTTCTTGTTCGTGTCTGTGTTGCTCTTTTATCTGTCGAGGTGGCACTTCAACTATCCCACAGTGCCAGATTCTTCCTCTGGTATCTCAGTCTCTGGCCACACCACCTTCTGTTGTTTCTGCCATGTTGGAAAAAGTGCTACAAGTTCTGCCCATTCACTTATACGTTAGGGAAAGTAGCAATAGTGTGTTACCGTTGTAAAGCAAGGGTTAATACACAGTCATATATATATATATGTGTCTATATGAATAAACAAAGTCATACAAATAAGAGCAGTCATGGAAAATAAAGTCGTAATGGACATCTATGGACTGGTACAAATTTCTGGTAAAACATCATTAGTGTATGTGACCTAAATAAGTGCACAGCTTTGTTGTAATATTTTAATGTATATCAATAAATCAGATAAAAGGATAACACAATGGGAACACAGTTGATTCATTTAGGATGTTTCTCAGGAACTCAATTCAGTGGAGTGAGACGAGAGAGCTGTGAATTATATTATAGCACCAACAATGTACTCAGCTCTTGGAACAGAGGTTAAATAGTGTAAATTAGTGAATACCCAAAGTGACATATCTCAGCATACTGTCTGGGTCACTTATCTGGAAGGCTACAAGGATGTAATAAATTATCCCAACATTACATTGCTGAACCCTGCTGAATTACACTGAACAAAATTATAAACGCAACACTTTGATTTTTGTCCCTATTTTTCATGAGCTGAACTCAAAGATCGAAGACTTTTTCTATGGACACTAAAGGCCTATTTCTCTCAAATATTGTTCACAAATCTGTCTAAATCTGTGTTAGTGAGCACTTCTCCTTTGCCCAGATAATCCATCCACCTCACAGGTGTGGCATATCAAGTGGGTTTGGGTTCTCATGTTTGCATAGGGGTTATCACTCTCATTTTTGCCTATAAGGGATATTGTGCTATATCTTTGCTATTCTTGCTGCACTACTGAATTACCCATTTCTTTTGGCCATTCCTTAATTCTCCCGATATATAAATATGTTGAGTGTTCAGGTCTTATTAGATAGCTAGGTGGAAAATAAAGTTATTTGTTGTGTAATTGCATGTAGAAACTTGGAGGAGCTTTCCCTAGAGATTATATGGTTGCCAGGATTCAATGTAAATGGGAGCAAGCTGACCTTTCTGTGTCAGCCCGCAGCACAGTGTTAATCAGTGACCTTGCACAGCACAAAATAGCTGTTGAGACAAGTAGATTAGTAGCCTGTGGTTTGTACAGCCCTCACACGCCAGACTAACATGGCAAAATATTTGATTTGCAGAACTTACATTGTGTAAATGGAAACTCTTTATGAACCATCATAAACATTCCAAACCTCGGCATGTCACTGCAGTCCAGTAAGAACCTTACAACTGTTTTACTCTTTCCATTCAGTCATTTTAACCTCCCTTCCCAAGAATAACATTGATAAATAAAATACCACCAAACGTCTACTCATTTCTATGATAAGATAACTTATTGCACAGTTCCCATAATAACTGGTTATTGGTTAAGTATGATGAGCATTATAATGTGAGTACCATGTCTCTGTGTTTCCCTGTCATTCTAAATTTCCTCAAAAAATTACTCTTCATACTGGGATCTGTGGATTTTGCGCCCTCAGACTCCTTCCTGGACAGAATACTGTTATTTTAAGTGTAAGATCTTTCATTTGTCCATTACATTTTTTTCTATATCTATTACGACTTCTGGTAATCCTTTGATATATTTGTCTATGAGGAACTTGACCTTGAATAAAAAGAAAGTGATCAAGATTAATCTTATGCCCTTATGCCCATAAGATTAACCTTATGATTTATATGAGTGCCCATTTATCTGTGTGCATACTAAATATTTAAAACATACTGCATTAAACTTCGGCATATTTTCCCTGTTCTGGAGTAAAAATCCTTGACACATATATTCAGGGTAATACTGTCTTGAATCAACCCATGTGCAGGCTCCTCCAGGATTTATCCAGTTATTTCATATGTATACTTTCTTGCTGACTTTCTTGTTTATTATTTATGCTCGCTCCTGTTTTTTCTTTGTATCCCTGTACCCTGTATCTGTGTTCTAGTCTGGCCTCAGACCGGCACCTGCCCATGTCTAGCCATAGACTGGCCCCTGCCCTGTCCTGAAGCCCTATAATGAGGCTGCCCTGTCCTGAAGCCCTGTAATGGGGCTGTCCTGTCCCGAAGCCCTGTAATGGGGATGTCCTGTCTGAGCCCCTTTAAGGGAATGTTCTTCTCTGTCCATGGTTCCTTATTCTCTTGCTTTGATCCATTTTTGCTGCATGTTTCTTGTTCTGTTCCATTCTGGGGTTTCCATGTTTCCTTTCTGCTTTCTTCTGCTCATTATAAATTTGTCACACATTTGTTCCATTTATCTCAAGCTCTCAGTCTCTGGTATGTTATTTATGTTAATCTATGTTCTCCTGTTTTATTTAGTCTTCGTTATTATTTTAAGCAGGTTTTAGTGTTTAGGAACTTGCCTTTTGTGAGGTACCTTGACGCTGTTGGTAAGTTTATGATCTAATGGCTATTTGGTGTAACTAAACCCTCACCAGAGGTCTAGGCTAATTCCTGTATTTATGTCTATATCTTTGTTATGTTACCTTAGCCCTGTTCATTGTTTATTCTTTGTTTATATATGTGCTTGTGTATGTCTTAAAGTTCTGTTACTATGCCTTTTGTCTGTCTTTGCTCTGTATTCATGTCTTAGCCATGTGTCCTGTATTCCTTATACTATTCTTGATTTGCCCTGCCAGGCCTTAGTCCTGTCCCTGTATTGTCCTGCTTATCCTTATCAGCCGTGTTATGATACATGACTGCTCCAGGGTGTCTGCAGAGTATCACCAGTTTCTGCCTTGTCATATAATGGATACAGAACCTGCTACCTCAGAGCCCTGGTATTTGGCTGAACCAACTTGGGGCCTCAAGCCTTCAGGGAAGTACGGTTAGCTGGCAGTAGGTCCTGTGTTTCCACTCCTGTAATGTGAATCCTGCATTCAGATGTTCAGGCTCACATGCCATCTGGAACGCGTTGTGGCAAATACACATTTTTACCTCATGTATGTGATGTGACTTTTGCACAGGCACACTTGTCACTCTGCAGTGACAGTATTTGCACTGTTTGTGTTTTTTGGTGTGCGGTGTGTGGTGAGTCTGCCCCTGATAATGCCATCGAAAATAAACAGTAATAGACAATATTAAGATAGTTCAGTTAAAATTGATCTTTGTTTTCCTTGGTAAGGTGCTACATGTTTTGCATATCGGCATGTAATTAAATATAGTAGATAATACACAATGCATCCCTGGTGCATATGGCAGGGGTAGGCAACAACTTTGTTCATGGTGGACATTTACTGGATTTTGTGACAATTTAATGTTATTTGATGGACTGTCACAGACCTTGCATGTCCCTGGCAGATGGATTGTTCGATTGTTGTATAGATTAAAATTAAAGCGACTGCAATACTTTAACAAAAATATGAGCAAATTAATATACTAAGAGGAGTTCAGATAGAAACCCTGCATTTTTTTAGAGAGAGAGAGAGAGATCCTCAATTAGCGTTAACCCCTAATTCTTCAAAACATTAAGTGGATGGAGTGTGAAGTCTCAAAAAATTACAGAGGAAAATCTATAAAACAGAAAATGTCTGTTTTTTTTTTCTTTGTCTGAAGAATAGAATCATGAAATTGCAGCTTATTCATGCTGGAATTTCTAGGTCAACGTGACTATATTCAGCTCTCTATGTTGTTCCTTTCCTTAGTTATGAGTTAATTACGTTTTGAGGTGAACCATAAGGACATTGGGGATGGGCAACTGGAGATTATGACATCACTGGTGATGTAGAATGATGACCCATCAATTTCACAGCACTTCCAAGATTTCTAAGCTAATTGGCCCAAAGTCCGGAAAGATTTAGGGTACATTGGGGCCATACCGGAGTTATACAGTGTGTGACAACAAATAACCTCACAATTTGGCCACCATGTCCAAATACACTGAATGCATGTTTATAGTATGCATAGCGTGTCACTATCAAGATCCGACCAGTCGTAAGAGAAAAGATCACAAACACATGAAGCGGACAAAACTCAACAAGCTGTTAGACGAAGCAACAAAACTTTTGAGAAAACAGAGATGCGACTTGCAGAACAACGTTTGCAAACTGCTACAAGATGAAGCAACGAGATTGCTGAAAAAACAAACGAGCGCCAAACATCTGATCGTCTACAAGCTTCAAACTTTCATGCATGCATTTTAGAGTTTTAATATAAGGGAATAAGAAATTTATATATACAAGAATCTAAATCTCAGGTAGTAAAACTTATGTCCTGTAAAATCTAACTTTTAATAGTTCTTTATTAAAATCATAATGTACACATTTTTACACATTTCACGTAGATTGTTTTCACAATTTTTCATCTTCTCTTATTGGACATTTCCTCTGTATTTCTTTGAACCTTCACACATTATGTAGATTATTTTCACAATTTTTCATCTTCTCTTATTGGACATTTCCTCTGTATTTCTTTGAACCTTCACACATTATGTAGATTATTTTCACAATTTTTCATCTTCTCTTATTGGACATTTTACTCTGTATTTTTTTGAACCTTCACACATTTATTTTTTCAAATTGGTGAGTGTAAAAAATTCTTTGTTTTCCTCATTTTTGCAATATGGTTTTGAATTTACTAAAGTAAACTACGGTATTTAGCAAGTAGATTTCATGAATATATTTGAAGTTCTTTAAATGATTTCTATTTTCAAAGTTTTAAAGTATTACTGGGTCTTTAGATGTACTGTGAACTTTACAGTGATTAATGGAACAGCTAAATCGTTCCCAGCCCTTTCCTCACGGTTATATATCAGCCATATACTTTTGAAATGAGTCATATAATTAATTTGTATCATCTAAAAATTAAAAATGTATGTATTGTGTACATATTGAGGGAAGTGGGAAACAAGAGAAAAAAAACTAACATGTCTCCCCCCCAACCACGTACCATAGTTTTTCCCATTCATGCCGCGATCCGCTTGAATATCGAAAGTGTCCCTCAGATACCATTACATTTGGGAAGCAGATTGGCATTGATGTTCCTCCTTTCTGCTTTTCTTAGCCACGTGAAACACACATGAGAAAACACTCCTGTTATGTATATGAAATATGTGTTTGTTTTGGACTGTTCAATAAAATAGAAGCAATAAAAGTAATGTATTAAACTACTGTGGTGTGAGGCATATACTTCATGCATGCTGCCCAATTTGGATGCTTCTTAGAATGGGCAGATGTTGTCCTATTGCAGGTTTTATTTGCCTTTTGCCAATGTATTGCATAACTGCTCATAGTCTCTTTCTTCCCCCTCTTCTCACTGTCTGTCTCTTCCCTAATACTTAAGTGCCACTAAACTTTTTTTTCCACTTGTGATTGTAGCATAGAAGCACAAGCCAATATATGAGTGGAACTTTTTACTTTTTAAAGTACATGCCAGTTTTTCCTCTTACCAGCAGCCATGATGCCCACCTCTAAAGAAGCAAGGGTTAAAAAAAAATGTTTAAAAACCATAAGGAAGCAGGGGTTATAAAAAAAAAAAAAAAAAATGATTTGTCCTTTAACTGTAATTCTTTCTAACTGTTTGAATTTGTGTTTACATTCACTCCTACTTCTCATTCATCTTTCCTAACTGTCCTCTTTAACATTCTCCTTAGCAACACACACCACTACCAGCAACCCACAGTTGCTTGACTGGTTCAGTGATGTGACCAGATAGCTGTTTCCCAGCTCCCAAGCTTTTATATATACATCCTGAGTTTTAATGTAGTTACATGCCGGCAGTTATTCTCAGAGAGTGCCTTCGGCACCTCTGCCCCTCCCCCCCATGCATACGATCACCGCGAATGTGATTGTATGCATTCAAACACACATAGGCAGTGATCAGATTTCACTACCCATGTGTTAAATGTGCTGCAATGATGCTTCGATCGAGGAATCATGCACATCCTCTCTGCCTCCCAGGGCACCTCGATCACCTCCAATACAGCGTGCTCAGCAGAGAGCGACGGAAGTGAGAAAATAAAATATCTTCCTTCGCTCTGAAATTGTTGCTTGACTGCCCCTAGAGGCGGTCAGCAACATTACAGTTGGAAAGAAAAAATAAGGAGAAAGTTAACCCTAGATCTAGGGTTAGGGTTACAATTGGAGTTAGTACAAGGGTTAGATTAAGGAGTGGGGGTAGATTTAGGGTTATGGTAAATTGAGGGTTAGGGTTGGGGTCAAAAGTTCACTGTAGAAGAAAATGGTTAGGATTATTGCCCTATCACTTTAAATAAAACATAGAAAAACATGGAAACATTGGTATTTATAAACTCAGGACAAATATTAGAAATATATAGTCGGGATCTTTTTCACCATTTGTAATTGTTTTAAACAAAATCAGGTCAAAGTTAGAAAAAGTGTTTTTATGGCATATTTTCATCATATTTTATATATTTTTTTAATAGTAAATTATATAATATGAAGAAAATAATAGTATAAAATGAAAGCCCTATCTGTCCTTTAAAAAATTATATATAATTAGTGTAGGTGGACTGAACACAAAAAAAGAAAAAGAAAAAAAGAAATTCACAGTTCAGCAAACGTATAACAAAATAATGGAATTCTGGTCTTCAAGGCACATCAAATGCAGCATAGTACTCTGTCACTAAGGGGTTAATACAGTGCTGTATTTAGCGCGAGGCAAACAAGGCAAGTGCCTAGGGTGGAACGCCCAAAAAAAACAACCACAAAAAAATGTAAAAAAAATAATCCGCCCCTTTAAATAAATGAAAAAAAATACACGCTTGCCGGCAGAGAAGGTGATGAGGGGAGATCGGAAGATCCCCCCCTCACCATCTCTGCCTACCAGCAACCTGCAAGGGGAGCCGAACAGGCAGCACAGAGAAACAATATTGTGTCAGACGCGCACCGGGACACGTGACCTGTCGGCACAACTACCGGGGAGCCGAACAGGCAGCATGGTGTTGTTGATTTTTTGGCGTTTTGTGGCGTTTTTAGCCACCAGGGAAAAAGGTAAGTGCTGGGGGATATGGGGGTATTAATGGCAAATACAGGCGTATTATTGGGAAAATTAACAGTGCTTATTAAGGCAAATAATAGTGGCATAATATTAAGCAAATTGGCAGGGGCATATTAAATGGAAAATAATACTGGCATATTATTGGGTAAATTGGCAGGGGCATATTAAATGGCAAATAATACTGGCATATTATTGGGCAAATTGGCAGGGGCATATTAAATGGCAAATAATACCTGCCTAGAGTAAACCCAGTGTGTATCCTTGTGGATATATGTTTCATGGTCAGTCTGGGGGATCACCATTCGCATCTGAAAGAGGTCTCTTGGGTCCAGTGTTCTCTTACCGGTAGTGCAGACTTAGATCCTCATCTTCACATACCATTCTCTTTTGGTGGCATCTGAAAACAATGGTCTCTCACTGCACTAGCCTCAGCCATATTTTACTACCCTTAAGTTGCCCTGGATGCAGGGTCGTCTTTAATGGTGATTGGACCCTGGGCAAGCATTTGCTTGGGCCCCCTGGACCCTGCCCCCTCCCCTGCATGCAATCACTCCATCCATCGCAATGTTACCCCCCCCCCCACACACACACACACAAAAAAAAAACTAAAAATATGCACACACACAGTTGTACCTATATTGCAGCCACAGCACTTGTCTTGAACCTATATTGCACCCGCAGCACTTGTCTTGCACCTATATTGCACCCTCATCACTTGTCATGCACCAATATTTAACCAATAGCACATGGCTTGCACTCATATTGAACCCACACAATTTTGCATGCTACAGATGTTGCATGCTACAGATGCTAAATTTGTCCCTCAGAACATACCACAGTTTCACTTTGTTCCACTGAACTGCCCATGCAGAAAAAAGCCACATTGTCACTTTTCCCCATAGTACATGTTATTTTTCCCCAGAGAACATGCCACAGTCACTTTGTCAATGTATATGCAACAGACAGTTTGCCTGTTAAAATATGACACCGTTTGTCCATTAAATATGCCACAGTCAATGTGCCCATCAATATGCCAATATTATTTTGCCATTAATATTGAGTATTATTTTGCCATAAATATGCCACAGACATGTTTCCCATTAAAATGCCAATATTATTGTGCCATTCAGATAACAGTAATATTGTGCCATTCAGAGCCCAGGAATATTGTGCCAGTCAGATGCCAGGAATATAGTGCCAGTCAGATGCCAGGAATATTGTGCCATTCAGAGCCCAGTAATATTGTGCCATTCAGAGCCCAGGAATATTGTGCAAGTCAGAGCCCAGTAATATTGTGCCAGTCAGATACCAGGAATATTTTGCCAGTCAGAGCCCAGTAATACTGTGCCAGTCAGAGCCCAGGAATATTGTGCCAGTCAGAACCCAGGAATATTGTGCCAGTCAGATGCCTGTAATATTGTGACATTCAGAGCCCAGAAACATTGTGCCAGTCAGATACCAGGAATATTGTGCCAGTCAGAGCCCAGTAATATTGTGCCAGTCAGAGCCCAGTAATATTGTGCCACTCAGATCCCAGTAATATTGTGCCAGTCAGATACCAGGAATATTTTGCCAGTCAGAGCCCAGTAATATTGTGCCAGTCAAAGCCCAGTAATATTGTGCAGTCAGAACCCAGTAATATTGTGCCAGTCAGATACCTGGAATTTTGTGACATTCAGAGCACAGTAATATTGTGCCAGTCAGAGCCCAGTAAATTGTGCCAGTCAGATACCAGGAATATAGTGCCAGTCAGAGCCCAGTAATATTGTGCCAGTCAGATACCAGGAATATTGTGCCAGTCAGAGCCCAGTAATATTGTGCCAGTCAAAGCCCAGTAATATTGTGCCAGTCAGAGCCCAGTAATTTTGTGCCAGTCAATGCCCAGTAATATTGTGCCAGTCAGAGCCCAGTAATATTGTGCCAGTCAGAGCCCAGTAATATTGTGACATTCAGAGCCCAGTAATATTGTGCCAGTCAGAGCCCAGTAATATTGTGTCAGTCAGAGCCCAGTAATAGTCTAGCACTCAGATACCAGTAATATTATGCCAGTCAGAGCCCAGTAATATTGTGTCAGTCAGAGCCCAGTAATATTGTGCCAGTCAGATACCAGGAATATTGTGTCAGTCAGAGCCCAGTAATATTGTGCCAGTCAGATACCAGTAATATTGTGCCAGTCAGAGCCCAGTAATATAGTGCCAGTCAGATACCAGTAATATTATGCCAGTCAGACACCAGTAATATTGTGCCAGTCAGATGCCAGGAATATTGTGCCAGTCAGATGCCAGGAATATTGTGCCATTCAGAGCCCAGTAATATTGTGCCATTCAGAGCCCAGGAATATTGTGCCAGTCAGAGCCCAGGAATATTGTGCCAGTCAGATGCCTGTAATATTGTGACATTCAGAGCCCAGGAATATTGTGCCAGTCAGATACCAGGAATATTGTGCCAGTCAGAGCCCAGTAATATTGTGCCAGTCAGAGCCCAGGAATATGTTGCCAGTCAGAGCCCAGTAATATTGTGCCAGTCAAAGCCCAGTAATATTGTGCCAGTCAGAACCCAGTAATATTGTGCCAGTCAGATACCAGTAATTTTGTGACATTCAGAGCACAGTAATATTGCGCCAGTCAGAGCCCAGTAAATTGTGCCAGTCAGACACCAGTAATATTGTGCCAGTCAGAGCCCAGTAATATTGTGCCAGTCAAAGCCCAGTAATATTGTGCCAGTCAGAGCCCAGTAATATTGTGCCAGTCAAAGCCCAGTAATATTGTGCCAGTCAGAGCCCAGTAATATTGTGACATTTAGAGCCCAGTAATATTGTGCAAGTCAGAGCCCAGTAATATTGTGCCAATCAGAGCCCAGTAATATTGTGTCAGTCAGAGCCCAGTAATAGTCTGGCACTCAGATACCAGTAATATTATGCCAGTCAGAGCCCAGTAATATTGTGTAATTTAGAGCCCAGTAATATTGTGCCAGTCAGATACCAGGAATATTGTGTCAGCCAGAGCCCAGTAATATTGTGCCAGTCAGATACCAGTAATATTGTGCCAGTCAGAGCCCAGTAATATAGTGCCAGTCAGATACCAGTAATATTATGCCAGTCAGACACCAGTAATATTGTGCCAGTCAGAGCCCAGTAATATTGTGCCATTAAGAGCCCAGTAATATTGTGCCAGTCAGAGCCCAGTAATATTGTGCCAGTCAGAGCCCAGTAATAGTGTGCCAGTTAGAGCCCAGTAATAGTGTGCCAGTTAGAGCCAAGTAATATTGTGCCAGTCAGATACCAGTAATATTATGCCAGTCAGACACCAGTAATATTGTGCCAGTCAGAGCCCAGTAATATTGTGCCAGTCAGAGCCCAGTAATATTGTGCCATTAAGAGCCCAGTAATATTGTGTCAGTCAGAGCCCAGTAATATTGTGCCATTCAGAGCCAAGTAATATTATGCCAGTCAGAGCCCAGTAATATTGTGCCAGTCAGAGCCCAGTAATATTGTGCCAGTCAGAGCCCAGTAATATTGTGCCATTCAGATGCCTGTAATTCTTTCCCCCCCCCCCCCCCCCCATCCCCCCCAAGTCCTCACCGAATGCTTCTGCTCCGTGTCCCTGGCCAGACGTCTCCTCCATGCAGTCTTCCCTCATGCACGGAGGAGGGAAACAGTCACCGGATGTGACGTTACGTCAGGTTTTTTTTTTCGTTTTTTTCCGGCCGTCGCATCCAGTGGATGCGGCTTGCAGGAAAAAAACGTTCACAAGCGCAATGCGCTGTGAACATGGCAAGCAGGCTGGGGGCCTATGGGACAGCTGCCTTGGGCCCCCCAGGAGTAACTGGGCCCAGGGCAGCTGCCCTGTTTGCCCCGCGTTAAAGACGGCCCTGCCTGGATGCAGCTCATTTCTCTGTTAAGCTTCCATGCTGCTCCCTATTACCTGTGAGTCCAATATAGTCAATGGGCTCACTATACAGTGTACGTTACCCTCAGCCTGAGCATCAGACATCATTCATACTATACATTCCTCACACAGGGATAATGTACCTGGTCATGTTCTCTGCACCCTAGACAAACATTTTCAAAGATCTCGGGTAAATAATTATATATACTATTACTTACAAAGACATTGAAATACAGAAGTATACCCATGCATAGCAGATTTTTGAACGTGGTTTCGAAGGTCATGCATGCTCATTTCTATACACCAGCTGATGAATGCCTTGGTAGCTGAGATTTTATTGCACCAGCAAAAATCAGATTTTAGCCTTTGTCCAGAACAAGCTCACCACCGAGAAAAAGTGCACACAGCGTCACAATGTGAAAAACATTTTTTTTCAATTGCAAATGGCTGCCACTTTGTGTCACTTCAGAGCTTTAAAGGTGGGAAGCTGGACCCTGTGTACAGTACACTCTCCTATGACCCATGTTTCAGTACCATGATTATGACCACTTTTCAGGATGGTATTTTCCTGATAAGCAATATGCATTCCTGGTAATGTTTCTCCTTGGAGCTATATGGACTTCTCAGTCCCACTGTTGAAAAAAATTGTGGGCCCACCATTCTGAAAAAAAAAACTGTACATAAAAATACATGACATTTTAAAAATAAATATGATTTTAATTGTCCAGCCCACCAGAACATCTTGAGAATAAGAAGTAAATTCCAGAGAGTCAGTCAGAGGTCTGATGCATGGGATTATCCACTAGATATGTGCAGAATGTCAGCAATGTCACCACTAGCATGATGACAGCAGAGCTAGTAGCATCACACTACTGTCTTGCCTACTCTTTCACTGCTGTCAAAAAAATAAAAACCAGGGAAGCCATTACCAACTTCTGAATGAAGCTGTTACTGACATGCTCAGTGAAAGAGGAGTCAATTCAACTGCACTGATCCTTTTGCAATGTCAAGATATTCCCAATGTACAAGTTAAACACTACCAAATGCATCAAAGTTTGTTAGATGTATGCAGTGTCCATTTAAGGGTGAATATTGCCAACAAGTACAGCACATAAAATATTTTTATATCAACTTTAATTTAAATTAATAAACCTTTAAACTGTCTACATCATTTGGGGAATTTGGCCTGGTTGTGATTTCGCTTTTGTAAGACTGGTTACATACTTAGCAAACCTTGTTCTGGCTTTATTGGTATGTTTCCAGAGTTCAGCGGCAGGTTACATTAATTACTAAAACTGATACAGCGTATTGTTGCTAGAGGCTTGACATACCTTATGTCATATTGCAGTCTGAGTCCTCACAGGTGAACAGCCTTTAACTTATCTCAGCAATTTTACCATTTTAGCTGTAATCACAAAAGAATGTGCCTGCAGCTTCAACCGGTTATTGTTCAAGGATAGGTTTAGGTAGATACATTGGGTGTTTGTCCCATAATAAGTCTGAATAAATTGTTTGTTCTTTTAAATGCACGTGTAATTGTGGATCTTGACATCTGCAACTGCAAATTTAGCAGAAAAAGGCAGTGAGATGTGAGTGTATTCCAACCTGTGTTCTGGGCTGCCGTGCCATGTGGCAAATGGACTATGTCACTTGCAACACCAACAGATTTACTCTATTGCATGAATGGGTTAATTTAAAAGAACAACTTCTATATTGCGCATAGTTCAAGGTAACTCAAGGAATTCTAATGCTACTACCCCCCAAAAAAAGACACACATTGGTATTCCTTTCCATCTTTTTCAGAAACAAATGCAGTGATGTAAATATTTATACAGCAGTAGTATGTAAAAAGTAGCAACATCAAAGGGATGGTATCACCTAAACATTGTTTTACTTTGAATGTAGAGAATAAAAAAATGATTGAAAATACTCTAAACATTGTGTTAGCAGAATTGCAAGAAAATGCCTAACTTTGGGGGGGAATGTGTTTTTAATGTGTCTGTGGAGTCTCCTGTTTATGACATTACTTGTGGCCTGGTATGCAAATGAAACATTACCCAGACCACAGGTGATGTCATAAGCTGGAGACTCCACAGACACCTTTTTCTGATCTCCCACATAGATGTGCTTTAATTGGGAGAAAAGGATTGGAATAAAACACATTTATCACAATTTAAGCACTTGAAAGCAATTCTGCCAACAGAATATATAGATAATTTTTTAATCAGTTTTTATTCTCTGCATTCTTAGTAAAAACTATGTTTAAGTGATACAATCCCGTGACACTCCTCTGGTGTAGTATGTCACACACAAAAACACCACAAATGGTCCATTCACAGAGTTTCTTAGTTAGCATACTGCTCTACAGGAGTGCCAAGACCTTTAGTTTTTGCACATTTCCCCATACTGAATTTGTTTGCTGGCTAAGGCTGGCACTTTGTATTGCAGCAGCAGGATATCACATTGGAAGATTGAGGACTTTGTAGAAAGCTTTAGCAACAGGTTGAGCAGAAACTCAACGCCAATAACTAGCCTTAGTTAGGAAACCATCATTTTGAAGAAGGTTCTATGCAATTTACAGAACCCATCACCATTCTTGGTGTGATACAAAACTCATTCATGTGAAAAATGTCATGACATGGTAGCTTCTATCATTGAGGATATGTGATATAGGTGTTCGCCTAGAAATAACTGAACTTAAAACCAGACTGTGGGGTAAAACAACGGCCACAGCACTTTATTTAAATAGCCATTGCATTTACAATCATATAACACATATATATACACATTCCACCTATGTATATATATCCATAATTAATACAATGACTAAACATAACATAAACATAAATATTAAAACATTCCATATACAGGAAAACCAATCAAGCTTGCAAGTGTATCCAGGTGGCTGCCGAAGTCCATGTTCCTGGGCATATCCCAATGCCCCCAATACCTGAGGTTCGAGGTACCACTTTCCCCTCGAACCTCCCACCAGAGTCCCGATTGACTCTCCCCAATCCAAATGTTCCATTAACCCTCCTGGATACCCTGCAAGCTTCCGCCAACGCTGTGACATGTAATAAATAAATAAATAAAGTGTCATTAACCTTAAAATTAGGGAGGGTGGGTGGGACAACAGGTATATGGGGAAAATTTTTCCTAAAATGGCCCCTGAACTTCCTGTTCCTATCTTTTATACTCTCCCAACTCCTCCCACTGATTCCCACTATAGGCTGACATATCCTCTCAGCACCCTGTCATGATTGCCCCTCCCCGACCTTGTCTGGGGGCTACATGACATGGTAGCTTCTATCATTGAGGATATGTGTTCGCCTAGAAATAACTGAACTTAAAACAAGACTGTGGGGTAAAACAACGGCCACAGCACTTTATTTAAATAGCCATTGCATTTACAATCATATAACACATATATATACACATTCCACCTATGTATATATATCCATAATTAATACAATGACTAAACATAACATAAACATAAATATTAAAACATTCCATATACAGGAAAACCAATCAAGCTTGCAAGTGTATCCAGGTGGCTGCCGAAGTCCATGTTCCTGGGCATATCCCAATGCCCCCAATACCTGAGGTTCGAGGTACCACTTTCCCCTCGAACCTCCCACCAGAGTCCCGATTGACTCTCCCCAATCCAAATGTTCCATTAACCCTCCTGGATACCCTGCAAGCTTCCGCCACAAGCCCATCACCCCGGATGGGCTCCCCCCCCGAGCAAAACTGTGGCCGTCTCGATTCCTTCCTGCAGAGCCAGGTTGAAGAAATCCAACCCCAGCTCATTCGGATGCACACCATCAGACCTAAACAACCCCCCAAATTTACCTTCCAGGTTAATGTGCCGCACCACCACCCCGCCTTTTTTCCTCATGAAACTCGCCATCAGCTTGTTTATCTTTCCCCGGCAACGGTTCATGGCCGCCGAATCCCTGGCGTGCCTCCAAACCGACCGGGGAACCATCTCAGACCAGATGATCTTAATCCCTGGTAGAAGAGTATGCAAGCGGGACACGTCCCGCTGCATATTCTTCACCAGCTCCCTCTGCGGCACTACCCCCAAATCATTCCCCCCTGCATGAATAAAGAGTATGTCAGGGCGGCCGCCCCGCCACATTCTTTGTTCCACATTAGTTACCACAGCATTCCACAACATGCCCCTTACTCCAAACCACTTCAGACGAACTTGATCCGGAGGAAAGCCCAGCTGGACTCCACTCCTACGAACTGCAGCTCTCCTCTCAGCCCAGTAGACGTATGAATGGCCGATGATCCATACCTCCAAACTAGAACCTGGAACAGAGAATACAGTCAATAACATAATACTATGTACACCGCTCCGCGGAAATCAATCAGGCCAAATTGACCAAAAATTTTTTTTTTTATATTTTTTTTTTTTTTTTTTAAATGCTTTTCCTTTTTTTTTTTTTTTTTTTTATAACAGTAATCTGTGGGGACGAACGTACGATCTGTACCGTCCAGATTCCCAGCGACCAATCTTCTTGACTAAAGCCTCCCCTAGGCCTAGCCGTGAAGCCTCCGTGGCAGCCCCAATCCGAAAGGAATGGGTGCCGAACTCCTGCGCTGGCACACCCAGGCGTTCCAAGGCCATCCTCATTACCCTGAGGAATTGAAACCTCGATAAACCAGAGGAGTCTGCGTGGACCAGGAGGGACTGAGACCCCTGCGCCCGCACAACCAAAAACTCCCTGATGCAGCGTACCGGGCACACCCGCTCACCTGGTACCCTATACAATTCCACCATACGGCCCCGCCTGGCCGTATCCATTTTTGATGACCTGAGCCACACCAGTAGCTTCCCAGGTTCACACACCACGTCCGTCGCCCAGATGCCGCCCAACCGGGCCCTGGAAGGACTTACCAGCTCCGATATCCGGAATGCCCCGAAAAAAGCCAAGGAAAAGGCCGCAGTAAACAACAGATATTCGTACTCCGATGTGCAAATGGCTCGCAGTGCCTCCACCATCCTACGCAGCAACGCCACCGACACCGGGCGTCTTGTATCCGCTTGCTTTTTTCCTTTCCGAAAACCTTTTAACGCTTGCCTTACCACAAAGCTCTTACACACGTCTACCTCACCTCGCAATTTAAACAAAAAGGACAAAGCTGCCACTGCTTTGTCCAATTTGGAAGGGGACGCCCCTTCAGCTGAAAGCTGAACCAAAAACCAAAGCAAAGCATCAAGCAGGGATGCCTCTGAGTGATGTCTACCCCTTGCAGCCACCATCGCATCCCAGTCTCGCCAGACCCTCGCGTATGCCGACCATGTGGCAGGAGCAAGCGAACCTTTTACCCATCCCGCAAGCACTCCATCCCGATCTTCCACAGTACCGACGGGCACTCCTGCCCAGTCTTGTCTGCTCCCGGAGCTTCTGCCCGAAACCGCTCCCACTGGAATCGAGAAAGAGCATCCGCTATAACGTTTAAGTGCCCTGGTACATGTTTTGCACGGAACGAGATGTTCAGTTCCATGCAAAGCAGCACAAAACGCCGTAAAAGCCGCACTACCGGGGCCGAAGCTGCTGATAGGTTGTTTACTGAATGCACGACCGCCAAGTTGTCAGAGAAAAAGACAACCCGCCGGTCTCGCATACACCCCCCCCATAGCGTTAGGGCCACTAGCAGGGGGAATAGTTCCAGAAACGCTAGGTTTTTCAGAAGTTTGCTACCCGCCCATGCCTCCGGCCAAAGCTTCGCGCACCACTTACCAGCAAAGTAAGCGCCGAAACCCACGCTACCTGACGCATCAGTATATAGCTCCAACTCATCAGCCTGTACTACTGCGCGCTGAAATACCACTTTTCCGTTAAACCGCTCAAGGAAGACCAGCCACACAGCCAGGTCTGCACGTATCTTCCTAGTTACCCGGATAAAATGGTGTCCCGCCGCAATACCTGCCGTAGCCCGTGATAGCGACCTAATAAACACCCGACCCACCGGAATTATCCGGCAGGCGAAGTTCAAGCGCCCTATCAGTGACTGTAACTGACGCAGGGTAACCTTTTTGGCCCCCCCTACCATTTGAACAGCAGCCCTTAATACCACCAGCTTATCCTTGGGGAGTCTGCAGACCCCTGCCACCGAATCTATTTCCAACCCTAGAAAGCTTAGGCACGTAGTAGGGCCCTCTGTCTTGTCCGCCGCCAAGGGAACCCCAAAGCTCTGTGCAACCTGTTCCAGTGAGCGCAGCAGCACCACGCAGGTTCTGGAGCCCCTAGGGCCTACGCACAAAAAATCGTCCAAGTAGTGCACCATTGAACGATCATTTGCTACTTTCTTAACTACCCATTCGAGAAATGTGCTAAATTTCTCGAAATAGGCACAAGAAACCGAGCACCCCATAGGTAGACAGAGGTCCACATAGAACCCCTGCTCAAACCAACAGCCCAATAGGTGGTGGCACTCCGGGTGTATAGGGAGGAGGCGAAAGGCCGATTCTATGTCCGCCTTAGCCATTAATGCCCCAGCACCCGCGTCTCTGACCAGCTCTACTGCCCTATCAAATGATGCGTACGATACGGAGCACAGCTCCTTATCGATGTCATCATTGACCGACCCCCCCCTTCGGATAGGACAAATGATGTATTAGCCGGAATTTACCGGGATCCTTCTTAGGTACCACCCCCAAAGGAGAAACCCGCAAATTCGCCATGGGTGGTTCTGGAAACGGGCCGGCCATCCTGCCCGCCTCCAGTTCCTTCCGTAGCTTGTCCCTCACTACTTCCGGAAACTGAAGCACCGACTTCAGGTTCCGGCGGGAGATACGGCCTGGGCCTGGGACGAACGGGATGCGAAACCCCGACCTAAACCCGTCCTCCAAGAAGCTTGCGTCCGCACACCGGAGTTCTCCCCTTTAGCCCCAGACTGCCCGGCTGAGCTACCTGACTTACCACGCTTAAAACATCTAGCCGCGCTATGCGCGCCTCCGCAGACCGAGCACTCATGTCTGAATTTGCAGGAGGCGCCCCACTTGCACTGGCTGTCGTTGAACAGCCAGCAAGTACCACGTTTACCGGCGGCCGGCGCGGAACCCTGTGTTCCGCTACCGGCCCCCCCGGGAAAGGGCGATGCCTTTTGCGCCATCATGATTTTCACCCAGAGAGTAATATCAATCTGGTCGAAGCTCATGCCTGGGTTCGCCGCGAGGCGTTGACGAAACTGTTCGTCATACCTCCACCATGCTAAACCCCCATACAGTCGGTACGCTTCCCAAATACCATCCACATAGCAAAACAGTGAGGAGCACCGCTCGGGGCGCTTTTCACCTATGACACTAGCCAAAATGCAAAACGACCGTAGCCAGTTCCCAAACGTTTTCGGGAGCTTCCTATACCGTTTCCTACGCTCCTCCTCCTCTTTCTTCCCTCTATCCTCTTTTTTCTCATCCTCCTTGAAGTCAATAGGCTCCTCCAGAGGCAGGAGAGAAAGAAGTTCGACATACTCTCCCTTCCATATTCTTTCCCGAACCTCCCCCTTCAAGTGCACACCTAACGGACCTGAGAAAGACGTGTACGAGGAATGCCGCGCTGCCTCCGCTATGCTAACCGACCCCAAATCGGTCCCTCCTAATTCGCCAATCGAGGGGCCCCCCGCCCCTGTTAGACTTTGTGAGCTGACCCCCAACGCCTGATGAGGCGCCCCCGCCACCCCAGCCGATACCCCTTCTGTGCCCCCCGACCCACTGCTCGGCATGGGAGTTGATACCGGAGGTACCCACGCTGCCACCACTGTCTCGGCCACCCCCGCGTCGTTCCTTTTGGCCCATGAATCTAGAAAGGCGCGCAGCCCCCCCATCAGTTCTGCCTCCCCTTGCCTGTCAGGAGAAGGGGTTACAATCAACTCACCAATCGGCCCCGTAGCCAAGCTAGCCTGCTGATCGCTCGGACCTGCGCTCCCTGTTGCAAGTGCCCCTCCCGAAGTCGATTTCCTCTTGTCCGGTGCCCTCCCATGGCCACCGCGGCTCCCGGGGGCCGGTCCGGCCCGCTGTTGTTCCAAATCCTGGGAACGCCTGGAAAAGAGAGAGCAATGTGAAGGTACCGGGGACTCATAACGGTTTGATGAAGGTGACCCCTCCCCCCGCGCATTCCTCCGTGGCCTACATGGAACCCCTCTCCTGGGTTGCGGGCTAGCATCTGCTGGGGAGGAAGCTCCCCTTCCCGGTGATCGGACCCTGCGCCGAGACCTACAGCGACTGCGAACCCCCTGTTGTGCATTCGCACCCCCCGTACGCCTGGCTGCCTTTGGAGAAGCGCGACTGGCCCGGGCGTGTCTGTCCCGACCCCTGTACTGTTGCCTTGCACCACCGTAACCGCCTGGCTGATGACCACCATCCCCACTGTACTCACCCCCGTCTACTTCGATGGGAGACCCTTCCCTCACCACGGGGGATGTGGACCTAGCCGGTGACGGGGGCGGGGAGAACAATAACGGGGACACCGACCTTTGTCTTGGTGTGAGGGGGGAAGAACCACCCGATGATACGGATCCCCTGTCGCTTGACCCCCATCGCGCTGTACCTAAACTCGTGGGGGCCCTACTAGTATCTGAATAGAAGTCTGGGGTAGAGGGCCTAGATGTGGCGTGTAACTGACCTCCTAGCATCCCATGCGGCCTAGCTGAGGTGTGAGCGGCGCGGTTGGCCACCGGGGGGCGTGCTGCGTGATCCGGGCCTCCCACTCCCCCCCCTCTACTGGGCCTGCTCACCTGATGATGGATTGCCTCCACCGCTGCCCCATCCGGCCGACTGGAGCCTTTCCCGCCGTTTCCTCTTCCCCCAGCGTCAGGCATTGGCTCTGGTGAGTTGGGGCCTAGGGGCCCGGACTTTCTGCTCCTACGACCGGCAGCCCTGCCCGCCGGCGCATCCCGTTGCGCGACCGCAACTCTCCCGCTG
The DNA here is from genome assembly GCA_036172795.1 of Pelodytes ibericus. Classification (NCBI taxonomy): domain Eukaryota; kingdom Metazoa; phylum Chordata; class Amphibia; order Anura; family Pelodytidae; genus Pelodytes; species Pelodytes ibericus. The sequence goes on along the minus strand of CM069861.1, from coordinate 157,490,695 downwards.
GTCACCTCTGTCTCGTCCTTTCCCGCCGCCGCCGACTTCCGGTTGCGGCCTACCCGCGCTGCTGCCGGCCTCCGGCGTTCTCCGGGTTGCGATCCCGCTCTGGTCATCCTGGGGGGAGCTTTTGAGTGGCTCCCAGCCGCCTGGATCCCGCTGGGGCCTGGTAGGATGGCATCCCCAGGGCTCAGGCGGCGGGGAGGCCTCACCGAACGCGAAGGCCTCCCAGATGCGGTGGTAGCCGGCCCTGCTGCCGCTCCAGGTCCCTCCAGACGTCCCTTCAGCCAGCCAGGTCCCTTCAGCAGCGCAGCAGCCTTCATCTCAGCGAGAATCCTATCAATCTCAGCCTCCATGATCCTGGAAAAGAAGAAGGGAGACAGACCAGACACACAACAGGTATATGGGGAAAATTTTTCCTAAAATGGCCCCTGAACTTCCTGTTCCTATCTTTTATACTCTCCCAACTCCTCCCACTGATTCCCACTATAGGCTGACATATCCTCTCAGCACCCTGTCATGATTGCCCCTCCCCGACCTTGTCTGGGGGCTACATTTTCCCTTTAACTTTCACCCCTATTATGATCTATGCAACAGGGAAAGAAGTTCCCAAGAGCTTCCACTATTATGTTCAAGGGGGGAGGTGCAAATTCTCTATTTAAATATCATATATGTCCTATGTTCAAACATGTACGAATTAAGTCAACTTTCTATACGATATGAATAATTAAGAAAGTTTAAATTGAGCCCCTTTAACCCTTTAAGGACCAGGGATTTTCCTGGGCCAAGGACCAGAGCGTTTTTCAATTTTTAATACGCGGTTTTTGAAACATAAATTTCCTCTCTCTCATTTAACGTACCCATACAAGTTATATGTTGTTTTTTAGAGGACAGTTAGAGCTTTCTTTTGATACCCTATACATAAAAATGATTTACATTTTAGTATTAAAAAATACATATAAAAGAGGAAATTTTTGAGGAAAAAAAAGTTTTTCCCCATTATTTTCCCAATAATAAGCTACATAACTAGTGCAACACTAACCCACTTATCCCCCCTAATTAACTAACTAATAAAAAAGAAAAATATTGGTTCCCAAACCCCCCATAACAAAAAAGACAGAAAAAAACTCTGAAGAGTGCGATGTCAGATCAGTAAAAATCATGCAACAGGCATGCAGGGGTTAAATTTTATTAAATAAATATATTAAAATTACCTTTATTTATTCAAAAAACTTTATAAATTGTAAAAATAAAAAAATCTGTTAAAAAAAAAACTAAATGAGGGCCATAAAGTGGAAGGAAACTGATCACAGTTAAAAACTGTGATCAGCAATGAAAGGGTTAATTGTTTTTTTTTTTTTTTTTAACCTATGTGTGTATAATTAATTTATTTTTACTTACAGGTCACTCTCTGTGCTTCACTATAAGAATGTGAAGCACAGAGAGTGAATTAGAGGCAAAGTCAGTGTGTGAACACACTGACTTTGCCATCTAATTTGCATGTTATCGCGGTGATCACGTAATCACCGCGATCACATGGCCGGAAACTGACCGATCGGGTCCAGGAGCTTTGCCTCGGGTGCGAGGCTTAGTCCTGGACCCGTTGCAGACTAGCTGGCGGTGCCCACGGAGCGCACCGCCGGCTAGACTGCATGACGAGTTAACTCGTCATAAGGTCGCTAACGCTGCGGCTCTTATGACGAGTTAACTCGTCATAAGGACGGGAAGGGGTTAATATTGTATTAAATTGTTATGCAGTTTTTTGTTTGTTTATTTTGTTTCTGATGTAAGCCTGCTTTCTGTGTCCATTTTGAAACATTTTACAAAGATAGCAAATGAGCTGCCCGTTAATAAGAGAAGATTGGGTGCATGCTGAGATTGTTATTAAAGGACAAGGAACGATATATAGAATCAACCATGCACTTGCTTTAAAAGAGGGAATAATACGCCTAATACCTACTACTGTCTGATTAAAGTGCCTTTTTGAACAGTGCTGCTAGTGAACCCAATTCAGAAGTTACCATATTTACCTTATAGTCTCTAATTTAGACTTCTAAAATGTCACAGACTTAAAGCTTTGTAATAGACTAAACGCATCCCTCCCAACTACTTTCCCTGGTATCCCGGGAGTTTTTAGTCTCAGGTGGTCCCGAAAACCAGAAAATTAAAATCAGGACCCTTGGATTGTGTGCCCAAATTTGCTGCAATGTCCAAAAGGAATGATATATCTGATATAAAACTGTATTTTGGAATTATTGCTGCTTTAAATTAAATTCAAATTCACCAGGCTGCACATTTAGATAATGATAGACTGTGTATGAATCAATGCCATGATTTGTTTGTTTCTGCGGTTTCATTTATTTTTGAAAATAAACATTTAGTCGTTTGTACACTCTTTTTTTATTTTAATATCATTAGTATTGTCTTTTTGAACCAATAATCATTAATGGGAAACTCATTGATTATTTTTTTTTGCATTTGATGGAGCATGTTGAGGTGAGTATGTTGAGCATGCATTTATTTAGACAACTCCACCCCTTATTTGTATTTTCGCTACCTAAAAGCATGTCCAGTCCTACCTGCACTGAAAATAAAATGGGTAGTATTGTGGACTAGTAGAGACGTAACGCAGGGCATGTCCACTTTTGCCTTCTAAAACTGCATTCTCAGTCCTTCATCGTTTGAAAGTAATGGGGGCTTTGGGAATATCAGAAGCGAACACTGATTAGGTGCTTGACTAAATCAATTTCATCCTTTAGTAGGACAGTATTTATTTCAGCTTTATTATGCATTACTTAGTTCATAGTTTGAGGTGGTAGTGGTACTTTAATCAAAGGATAATATTATTTATTAAAAATTCAATACTGACAATCTTGATATTGACACCAAAGCATGTGCTATTCTTCACCTTCAGTGACAATCACTGCATCTGTAGCATATTTACTCTTATGAAGAAACAGTCCTGTTGTGAAATTCAAGAAAAAAGCTCTCTATCCGTGATTCTTTTTGTGTTTAAGGAAGTTTAGTAAATATTATTTTCTTTCATGTATTTAGAGGACTTCTCTGTTATAGGTTTTTGGGTTACCATTAGATATGATGGACGTCTGGATTTTTTGTCTCCAAATATTGTTCCAAATGTGCAAAAAATATTTGGTACCCAAGTGAACAAGTCCAAAATAAATATTTGCAGTGAATAATAAATAATGCTTACCCATTGAATTTATATTGATCTGAACAATATTATTCAGTTTTTAAGTGTTTAATTGAAAAAAAGCATAATGGAAATTGTGCTCCTTTGATATAAAGTTTTCAATTGGAAAATAGCATGAGAACCAGTCTAAAGTATCCACTAAACAACGGAGCAGCCAAACCACTTATCAATATGTTCACGGTAATGAGGATTGGTTTAAAATAACACACTCTGCGGGAAGCTTCCGTGTAGTATGTCAAGAGAACGCTTCAGAAATACACGAGTCAATCTGTAGCTGCTATTTCCAGTCAGAGCTGTAAAATTCCATTAGCTTAGTTGTCATGGGAGCAAATGTTTTATTTTAGTGGCCAAGATAAAGCGAGTCGATTAATTAGAAACTTGTCTTCTCTTGCTGTGTTTCTCGAGTTTTATAGGACTGAATGTTTCCGTTAAATTGTGACGAATAGGTCAGTGCATTCATTAGAAGCCATGTGCAATGTTGAACCTTTTAAGGTCGACACAATATCCTCCGGTTTGTCCCGAATTGGATTTGGTTTGAGTACTTAAGCTGAATTTCACAAATTGCCAAAGTGCAGATACTCAATATCTCTGAATTCGGGTCCGAATCGACTGTTTGGAACCAAACGCAAAACAACGCAAACGCAAAACAACGCAAACGCAAAACAAACTGCGGCATTCAGAGGCATTCGGATCCGGACATATTTCTTCAGCTACCCAATATGCACCCAGTATCACATCTGAACACGCTCTTAATTCAGGTAACATGGGTGGAATTCACCTATTTCAATTCTCCTGATCTACTTTAAAGCCCTCTGAAAAACATTTTAAACTGATTTTCTTTACTCGGACAAGCCTAAATATAATACGAATATCGAACATTATGATATTTGTAAAAAAGATAATATATGCACATATATGGAACTATGGCCATGTCGAAAAAAACACAAATGCCACAAAATACATGTGCAACACAATCTATTATCATAATGAGAGGGAAGGTGTACCCATGTACTAAGATGTGTGTGTGTGTGTGTATATATATAAATATATACATCAATATATATTATCAACTGTGGAATATCAAATAATTTAGAAATATGATATGTGCTGATGTGGATGACTATCAGAGGGACCTGGAGATCATGAAACTGCTGATAGAAAAGTACATCAATGCAAGTAGACAACCCCAGAACTAACTGTAAAGCACATACTAGACCTATTGGGAATGTGCAATGTGCCTATCATACACAGGACTCACAGTGAATATGATGTCTTCCCCTGGTGATTTTGCTAGCACACAGGTCACCTTCTGGAGGGAGCTTGAGAAAGCTGGATTCACTGCTTTCCAGCCAGTTGTGTGTCTTCACTCTTCTCCTGGTCACATCTATTCTCTTCCCACTAGCAATGCTAATTGCATAACGACCCCTAATTGAACCATTCCCATAACTTCCACTGATATAACTATAGCTACAACTATGTCCATCCACCTATGGACAACTATTTATGAAAAACTATACCAGTCATGTCATGTTCGCGCTATGCTGGCATCACATCAGTGGTGTATCTTGATTTTGTGCTGCCCTAGGCAGACAAAATCCGGGCACCCCCCTACCCAAGCTGCACACCCACGTTACACACCTAAGACATGCCCCATCATTCAGACTTACATCAAGCTCATACTCCCATCACACACACACTCCCATCACACTCAGTCACACACTCCTACTCCCATCACACTCAGTCCCACACTCCGACTCCCATCACACTCAGTCACACACACTGTCTCCCATCACACACTCTGACTGCCATCACACTCAGTCACACACACTGTCTCCCATCACACACACTCTGACTCCCATCACACTCAGTCACACACACTGTCTCCCATCACACACACTCTGACTCCCATCACACTCAGTCACACACACTGTCTCCCATCACACACACTCTGACTCCCATCACACTCAGTCACACACACTGTCTCCCATCACACTCTGACTCCCATCACACTCAGTCACACACACTGTCTCCCATCACACACACTCTGACTCCTCTCACACTCAGTCACACACACTGTCTCCCATCACACACACTCTGACTCCCATCACACTCAGTCACACACACACACACACACACACACACTGTCTCCCATCAGCACTTACCTTTCCTTGGTGGCTAGTGGCAGGCAGCATGGTCCCTCCATGCTGCCTGTTCGGCTTCCCGGCGATTGTGCCGACAGGTCACGTGACCAGGCGCGCGTATGACGTCAGCGCGCCGGTCACGTGACTGTCGGCACTTCCGTGTCGGCACACTGCACGGGGAGCCGAACAAGCAGCACAGAGGTTTCTCTGTGCTGCCTGTTCGGCTCCCGTGCAGCCTGGCAGGCAGAGCGATGGTGAGGGGGGATCTTCCGATCCCCTCTACCCTCCGTCTCTGCCTGCAAGCGCGGTCTTTTTTTTTTTTAAAGGGCCAGGTTTTTTTTATTTTTTTTATTTTTTTTCTTCAGTGCTGGGGGGCGCTGCCGTCCCCCAAAATTTGCTGCACTAGGCATCCGCCTAGGATGCCTCGTGGTAAATACAGCACTGCATCACATCACTGAATATTTGTTATCAGCAACAAATGTTATGATACGTGTACCCTCCCCACATGTAATGTGTAGTGATGAACCATTTCAAGTCCAAAGTGTATTGGCGAACATTGATGCACAATGCAACATACCACACTATTGAAATAAAAGAGTAGACTCTAACTTAGCAAGGTTTATCACCAATTGTGTGTACGTGTACTTCAAGACTTGGTTGCAGGGTTCAACTGCTGGTACATCAATCTCATCTACTCCAAATTCACAACTCCCACATCTAACTGGCTAAGGAACTGTTCCTGGTTGTCCATCACCTGGGCATGGAAACAATCTTGATTACTCAGTCACATCATGGTGAGTTACTGGTTCATCTGAGCGATGTCATGCTGGATCCTAACAACTGCACCATGGATTGTAGCTTCGAATGCTATCATCGGAGTAGGGATAAAGGGTCATGGATTGGCTCCTGATGTACTGGTAAAGCTGGGATCCACCACCATCAGAAGAATGCTGTCCTTCACAGATGTTACTGCAGGAAAATAATGGCAATGATTAGAACAATGCAATACAGATTGTATTCATTGCATTCATGTATAGTTAAAATGCAAGTTTATTTACATCCTGAACTACTGTATTGTACACTGACATTCCACTAATAATAATCCTTTTGAATTTAACATTGTCTTTGCATGTATCATAGATATTTACCTGAATAAGTTAGTGTTCACATAAAATAAACCTATGCTACACTCATTGCTTGCTAAACCTGTGACTGAAATAATATATATTATATGTATTTAACATATTGGATACTGTAACAGGTGCTGTATATTTATAAGATTTGACTCAGGTTGCTCCAATTTTCTTAATGGATCTACGAGGTACCACCCTCACTCACACTACTACAGTCTAAATTACTATTTATAATGCAAATTGACTGGCTGAGGGCTAGCCTAAATGAGGAAGCTAAAACAAAACCTGGGCAGATTATGTTAAGATGCACAATGAATATCTAAAGAAGAAACCCAAATCAGGGGCGTACCTAGAGCATTTGGCACCCGGGGCGGACCCCGAGTGTTGCACCCCCCCCCCCCCCCCCACAATAAAAATGCAAGAAAACACCCACAATTTTTTCAATGTTTGAAAATTGTACAATTATAGTTACCAGGAATAGTGTGCCAGTCAGATACCAGTAATATTGTGCCAGTCAGAGCCCAGTAATAGTGTGCCACTCAGAGCCCAGTAAGTGTGCCAGTCAGAGCCCAGTAATAGTGTGCCACTCAGAGCCCAGTAATATAGTGCCACTCAGAGCCCAGTAATATAGTGCCACTCAGAACTAGACATGTGCATTCGTTTTCGGACGAATGCATTTTCGGACGAAAATAGCATTTTCGTCCATTTGTCCGAAAAACGAATAACGAAAATTTTAACTAACAAAATCCGAATGAACGAATGGTTAATAAACGAAAAACATTCGTTCATTCGTCCATTCGTCCATTCGTGCTATTGGCATTCTAAACCGAAATAGAGTCGGTTTACAATACCAATAGCATTGTACTACATTCCATAAACCGACATGAATGACTTTCGGTTTATGGAATGCATGTAATGCTATTAGCTTCCTATAAACCGAAATTGAGTTCCCATTCATACGAATAGGTCAATTGACCTATTCGTATGAATGGGGACTCTTTCGGTTTATAGAAAGCCAATAGCAGCATGTATTCTATAAGCCGAAAGTCTTTAAAACAAACGACGTTCGGTTTATAGAATACATGTAATGATATTGCTGTTCTATAAGCCGAAAGACATTCGGCTTATAGAACAGCAATAGCATTACATGCATTCTATAAACCGAACGTCGTTCGTTTTAAAGACTTTCGGCTTATAGAATACTATTGGCATTCTATAAACCTAACTAGAGTCCCTCCTCATTCATAAGAATTTCTTATGAATGGGGACTCGACTCTAGTTCGGTTTATAGAAAGCCAATAGTATTCTATAAGCCGAAAGTCTTTAAAACGAACGACGTTCGGTTTATAGAATACATGTAATGCTATTGCTAAACTATAAACCGAACGACTTTCGGTTTATAGAATAGCCATAGGATTACATGTAGTACATAAGCCGAAAGTCTATAAACCGAAAGTCGTTCGGTTTATAGGCTGTCGGCATTTAACTATACAGAGACAGAGTCTCCATTCATAAAATTATGAATGGAGACTTTGTCTCCGTGTAGTAAAATGCCGAAAGTCTATAAACCGAACGATCGGTTTATAGACTTTCGGCTTATGTAATACATGTAATCCTATGGCTATTCTATAAACCGAAAGTTCGGTTTATAGAATAGCAATAGGAATACATGTATTCCATAAGCCGACAGCCTATAAACCGAACGTTCGGTTTATAGGCTGTGGGCATTTTACTACACGGAGACAAAGTCTCCATTCATAATTTTATGAATGGAGACTCTGTCTCTGTATAGTTAAATGCCGGCTTTTAACTATACGGAGACAAAGTCTCCATTTATAATTTTATGAATGGAGACTCTGTCTCCGTATAGTTAAATGCCCACAGCCTATAAACCGAACGTTCGGTTTATAGGCTGTGGGCATTTTACTACACGGAGACAAAGTCTCCATTCATAATTTTATGAATGGAGACTCTGTCTCTGTATAGTTAAATGCCGGCTTTTAACTATACGGAGACAAAGTCTCCATTTATAATTTTATGAATGGAGACTCTGTCTCCGTATAGTTAAATGCCCACAGCCTATAAACCGAACGTTCGGTTTATAGGCTGTGGGCATTTAACTATACGGAGACAAAGTCTCCATTCATAATTTTATGAATGGAGACTCTGTCTCTGTATAGTTAAATGCCGGCTTTTAACTATACGGAGACAAAGTCTCCATTTATAATTTTATGAATGGAGACTCTGTCTCCGTATAGTTAAATGCTATTGTATTCTATAAACCGACTCTATTTCGGCTTATAGAATGCAATAGTACTACGAATGGACGAATGAACGAATGATTTTCCTTTATTAACCATTCGTTCATCCGGCTTTAGTTAGCTTAGCATTTTCGTTCTTCGTTTTTCGGGCGAATGGACGAAAATGCAATTTTCGGACGAAAATGCATTCGTCCGAAAACGAATGCACATGTCTAGTATATATTCACATGTAAATTGCTTTTTAAATAAAAAATTATGATATAAAAAAATCTTGTTTTTATTTCCTTTTATGTGACAATGCTGCCTCTCTCTTTCCCTTGCCCCCAGATTTGTCGCTCTCCCCCCCTTAGTGTTGTCTCTCTCTCACCCTCCCTTTGGCTCCCCCCTCGCTCCCCTTGTGTCTGTCTCTTCCCCCCTTCCCTCCCCTTGTTTCTCTCTGCCCCCCCCCCCCCTTGTTATTCTGTCCCCCCCTCACCTGTTTCTTGCTCCCTGGTGGCTAGTGGGGGCAGCCGGGGGATGTATGCACTATACATAATAGACGGAAGTGTCGGGCAGCATGGAGGTTGTCTGCACGATTCGTGCAGACATCCCCCAGCTGCCCGATTCTCCCTGGTGGCTAGCGAGGGAGCGGAGGATGTCTGCGCGATGAGCGAGACCTCTCCTGCTGCCGCCCGGCATGACCGCCGGGACTTCTATGATGAAGCTGGGTACTTCCGGCTTCCTCATAAAAGTCCTGGCTGTCGTTCCGGGCGGCAGCAGGGGAGGTCTCGCTCATCGCGCAGACATCCACCGCTGCCTCGCTAGCCACCAGGGAGAATCGGGCAGCTGGGGGATGTCTGCACGAATCGTGCAGACAACCTCCATGCTGCCCGACACTTCCGTCTATTATGTATAGTGCATACATCCCCCGGCTGCCCCCACTAGCCACCAGGGAGCAAGAAACAGGTGAGGGGGGGACAGAATAACAAGGGGGGGGGGGGGCAGAGAGAAACAAGGGGAGGGAAGGGGGGAAGAGACAGACACAAGGGGAGCGAGGGGGGAGCCAAAGGGAGGGTGAGAGAGAGACAACACTAAGGGGGGGAGAGCGACAAATCTGGGGGCAAGGGAAAGAGAGAGGCAGCTTTGTCACATAAAAGGAAATAAAAACAAGATTTTATTTATATCATAATTTTTTATTAAAAAAGCAATTTACATGTGAATATATACTAGACATGTGCATTCGTTTTCGGACGAATGCATTTTCGTCCGAAAATTGCATTTTCGTCCATTCGCCCGAAAAACGAAGAACGAAAATGCTAAGCTAACTAAATCGAATGAACGAATAGTTAATAAAGGAAAATCATTCGTTCATTCGTCCATTCGTAGTACTATTGCATTCTATAAGCCGAAATAGAGTCGGTTTATAGAATACAATAGCATTTAACTATACGGAGACAGAGTCTCCATTCATAAATTTATGAATGGAGACAAACGTATAGTTAAAAGCCGACAGCCTATAAACCGAACGTTCGGTTTATAGGCTGTGGGCATTTAACTATACGGAGACAGAGTCTCCATTCATAAAATTATAAATGGAGACTTTGTCTCCGTATAGTTAAAAGCCGGTGTTCTGACAAATTTCTGGAGCAAATTCTCCTGCGCAATCGCAGGAGAATTTGCTCACTGCGCATGCGCATAAAGTTACAGCTGATAACTCAGCTGTAACTTTGTGACCACCGTGCATGAGACAGCTGCGCAACCCACCTCCCGCCCCCTCACACCCGCCGCACACCCCTTCTTACCAGATCATCGACCACAGCGATACACAGCGCATGCGCACGCCTATCCAGCCGTTTGGGAATGCGCGCGTCCGTTGTTGTGTTCTTAAGGTGGTAAGTAACACGGGGCGTCGGGACATAAGGGGGCAAGCATCCTGGTGAGGGCTGCCTATTCTTGATGGGATTTGTGATCCTCCTGCTGTATTATTGATGCAGCAGGAGGATCACAAATCCCATCAAGATGAGGCAGCCCTCACCAGGATGCTTGCCCCCTTATGTCCCGACGCCCCATGTTACTTACCACCTTAAGAACACAACAACGGACGCGCACATTCCCAAACGGCTGGATAGGCGTGCGCATGCGCTGTGTATCGCTGTGGTCGATGATCTGGTAAGAAGGGGTGTGCAGGGGGTGTGAGGGGGCGGGAGGTGGGTTGCGCAGCTGGCGCATGCGCGGTGGTCACAAAGTTACAGCTGAGTTATCAGCTGTAACTTTATGCGCATGCGCAGTGAGCAAATTCTCCTGCGATTGCGCAGGAGAATTTGCTCCAGAAATTTGTCAGAACACCGGCATTTAACTATACGGAGACAGAGTCTCCATTCATAAAATTATAAATGGAGACTTTGTCTCCGTATAGTTAAAAGCCGGCATTTAACTATACGGAGACAGAGTCTCCATTCATAAAATTATGAATGGAGACTTTGTCTCCGTGTAGTAAAATGCCCACAGCCTATAAACCGAACGTTCGGTTTATAGGCTGTCGGCTTATGGAATACATGTATTCCTATTGCTATTCTATAAACCGAACGTTCGGTTTATAGAATAGCCATAGGATTACATGTATTATATAAGCCGAAAGTCTATAAACGGATCGTTCGGTTTATAGGCTTTCGGCATTTTACTACACGGAGACAAAGTCTCCATTCATAATTTTATTATTTATTATATACATTATAACATATTATTTATTATATACATGTATTCCATAAGCCGACAGCCTATAAACCGAACGTTCGGTTTATAGGCTGTCGGCATTTTACTACACGGAGACAAAGTCTCCATTCATAATTTTATGAATGGAGACTCTGTCTCCGTGTAGTAAAATGCCGACAGCCTATAAACCGAACGTTCGGTTTATAGGCTGTCGGCTTATGGAATACATGTATTCCTATTGCTATTCTATAAACCGAACGACTTTCGGTTTATAGAATAGCAATAGGAATACATGTATTCCATAAGCCGACAGCCTATAAACCGAACGTTCGGTTTATAGGCTGTCGGCATTTTACTACACGGAGACAAAGTCTCCATTCATAATTTTATGAATGGAGACTCTGTCTCCGTGTAGTAAAATGCCGACAGCCTATAAACCGAACGTTCGGTTTATAGGCTGTCGGCTTATGGAATACATGTATTCCTATTGCTATTCTATAAACCGAACGACTTTCGGTTTATAGAATAGCAATAGGAATACATGTATTCCATAAGCCGACAGCCTATAAACCGAACGTTCGGTTTATAGGCTGTCGGCATTTTACTACACGGAGACAGAGTCTCCATTCATAAAATTATGAATGGAGACTTTGTCTCCGTGTAGTAAAATGCCCACAGCCTATAAACCGAACGTTCGGTTTATAGGCTGTCGGCATTTTACTACACGGAGACAAAGTCTCCATTCATAATTTTATGAATGGAGACTCTGTCTCTGTATAGTTAAATGCCGACAGCCTATAAACCGAACGACTTTCGGTTTATAGACTTTCGGCTTATGTAATACATGTAAACCTATGGCTATTCTATAAACCGAAAGTCGTTCGGTTTATAGAATAGCAATAGGATTACATGTATTCCATAAGCCGAAAGTCTATAAACCGAAAGTCGTTCGGTTTATAGACTTTCGGCTTATAGAATACAAGTAATACTATTGCCTTTCTATGAACCGAACGATAGCCCCATTCATAAGAATTTCTTATGAATGGGGCTCTCGTTCGGTTTATAGAAAGCCAATAGTATTACATTGTATTCTATAAAACGAACGAAAAAAATTAACGAAACGAAAATAATGAACGAATTTCGTCTGAAACGAATGCACTAATGAACGAAATTCGTTTTAGACGAAATAAATAACATTTTCGTCCGAATGGACGAAAACAAAACGAAAATTTTAGTTTTGCACATGTCTACTCAGAACCCAGTAATATAGTGCCAGTCAGAGCCCAGTAATAGTGTGCCACTCAGAGCCCAGTAATAGCGTGCCAGTCAGAGCCCAGTTATATAGTGCCACTCAGAACCCAGTAATGTGCCAGTCAGAGCCCAGTAATAGTGTGCCACTCAGAACCCAGTAATATTGTGCCAGTCAGATACCAGGAATATTGTGCCAGTCAGAGCCAGTATTATTGTTTGTGCTAGTCAGAGCCCAGTAATATAGTGCCAGTCAGTGCACAGTAATAGTGTGCCAGTCAGTGCCCAGTAATAGTGTGCCACTCAGAGCCCAGGAATATTGTGCCAGTCAGATGCCCAGTAAGATTGTGCCAATCAGTGCCCATGAATATTATGCCAGTCAGATGCCAAGTAATTTTGTGCCAGTCAGTGCCCAGGAATATTATGCCAGTCAGATGCCCAGGAATATTGTGCCAGTCAGTGCCCAGTAATAGTGTGCCAGTCAGAGCCCAGTAATAGTGTGCCAGTCAGATACCAGGAATATTGTAACAGTCAGAGCCCAGTAATAGAGTGCCAGTCAGTGCCCAGGAATATTGTGTCAGTCAGTGCCCAGTAATAGTGTGCCACTCAGAGCCCAGGAATAGTGTGCCAGTCAAATGCCCAGTAATATTGTGCCAGTCAGTGCCCATGAATATTATGCCAGTCAGATGCCAAGTAATTTTGTGCCAGTCAGTGCCCAGGAATATTGTGCCAGTCAGTGCCCAGTAATAGTGTGCCAGTAAGAGCCCAGTAATAGTGTGCCAGTCAGATACCAGGAATATTGTAACAGTCAGAGCCCAGTAATATAGTGCCAGCCAGAGCCCAGTAATATAGTGCCAGCCAGAGCCCAGTAATATAGTGCCAGTCAGAGCCCAGTAATATAGTGCCAGCCAGAGCCCAGTAATATAGTGCCAGCCAGAGCCCAGTAATATTGTGCCACTCAGAGCCCAGTAATATAGTGCCAGCCAGAGCCCAGTAATATTGTGCCAGTCAGAACCCAGTAATATAGTGCCAGCCAGAACCCAGTAATATAGTGCCAGTCAGAACCCAGTAATATAGTGCCAGCCAGAGTCCAGTAATATTGTGCCAGTCAGAGCCCAGTAATATAGTGCCAGCCAGATGCCTGTAATATTATGCCAGTCAGAACCCAGTAATATAGTGCCAGCCAGAACCCAGTAATATAGCGCCAGCCAGAGCCCAGTAATATTGTGCCAGTCAGAACCCAGTAATATAGTGCCAGCCAGAGCCCAGTAATATAGTGCCAGCCAGAACCCAGTAATATAGTGCCAGCCAGAACCCAGTAATATTGTGTCAGTCAGAGCCCAGTAATATAGTGCCAGCCAGAGTCCAGTAATATTGTGCCAGTCAGAGCCCAGTAATATAGTGCCAGCCAGATGCCTGTAATATTATGCCAGTCAGAACCCAGTAATATAGTGCCAGCCAGAACCCAGTAATATAGCGCCAGCCAGAGCCCAGTAATATTGTGCCAGTCAGAACCCAGTAATATAGTGCCAGCCAGAGCCCAGTAATATAGTGCCAGCCAGAACCCAGTAATATTGTGTCAGTCAGAGCCCAGTAATATAGTGCCAGCCAGAGCCCAGTAATATAGTGCCAGCCAGAGCCCAGTAATATAGTGCCAGCCAGAGCCCAGTAATATTGTGTCAGAGCCCAGTAATATTATGCCAGTCAAAGCCCAGTAATATAGTGCCAGCCAGAACCCAGTAATATTGTGTCAGTCAGAGCCCAGTAATATTGTGCCAGTCAGAGCCCAGTAATATAGTGCCAGCCAGAACCCAGTAATATTGTGCCAGTCAGAGCCCAGTAATATTGTGCCAGTCAGAACCCAGTAATATAGTGCCAGCCAGAGCCCAGTAATATAGTGCCAGCCAGAGCCCAGTAATATAGTGCCAGCCAGAGCCCAGTAATATTGTGTCAGAGCCCAGTAATATTGTGCCATTCAGAGCCCAGTAATATTGTGTCAGTCAGAGCCCAGTAATATTGTGCCAGTCAGAGCCCAGTAATATAGTGCCAGCCAGAGCCCAGTAATATAGTGCCAGCCAGAGCCCAGTAATATTGTGTCAGAGCCCAGTAATATTGTGCCATTCAGAGCCCAGTAATATTGTGTCAGTCAGAGCCCAGTAATATTGTGCCAGTCAGAGCCCAGTAATATAGTGCCAGTCAGAGCCCAGTAATATAGTGCCAGTCAGAGCCCAGTAATATTGTGCCAGTCAGAGCCCAGTAATATTGTGCCAGTCAGAACCCAGTAATATAGTGCCAGCCAGAGCCCAGTAATATTGTGCCAGTCAGAGCCCAGTAATATTGTGCCAGTCAGAGCCCAGTAATATTGTGCCAGTCAGAGCCCAGTAATATTGTGTCAGTCAGAGCCCAGTAATATTGTGCCAGTCAGAGCCCAGTAATATTGTGCCAGTCAGAGCCCAGTAATATAGTGCCAGTCAGAGCCCAGTAATATTGTGCCAGTCAGAGCCCAGTAATATTGTGCCAGTCAGAGCCCAGTAATATAGTGCCACTCAGAGCCCAGTAATATAGTGCCAATCCACCCCCCCCCCCCCCCCCCCCATCACTTACCAAATCGCTGCTTCTCCCGGACGGACGACTCCTCTGTGCAGTCTTCTCTTCTCCCTCCTGCACGGAGGAGGGAAACACAGTCGCCGGATGTGACGTATTGTCACATCCGGTCGCTGTGATTGTTTTTTTTTTTTTTCACCCGGCGGCCGCATCCAGAGGATTCGGCCGCCTGAAAAAAAAAAAAAAAAAAGGTAAGCAGCGCGGGGGGTGCCGGCAGCACCGGTGGCACCCCCCTAGTCAGTGGCACCCGGGGCGGGCCGCCCCCCCCGCCCCCCCCTCGGGACGCCACTGACCCAAATTGGCTTTTCAAATTACTTCTTGGTATTCTACAAAGGTAATTCTAAATAAGCCAGCTATTAATATTCAATAGTTTATACTGCCAAATAATTGTGAATTTTCTTGTACTGCTGGTAAGGTTTATCCACAATATAAATTACCGGGGGCTAAATCATGAGAGAAAATGACACATTTAAGAGCAGACATTTTTGGTTAATGGTTTATCCCCCCATATTTTTTGGGGGGATAAATGGAAAAAGTATTGTTTGCATATTCTTGTTCTGAATGAATATTTCATGGAAATGTCCTTTTTGACATCTAGACACGAAATTTTGAGCATTCCATTCATCGCAAAGACTCATCTGTTACGGAAAATGGGAGATTGGTTTATGTTTTCTTTTTGTGCTTTTTATATGATCTGCTTACATTCTGTATGCATAATACCCTCAATGTTCATACTATGTTATATAATCTACCCTTGTTCAATTACCTGAATGCAGATAAAGATCTTTATAACGCAGTAGCACCTGATGGCGGGAGATTCTGTTATCAGAAAGTGGTTAATATATTAATTAGCAGCCTGGACTAAGATAAAAATCTGTCACACCCCTCAAATCCTTGTAGAACACTTCAGGGTGTTTTGTATAACAGATCAGCTTAAATTGAAGAAAACAAAAAGAAAATCTGCCCTTTATTGTTCTACCTTTTTACGTAGAGCTGAGTGAGCGATTACCCCAAGTCTTATGGTCAGGTTTCACTTTTTCTTGTTCAGAACTCAGATAGGTCTATTCAATAAAAGGTGCGTTGATTATTTCATTTCTACTTAACAATAAATTGTTACTGGAAGGTATAAGTTAGCACCAATAGTGAGGAAAGAGTAACGATAAAGAGTTTAAAGAAGACAGATAGAATGTGCGAGTGTCTGAAATGATTGGCCTGAAGTTTGGAATGGTTTGGGGCACATTTGGGACATAGCAGAACCTGAATTTTTAGCTACACAATATGCACTAATATGACCCAAATTAAAAATAAAGCCTGCTCACATATCCCCAAACCCCCTAAAAATTCTAATAAAAAAAAAGCAGCCAGAAAAATAAGAAAAGTAAGCGAGAGTCCTTCTCCTAAGCATTCACTGGCGGGTTGTGGATGCATTATGGAATCCCTGAGAGCGGGGATTTAATTTTAAGAGAAAGCCAATGGTGAAGCTGTGATTGAAGGCATCACACAGTAAATCAGTTACTCTCTTCAAATAAAATCCCTACTGGGGACAGATTCTTAGTGATTTTCACTGCCCAGTCCTCCTTGTACACAGTCCAGGTCACTGCCCAGTACCCCAAAGGGTAATATTTTTTTTTACAAGTGAATTGTCCCCCCTACCTGGGCAAGGTAGGGGGTAGTAGGTAGAAACATAGAAACATAGAATGTGTCGGCAGATAAGAACCTTTCGGTCCATCTATCTGCCCAATTTTTTTTTTTTTTTAGTACTTTTATTAGTCCCCCGTTCCCGGTCTTATAGCTAGGGTAGCCTTGTGTCTATCCCACGCATGCTTAAAATCCTTGACTGTGTTTACCTCTACCACTTCTGCTGGCAGGCTATTCCATACATCCACTACCCTCTCAGTAAAGTAATACTTCCTGACATTACTTTTAAATCGTTGCCCCTCTAATTTAAGACTATGTCCTCTAGTTGTGGTATTTTTTCTTCTTTTAAATATACTCTCTTCCTTTACTGTGTTGATTCCCTTTATGTATTTAAATGTTTCTATTATATCCCTCCTGTTACGTCTTTCCTCCAAGCTATACATGTTAAGATGCTTTAACCTTTCCTGGTAAGTTTTATCCTTCAACCCAAGAACCAGTTTAGTAGCCCTTCTCTGAACTCTCTCCAAAGTATCAATATCCTTCTGGAGATACGGTCTCCAGTACTGCGTACAATACTCCAAGTGAGGTCTCACCAGTGCTCTGTACAATGGCATGAGCATCTACCTACTGCTTATACCTCTCCCTATGCAACCAAGCATTCTGCTAGCATTTCCTGCTGCTCTATTGCATTGCCTACCTACCTTCAAGTCCTCTGAAATTATTACTCCTAAATCCCTTTCCTCAGATGTTGAGGTTAGGACTGTACCAAATAGTCTATATTCTGCTTTTGGGTTTTTACGCCCAAGGTGCATAATCTTGCACTTGTCCACATTAAATGTCAGTTGCCACTGCTCTGACCATTTTTCTAGTTTAGCTAAATCATTTGCCATTTGGCTTATCCCTCCATGAATAAAGGTATGGAACTATTTATTAATTAGATGGGGTTTGTTGCCATCAGCAGCCCCAGACCCGAGCAACGGGCTATTAATATTTTTTAATAGGAGTCTGGGGCCATCTGGCAGAACACAGACCCCCGGGTATTATTTATTTTTAATTTGGGTCAGGAGGCATTTTACTATTATCCAGACCCGGGTGGGTGGATTATATTATTGTATCCAGTGATTACCTACATTGCCTGTAAACCCCATCTACTATCTTGAGTATAGCTTTTTGTTGCAGATTGATATGCTTATGGATAATAAAACAACACATTTAAAAAAAAAACATTGTTTCTTAGTTTATTTTAATAATTATTTATTTTTTTAAATTGGTGATTGTCTATTCTGTTTTATCTTAACATGGAGTTAGGAGGGTTCTGCAATTATCAGTATATTACGGGGAAAAAACAGTTTATAAACTTCTCCTGTTTCCAAAGATAATTAAACTCATGCATAAAAAAGGGAAAAGAAAACTAGAAACATCTGTGCCTCCTGAGTTTAAATGGATAGTTTCTTTTTTTCTTTGAACTACATTCAGTTTGCCCAATTTTGGTAGATAGAAACTGAATGTGTCAGCACTATGTCCTCTTGTTCTGGTAGTGTTTCTTCTATTAAATATACGCTCCTCTATTTACAGTGTTGATTCCCTTTTTGTTTTGCTTTTTATCATATCTCTCCTTGTCTCGTCTTTCCTCCAAGCTATACATGATAAGATCCTTTAACCTCTCTTTGCAACAACAAAGCTACCCACCAGTCCAGGGCTATGCTTTATTTTAAAAGCACACCAAAAATACCTTTAGTGTAAATCAGTAACTCGCTTTGTCATCCAGTTAAAACAGTTAAAATGCTGGAATGCCCTAAACCATTTCTTTTCCATATCTTTAAGCTCTATCATGAGCAGAAATGGTTTCAAGACTATTGTGATTCATAGGATTTCAGTTTCTTTTTCTAATAACCCGGGGAGTGTAACAACCACTATTTCATTACCATGAAGGGTTACATTCAATAAACTCAGTGTTCCTTGCAGAATACATACCAGTAATCATGAGTCAGTCTGTGTTTTCTCTAACACTACAGCAGATAACTTACTTGGTTACTTTCTGAATAAGTGTCACAAATCCTTCATCTTATATACTGATAATTCTATTTAAAGGGAAAATATAACTGAAATACATGATGCTTATAGGGAATAGGATTTTTTTTAACAGTTGAAAGTATTAAGCTGTAGATGCCCCTTAGCAGTAACTTTGCTAATGTCCAGTTTATGTGTATTTGATCCACTATGAGAGAGCCACCTATTACTTCAAGGGTTTCTATCTAGGGTGACAACATTACTGTTTAACTCATGGGTACATAAAAAAGTATATTTGATGGCTGTATAGACCAAAATGAATATTGCAGACTGAACTATATCTTACTGATTACAGCCCTGGAGTATACATTTATCATAAGCATTGCTGAAAAAAAACAGTGGTGGGGATACCCTAACTCCCAAGGACAACAGTCAGCAAAATGATGTTCTGAACTGAAAGATTGCATTCAGTGTAGGCCAGTGGTGTATCTTGGCTTTGTGCTGCCCTAGGCAGACATAATCCCCCCCCCCCTACGTTGTTCACCCCATTACATGCCCTATCACCCATATTGCACACACATAAAAATGCCCAATCACCCCATTACATGCCACCATCACCCACATTGCATACACACTAAATGCCCCATCACCCCCATTACATGCCCTATCACCAACATTGCACACACATAAAAATGCCCAATCACCCTATCACGTGCCCCCATCACCCACATTGCCTACACACTTAATGCCCCATCACACCAAATATATGCCACCGTCATCCTTATTACATACCCTCACCACGTCCATAACATGTCTGGCAAAGTGCTGCCCTAGGCAAGTGCCTTGTTTGCCTTGGGGAAGATACACTACTGGTGTAGGCATTTGAAAAAGAAATGTTTTCATGAAAGATACAAATAAAGATCCTTACTGAAATGCTTGATGTTTCAATGTGTTTCAATGGGTGTGATTGAAACACCTGAATTCAATCATTAATACTTTTGTCCATATAGTGTAAGACAGCGCTTAAGACAGTAGTAAATATTGTTTATACTGTGAATAAAAAAAGAAAAAATATGAAAATGATCTATACATTAGAAGAATTGCAAGTGTTAATGTGTTTAAACTGTGTGTGTTGTCTCTTGTTTATGATATCGTCTTTTGGACTGGTAAGCAAATTACAGATATCCCATCAAAGCACTCAATAGCACTTTCCAGATGTTAAAGAGGAATTTTCTTACAGCACTTCTTCTGAATCTAAATCCAAATCATTGTTAGTTGGTGGCTGTCCAAAATTGATAAATGAAAATGTCTCATGTATTGGGTTTATGCACAAAACTGCAAGAAATGTCTAAAAACAGAATTGCGTGTCTTGTATAATTAACCAGTTTCCTTTTACACAGGTGCTGAACCTTAGATAATCTACTAGTTGAGGAAATAGCTAAAATGACAATGAAGGGAGAAGTGATCATCATGGGTGACTTTAATCTTCCTGATGTGAACTGGAAATACAAAACAGCTACTTGTGCCAGGAGTACGCATATCCTAAACTCCCTACTGGGATTATCTCTAAAACAAGTAGTGGAGGAGCCAACTCGAAAGCAGGCCATACTAGACTTAGTGTTCACAAATGGAGATCTGTTATCAGATATTACTGTAGGTGAAAGTTTAGGATCTAGTGATCACCAGACAGTGTGGTTTAATATAAGAACAGTGACGCAGTCACACCACACAAAAACAAAAGTTTTAGATTTTAGAAAAACAGACTTTTCTAAAATTAGATTAGATGTGAAGGAGTCATTATCAGACTGGAGCAATTTAAATGGAGTCCAGGAGAAATGGGATTATCTAAAAGTTGCACTACTGAAGGCAACAGAAAATTGCATAAGGCTTGTCAGTAAGAGCAAAAAATTGAAGAAACCACTGTGGTACTCTGCAGAGGTGGCTAAAATAGTAAAAAATAAAAAGCTAGCATTTAGTAATTATAAAAATACTCAGAGTGAGGAAGATAGAAAGATCTATAAGAGTAGGCAGAAAGAGGCAAAGCAAGCTATAAGAGCTTCCAAAGCACACACAGAAGAGACTATAGCCCAGTCAGTGAAAAAGGGGGATAAAACATTTTTTAGATACATACATGAGAAAAGGAAAGTAAAACAAGGATTAGTTAGATTAAAAACAAAAGAAGGATGCTATGTAAAAGAGGATAAAGGCTTAGCAGACTGCTTTAATGAATATTTTTGTTCAGTTTTTACAAATGAAAATGAGGGTAAGGGACCTCATTTAGGGAAAAAGACTAATGAGTCTTTTGATGCATGTAAGTTTACAGAGGAAGAGGTTTTACTTCAGCTGTCTAAAGTAAAGACAAATAAGTCGATGGGACCTGATGGGATACATCCAAAGTTATTAAAAGAACTTAGTGGTGTACTAGCAAAACCGTTAACAGATTTATTTAACCAATCATTGTTAACGGGAGTAGTTCCAGAAGATTGGAAATTAGCTAATGTTGTGCCCATTCACAAGAAAGGTAGTAAGGAGGAGGCGGGCAACTATAGACCAGTAAGTCTTACTTCAGTAGTGGGGAAAATAATGGAAACCTTGTTAAAGAATAGGATTGTTGAACATCTAAAGTCGCTTGGATTTCAAGATCAGAGACAGCATGGGTTTACTTCAGGGAGATCATGCCAAACTAATCTTATTGATTTTTTTGATTGGGTAACTAAAATAATAGATCAGGGTGGTGCAGTAGACATTGCTTACCTAGATTTCAGTAAGGCTTTTGACACTGTCGCACATAGAAGGCTTATCAATAAACTGAAATCTTTGAGTTTGGATTTCAATATTGTTGAATGGATTAGACAATGGCTGAGTGACAGGCAACAGAGGGTTGTAGTCAATGGGGTATATTCGATGCAAGGTCTTGTTACTAGTGGGGTACCTCAGGGATCTGTTCTTGGACCCATTCTCTTTAATATTTTTATTAGCGATATTGCAGAAGGTCTTGTTGGTAAAGTATGTCTTTTTGCTGATGATACAAAGATTTGCAGCAGGGTTGATATTCATGGAGGGATAAGCCAAATGGCAAATGATTTAGCTAAACTAGAAAAATGGTCAGAGCAGTGGCAACTGGCATTTAATGTGGACAAGTGCAAGATTATGCACCTTGGGCGTAAAAACCCAAAAGCAGAATATAGACTATTTGGTACAGTCCTAACCTCAACATCTGAGGAAAGGGATTTAGGAGTAATAATTTCAGAGGACTTGAAGGTAGGTAGGCAATGCAATAGAGCAGCAGGAAATGCTAGCAGAATGCTTGGTTGCATAGGGAGAGGTATTAGCAGTAGGAAGAGGGAAGTGCTCATGCCATTGTACAGAGCACTGGTGAGACCTCACTTGGAGTATTGTACGCAGTACTGGAGACCTTATCTCCAGAAGGATATTGATACTTTGGAGAGAGTTCAGAGAAGGGCTACTAAACTGGTTCATGGGTTGAAGGATAAAACTTACCAGGAAAGGTTAAAGCATCTTAACATGTATAGCTTGGAGGAAAGACGTAACAGGGGGGATATGATAGAAACATTTAAATACATAAAGGGAATCAACACAGTAAAGGAAGAGAGTATATTTAAAAGAAGAAAAACTACCACAACTAGAGGACATAGTCTTAAATTAGAGGGGCAACGATTTAAAAGTAATATCAGGAAGTATTACTTTACTGAGAGGGTAGTGGATGTATGGAATAGCCTGCCAGAAGAAGTGGTAGAGGTAAACACAGTCAAGGATTTTAAGCATGCGTGGGATAGACACAAGGCTATCCTAGCTATAAGACCGGGAACGGGGGACTAATAAAAGTACTCAAAAAATAAATAAAAAAATTGGGCAGACTAGATGGACCGAATGGTTCTTATCTGCCGACACATTCTATGTTTCTATGTTTCTATGAAAGGGTCCATTGCACCTTTGAGCTTGCCCATGCACTTCCAGCTGCTCCGACATGCAAAACTGGGTACAATCACTTTCTTGAATATCAATACACTTTTACCTCCACTCAAATATTGGCACGAGAGAGGTGCACTAACCAAGATTGCCTAAACTTTATAAAAAGTGAAACCATAAGGAGTATTGAAAGCCTCTGTGAACATATGAAGTTATCAGGAACAGCAGAAGAGCTGGTTCTTTCCAACCTCAAATAATGTGTTTAGCTGTCCCTGAGTAGCAGGATGACCAGAAAATAAATAACTACAAACTGTGATACAGCTGGACAGAAGCTGTTGCAGCCAGCTAAGGGGTGAATTTTTGTTCTGCGTGAAAGTGTAAAGTTCACCGTTTTTTATAATAAACATTGTAATAGCCACAGTGAGTTGCTACAGTATTAGTAAAATTCATTGTTTGGATGATACACCCTGGTTATCCTAAAATTGCTTGCTTGAGGGGGAAAAAAAAGCTAATAACTGTAATGAGGCCAACTGAATATTCCTTTTCTAGTCAGGCACATGGCTCAGGAAAGGCTCAATTCTATACAAATTAAATTAGCTCCTCTCCCCAAGCAATAAAAGGTAAAAATATATAAATCCGTGCTTTTCATTAGCAGATTCCAGAGATCACATCAGCATCAAATAAAAAGAAAATTACCAGTGTCCCTATAATTGCATCTTATGTAAAAATTAACAAAATGTGAACATTCTTGACTACTATATATAAAGTATATACCTTTTGGTATTTACATTTTAATGGTTGCTAACAAATGGCAAGTACCATTTCACTAATGGTTTGACTCAATCTGTGTGCATTCATATAAGCTTTATGGAAATGCTTGTCATCTGTTACCCACGTATCTGCTTCACAACACATTAGTAGTGCTAGAAAACTAACTGAAAAGGGTCTTTTTTTTAATTGGTTTTATTGTTTAAGTAATGCAGTAAGTATTCAAATAAAAGTGACAATGCTACTTAAAGGGACTGTTAGATACAAATTGTTTATACTGTGCATATAATAAAAAACAATATAAAAAATGAACTATATGCTTATGCATTGCCCAGGCACACAGACATCCTCCAGGTTGCCACAAATGTTCCCTGCGCGTCTGGGAAGTCAGAACATCAT
The DNA here is from genome assembly GCA_036172795.1 of Pelodytes ibericus. Taxonomy (NCBI): domain Eukaryota; kingdom Metazoa; phylum Chordata; class Amphibia; order Anura; family Pelodytidae; genus Pelodytes; species Pelodytes ibericus. The sequence goes on along the minus strand of CM069861.1, from coordinate 157,466,670 downwards.
TAGCTACAGGGAGAGAAAGAGACCAGACCAAACCACGCTGACAGTAAGGGGTGTACAGAATTAAATAAAAGCTTGTTTTGCTGCACCCCCATGCCAGTTGGGTGTTTTTTTGCTGCACTCCCATGCCAGACAGGTGTTTTTTTCTGCTCTCTAATGCTAGTTAAAGGCAGTAGTGTATCTTCCACAAGGCAAACAAGGGACTCACCTAGGGTGGCAATTTGCCAGAGGGCGGCACTTTTCCAGAGGGTGTTAAAGCACACTTCTGGTGCTTCAAATATTTTTGCTCCCCATCATTAAGTCAGCTTTAGCTCCTTCCAATTAATCGGGGTGATGGGGGCATGTAATGGATGTGGTGAGGGTACGTAATGAGGGTGATGGTGGCATGTATTGGGGGTGATGGGGTATTTAGTGTATATGCAATGTGGGTGATGGGGGCATGTAATGGGGTGATTGGGCATTTAACGTGTGTGCCATGTGGGTGATCGGGCATGTCGTGGGTGTGCAATGTGGGTAATGGGGCATGTCGTGGGTGTGCAACGTTGCCCGAATTTTGTCTGCCTAGGGCAGCACAAAACCAAGATACACCACTGGTTAAAGGGACTGTATCACCTGAATGTTGTTTTTCCTGTGCATGTAGAGCTAAAAAAATATTGAAAATGATCTATACATTGTGTTAGAAAAACTGCAAGCAAATGCCTAAATTAGTAGAAAAATGTGTTTTACATGTGTCTGTGGGGTCCCCTGCTTATAACATCACCTGTGACATGGTATGCAAACACAGTATATAGATCATTTTCAATATTTTTTTAAGTTCTACATGCACAGTAAAAGTAATAATCAGGTGATACAGTCCCTTTAACCTTGCCCTACTTTGATGCTGCTCCAGTGGGCCTTTTTGAATTTCCAGGGGATCGACAAGTGGCCCATCTTACTCCCCTCCTCTCCAGATACCCATGCATCATGGGATTGAGCATATTATAGACTTCACAGTAGTAAAATCCATCATATAGTGTGTTTAAACTGCAGTAAATTGTTTATATATTCGTTTTTGTAAATAAAATGAATTATTCTTCTTATAAATGGCTTACCGGATTACATAAAAATCTCTCAATTGGCCATAATGTCACCTAAATGCCCTGCCCACAACTACACCATTCGCCACTCCCCCCAAAAACAAAACTGTCCCTCTTTCATAGCTACCAACATCGGCCATGTTTCCAGGGACACATATTTGTTCCACATGCTGCAGAAAGACCATGCAAAGTGCAGCCCAAAATGGGAATACATGTAATGCTATTGCTATTCTATAAACCAAAAGTCTATAAACCGAATGTCTTTCGGTTTATAGACTTTCGGTTTATGGAATACACGTAATGCTATTGGCTTTCTATAAACCGAAATAGAGTCCCCATTCATAAGAAATTCTTATCGGTCAAATAGAACTGTCAAATACTGTGCTTACAGCGCACTTTAAAAATTTGAATAGTTTTGGGTGGTAAATAGTACATTTGAGTCTTGCGGTGCACTTCATATCTGAGAGTCAAATAGAACCGTCAAATACTGTGCTTACAGCGCACTTTGAAAAATTCTAATAGTTTTGGGTGGTAAATAGTACATTTGAGTCTTGCGGTGCACTTCATATCTGAGATTCAAATAGAACCGTCAAATACTGTGCTTACAGCGCACTTTGAAAAATTCTAATAGTTTTGGGTGGTAAATAGTACATTTGCGTCTTGCAGTGCAGTTCATATCTGAGAGTCAAATAGAACAGTCCAATACTGTGCTTACAGCGCACTTTGGAAAATTCTGGCTACCTCCTCCTCCTCCAGCGCCGCTTCCACCTACACCGCCACGGTCACCGCCTCCTCAACCTATGGGTCACTTAGTATAAACTGAAAGAGAATACCCTGCACTCCAACCCTCTCTTAAATGGATAATTCTGTTGATCCTCCTGGCAGCCATGCTTTAGATTTAGATTTATGTTCTTCCAAAACTAAAATCAAAGATTCCATCTAGTGCTATTTTATGGCTCAGCTGTATTTGTAATTTGTATGTATTTTATGTTATTTGAAGTTATTTCCCTATCCATATTTGTTTGCAGGGCACTTGTCCTACTCTTACCCCCATTTTACTTCCTTTTGCAGCCCTCTAGCCCTTTCCAGGACTTTTTTAGAGGCATTTTAGTGGCCAAAAGTTTGTGTCCCCATTGACTTCAATGGGGTTTGGGGTTCAAGTTCAAGCCCGAACCCGGACTTTTTTACGAAGTTTGGCTGAACCCGCCGAACCTGAACATCCAGGTGTCCGCTCAACTCTAAAACATACAATTTAATCGCCGAACTCCAACACGAACACACAGTGGAATGTCCGTGTTCAGGTCCGGGGTCCAAAAAACGTAATGTTCGGTACGAACCCGAACAGTGCCGTTCGGGTACGCTCAACACTATACAAGAGTTCTCAAAAAATTGAACCACATCAGCATGGGGCCCCATGGCTGGCTTACAAGGACGCCGCACAGTGGCATAGCTGGGGATGGGCAGAGTTTGCCAAAATCCCCCTACATTATATTGCGCCTCCCAAATGAAAAGGTGCCGCTTCGTCTTATAATCAGACCTCAAATAGTCAGATTGACAAGTCTGAGAGCCAAATTAGCAAATAAAAGGAATTAAAAACAAGAAAAGCATTTTTTCAATCATAATTTTTATTAAACATGGATTCAACTGTTTTCATGTGAATTAATATTTACTAGTAAAACATTTTTCCCACAGGGTAGTCTAATATTTAGGCTTTTTCTTTTTTTCCTAAATTACTATCCAATGTTTGGGGATGTTGTCCTAAAATCACAAAAGGAGGAGGATCTGCTCGGCTCCTCCTCCTAACACATCATGCTTTGAGGATCCTGGAACCTGGATAGCACAAGGCACCAGCAGCAGCCATGTGAGTACTGTGGAGGGGGACAATCTAACCATGGCATACTTTCATGGGAAAAATAACCATGGCATATTTAAATGTGCAAAGTGACACTGTGGCATGTTCTAAGGGGGCAGTTCTGTTGAACAAAGTGACACTGTGGCATTACTAGGCAAAAATAGACTCTGGTCCTCACCTATATAAGTTACAAAAAACATATTACTATAATAAACCAATCCAAAAAGTTTGAGATCACATAGATAGCTTTATTTTTTTTCTATTGGTGTTGGTGTTTTTTTCTATTGGTTTTGAGTTAGAACAACCCTTGCTGATAATCATGAGAACTGTAGTCCCCTACAACTTTAGTTCCAAATGTTAGTTGAGGCTTGTGCTGTAGTGGAGTAAAATTCTCATTGTCTTAGCACCATGCTAACTCTGCATCATGAGAACTGTTGTCCATTATTAAATTGTCAAAGACAAGACAAAAGGGTGAATTGTGGAAGAACAGGTTGAAGGTGGAGGTCTAGGAGAGTTGGTCATTACTGGGTTTCTGGTGTCTGCCCTGCAAGAAAGCCATCTTTACAGCAGGATTCAAAGGAAACGTGTAGTTTAATCAGGAAACATAATGATCTTAAATGTGTTGGTTCTTCCACTTTTGAACCATTACTATGCGGTAACATATGCGGACAAACTACAACAATAAAGACTTCATTTGCATATACCGCCTTGAGGTTTTGTCAGAAATGGATATACAACTGAAACCTTTTCTCCCTTTCCTACATGTGTTTGTTTAGCATAATATATAGAAAGGCCTTTGTGCTTTTACATTAGCTGTAAATAGTCTGTCCAACTCCATTTACTTTGCTTTTGTTCTCAGCACTGATCTTATCAGACAATGTTTAACAGCATGGAACTGTACTGGCACAGTAGGAGTCTGAGTATGCAGATGGTATACACTAAAATGTTACATTCAATTATTTGATCTACACATTTGCTAGCACAGTACTCAGATCAAAATGTGTTTTTCTTTTAATATGGAGAAAAGAGAGAGGACACTAGTTCTGTGCATGCATGGCCTATGTCCATGTTCGGAAGTTGATGGTATAATTCCAGAGGACAGGTTAATGTTAGGCAGAATTAGAGTTAGACGGAGAAGAGGCAATACAGAGGTCTCAAACTGAGATGGGTCTCATTCTGGGGCACAAGTTGTAGGTCTAGGGTCAGAAAGAAGAATAGTTACCCCTTAGTTACAGGTGAGAAGAAGTGTGGAGTGGATGGAAGGGAAAAAGGTGGGTGGTGATTTCTGAAAGTTATGAGAGGTAAAGTCATGTCTGTCTGCTGTTAATTTTGTCTTTGAAATTGGTGGCAAAGAAGTAGAACAGGGCTCGACAAACCCCAGGCGCCAGGTCGCCATGGCGACCAGGAAATTAGACCTGGCGCCTGGGTGCTGTCAGCCTCCTGGTCCCCTTGCCGCTGCCATCCGATTTTTCCGCAGCGCGAGGGGGTAAAGTCTGTGCCGATGGCCGATGGCACAGACTGCAAGCTCCGCCCCCTCGCGCAACGCGTGTCTGAGTGCCGGGTGTCGTCACGTGACATCCTGGCACTCAGCACGCCGACCAACGGAGTTAAGCTGCAGCGTGAATGTCCCCCTCCCCTGCAGTGAGGTAAAGCAGCTGGGAGGGGGACACATCAAGAAGAAACCCCCAAGAAAAGACTGTGTTAGGTGGGTGTGTGTTTGTATGTATTGTAAAGTAGGTGTGTGTGAGGGGTTTGTATATATGGGTGTGTGAGGTGTTTATATATATATGGGTGTGTGAGGTGTTTATATATATATATGGGTGTGTGAGGTGTTTATATATATATATGGGTGTGTGAGGTGTTTATATATATATGTGTGTGTGAGGTGTTTGTATATATGTGTGTGTGAGGTGTTTGTATATATGTGTGTGTGAGGTGTTTGTATATATGTGTGTGAGGTGTTTGTATATATGTGTATATGTAAAGTATGTGTGTTTGTATATATGTGTGTGTGTGAGGTGTTTGTATATATGTGTATATGTAAAGTATGTGTGTTTGTATATATGTGTGTGTGAGGTGTTTGTGTATATATGTGTGTGTGAGGTGTTTGTGTATATATGTGTGTGTGAGGTGTTTGTATATATGTGTATATGTAAAGTATGTGTGTTTGTATATATGTGAAGTAGGCGTGTGTGTTTATGAATTGTGTTTATGTTTGCGTGATTGTCTGGCTCCTAAAAAAAATGTCTGGCTCCTAAAATCAAAATAAATTTGTCAAGCCCTGAAGTAGAAACAAGTATAGTTACATTTATTTCAAAAATTAAAGAAAAAAGTTCTGAGGACAACTAATAACTAGGAGAAACTGACACAGCATCTTCTCCCATTTCGTGCTTTGGGGTTGCGAGGTTAAAAACAGAGCTCGGAGTAATTGAGAATGACCAGCAAGGGTTGAACCTAGGGTGACCACATTGCTGTTTTATTCAGGGCCGGTTATAATAAATGTGCATTCCAGGGCTCTATCACTAAACTATTGATCAGTCTGTACACTATACATTTTTCGAATGCGTCCCCAAATAACATGGCATTGTGGTTCAGGAATGTCATCTGGAGGTCATACGGCTCAACGCAAAGTGCTGTGTGATGCCAGACGATTTTGAGCATTTACATGAGACTTTTGTTCACCCTCTGTGTAAGCCTTTTTTAACGTTATTTCCTGAATTAAATTGTTACATTGTATGCGATGATGTGCCTCCTATTTGTAAATCAATCTGTGTTGCATTAAGTCCCTGCAGTTTATTACTTTGTTCTTACCTTGGAGCAGCATACCAGGGGATATCTTTCCAGCTATTATACATAGAGCTGTGTATGTGTCTATGCATTGTAAATTTGCATTTACCACCTTGATACTTCAATACTTACGTACAAAAGAGATCATTGTCTGTCCTCTATATTTAAGAATTCTACTAATAAAGAACCATATTTGAAATGTAAATAATTATTCATGCTATATTTTGGTGTGGTTATGTACATTTGTTTGTGCTGTATATTTAGTTTATTTACAGCACCCAAATTATCACTGTTGTGGTTTTACGCACTAAGGTGTATTAACCATGCTGGTACACTAACTTGTGCGCATATTCGTAATTTCATTTTGTAAAGCCTTCTCATTTTCCATTTTGTATGTGGGAGTCCCAAGGACCCCTCTTAAACCAGGAAGGACATGCCTGTATTACCCACTCATTCCTGCACATAAGTGGTGGAATAGAGTTGCTGAAGCAAGGGGATCAAGTAGGGTGACCACATCACTGTTTTATTCAAGTAGAACACATGAATCATACATACTCCAGGGATGCATCGGTTAGTAGACTGCAGACCAGTTTATTTTTACTGATTTACTGGAGAATGCATTTTTCATAAGCATCAATGAACACATTTGACAAGTGGCGACCCTTTGCTGTTCATTCCATTCTTGTTAGCATTGGGGTGGGAAGATAACAGTGGAGTTGGTGGGCCTAATCTCCTTCTATACAGAAACGGACAGTTCCATTTTTTTTCTTTTTTTTTGGGACCCCAAAGAATGAATATGTGCTGTAGTACTGACACTCTACCTCCAAAGCCATGCTGCACTGGCATCCTATATTGCTGGGGGCATAAATTGGGAGATAGAGGATCCTGTTCCATTAAATGTGTATATGTCACAGTATAACTGCCTGAATAGGATAAATGTACTGGGGCTCTGTCTTTGGGGTTGGGTGTCACACGGTGTGTCATGTATCACCTTCCCCTTTTGTTGGTTGCTATGTCAGTGACAAATTCGCTCACTTAGCTTAATGGAAACTACAACCAAATGGCTAAATAAAAAGGATAGCAACTTTTGTGTTTTTTTTTATTAACTGTTAACTTGTGGCCCATTCTAATATTTGTGTCACCTTGAATATGATTAGAGTGGACTCTATAATGCTTTAGAAGTGTCTATATCCAGCAGGTGGCAGTGTACACCCTGCCGGTCCTGTACTAAGGCTCTGTAACCCTTCGAGTATGGCTTCGTGCAAGTCACACGCTCCACCCTGAGTCGTGCAGGCTGTTGTGGGCGTGGCTACAGGAAGCTCTATTTAAAACAAGCTAATGTAACATGTGAGAGGCTGGCATTGCACGCTGTACTGGAAGAAGTAATGGGTGGCTTGTCACGTACTGAGCAGCAGAAGAGGAGGACACAGTAGGAAATCCTCCCACTTTCCCCACTTGGATAAACGCTCATCATAGCACTGCATATTATACCTACAGCTCTGGACTCCACGTAACCCAGCTCTACTCGCTCTCAGGCAGGTAAGTGGCCCTGCCGGAGAAACCTCCTCACGCAACCCTTCCAGCTGTTCTACACTTTGGGATTCTCCATGGATGTGTAACTTTATGTCTGCTTTGTGGAACTGGAGAGCTCACTTCACACCCTGCCAGGTATGGCTGCAAGAAAGGAGAGGGTCCCGTCTTCCGTGGGAGTCTTGTTTATTGATGCAGAACAAGCCATTTAAAAGCATAATAGGGCAGGAGAACCTGCCTTTTGGCATGGCTTATTCTTTATGGAACGAGACAAAGAGAATGGTGGAATTTTTAAAATGTTTTTTTTCTTCCTTTAGAGGGGGGGTCGGGTGCCATTGAGTTGTGCAACTTTTCTGACCCTCAAGGGGTTAGTACTCTATACGTGTGCGAACTAGTTGTGGCTTCACTCGCCTGGTACTTACAGGGTTAATATCCTAATAATCTTTTGTCAATTCTTTAACCTTTTGTTACTCCATGGTGGCAAGTTATACAAGGTAACTCTCACCGACACCTAACGCGTTCCCGGTTCTCACAGGGGTGATGGAAAGTTAGCCCACTCTATTTCTTTGTGTTTTTAATCATTGATTGTCATTGCAGGCAATAAGATAATGTAGCACTTTGCTCTCAGACAGGCCTGCTGTGCCTATTATGAGGGATAAGATTCTGTATTGTTGCATTTCAGTTAGTTGGCATCAGTTGCATATAGATCATTGACTAAATAAAAGGAGATCGGATTTCAATTAAATATATTCCAGATACTGTCTTTTTTTAAATTAATAATTGATTGTTACACTTTGGTACAAAAAAATATTGTGACGTACACTCGGGATATCTTGGGAATTATAGTCCACAGCAGTTGGTGCTAAACCTTATCAGCCACTGTTGTAATCAAGCCTAGATTTAATGTATTCTCTAGTGGAAGGTTTATTTGGGAGGCATATATTTTCTCATGGAAGACGCAACTAAGCTTATGTTTGCCAATTCCTTAAACACATATGTGTTCTGTTTTCCTCCCCTACTGCTAAATCCTGTTTGAAAAGCCCCCATACAGTTATCGGTAGAGATAAAAGGCAGATATTGTAGACCTTTTAACAAGTTTTGTTGGGACTTAGAAATCGAATATAACATACTTAAAAAAAAAAAAAAGTACATGTATGGATTTATACCTAATAAATATTCAACAGTATATACAACACAGGCAACATATTTTGAGATATAATATATTTTTCCCATGTTTACGAGTGAATTGAGTTTGTTTATTAAATATATTCTATGTATGACTGCTGTGTAAAACTTGGTTGCTGTAGTAATTTGTCATTTTAAGTCATGAAAGTCATCAACAAGGTGTCTTCAAATGTCTTGCCTTTTTGTAAGGTGACTGGTAACTTGTGTGCCATCCTTTTTTTAAATGTTTTTGTTTATCCATTTTCATACCAGTGAAACAAAGAAGGTATGGATTCCATATCTGGCTTTACAAGGGTTAAATCACATCCTCTCAACATAAGTTCTCATCTCAATGCGTGCTGTATAGTTATATTAATATCTTTAGTAGATATACCCCCTACAGAGACCTGTGAATAGCTAAGGTGGGGAAGTGTGTTGGCTTGGGAACAAAATAAATTGTTTGCATTGTAAATCGTTTGAGAACTTCCTCTTGTATTCCAGTCTTGCTAATCCTGATAGGGCTGTTCAGTGTTTAGAAGAACATTTACATGTATTGTAATGCGCATGAGTGAGAACTTGGTGTTGAGAGAAGGGTGTATTGTGTATTGTACTCTGGAGTATTAAACTGTGACATGAAACTTAATATATTTATTTAAATTGTGTTGAAACAATTGTGAGAACCATTCTAAAAGGGAAAAAAAATGTTTCACTCAGTCTCAAGTTGACCTTCTGTATAAAGCATTTTATGCACAGCATTGCAGATTTTACATATGTTTAGTTCCTTGCAAGCCAGTGAACCTTGGAGTAAAGTACTGTTCTGTGATATAGGGTGTGTGCATAAGTCACCTTATGGCTGAGTGAGTATTCAACTTAGGAAAGAGAAATGTGAGTGAATATGTCAGACTGGGTGTGTGTCAGAGTGCAAGATAGTGAGTGAGACAGGGTGTGTGCACATGTGACCTTAAGGCTGTCTGTGTGCAGGCTTGTATCCCTTGTTGTTTTTCAGGCCTGTTTGTGATACATAGTGTGACTTTTTTAAAGTTCCACTGTAAACAAAACAGAAGATGCTTCAGGTCTGATACAGCCACAAGACCCAATTGTAATCCTAAATACCACTGGCAATGCACTGATCATTAAATAACACATTCATGAAATGCTTTGTGTGTGTGACAAAAGCTGTTCTCTCAACTTTATGCCATACGTGCCTGGTGCCATTGGAAGAATGAATAGAATGGATTTAACAGCAAGGAACTAAACTGAGTACAGATTGCATTTTTAAAGTTGTATTTTCTCTCTCTCTTTCTGCAGGCCTGGTTGAAGTTTGTTAGCCCCTGATATGGAAGACTTATTACAAATAATGGAAAAGAATGTGAACACTTGTTCAGACATTAAGCATCCAGACATGAGTGCGCAAAGGTTTTCACAACACTCTGAAAAAATTCCACCTGTAAAGCCATGTTTCAAGAAAAAGCAGTCTCCAAAACTAGATACAGATACCCTTTGTGCGTTACGGCCAATATTAACTAGCTTTTTGGGCTCAGGGACTCTTAATGAAATATTTGTTCCCAGGAAGCCAACTAGGAACACTAATAACTTGTGTGAACCTCTCGTGAAAAAGGCACTGGAGATAGAACAAAAGTGTCCTCAAACTAATTCACTGCTTTCTGGGAATCCAAGTCTTTCACCTGTAACAGATCATCCTCCCTCTATTCATCCAGCACAGGAAGACATCGAAGAACCATCACCTAGTGTAATTGAAACAACCGAACCAACGTTTACATCTGAAAATTCCAGTGTTTCAGCTGCTAATACTGCCACAGAGTCTTTCCAAGATACCCTCATGCAGGTAAACTCAAGTGACTCCGTTGGGTCAGAATGCTTGGACAAGAGCTCAGAAAAGTACTCCACAGGATTATTTCAGGATAATGAATGTCCGGATCAACACAGTTTGAGTCTAGATACTTCAAACACTGGGATATTTCAAGACAAAACGGACGAGGCCTCTCTTCTTTTAGTATTTGAACTTTTAAATCAACTGCAATATCATGTCCATCAAAATGATGGGATTGACATTTGCGTAGATTTCTTACAGGGATTATGCTTTTATGGTAAGGATTGCCCAAATCATCACACAGTATTACCATACCACTGGCAAATACGGAGATTAACTAGCAGTTTGTGGCAGAGTATAAGTGATGATTCCCAGGAACATATGGAAAGACTGCACTGTAATCCAGACAACGACCGAATCAAAATGAGATATCAGTAAGTATGATTGATTCCCTATTATATTTACAGATTAGAATTCCTGTTACTGTTTCCTTGCATTGATCTGAGCTGTGCATCTTAGTACTGTAGATACAGTTTCATCAATGGCCTTGCTCCAGCTTTGCTCCATATAAGGGTAATTCAAAGAGAAATTATGAGACTGCTTTCTTTTAGTCCCCTGGTATTTCTGTAACCTGTATTATGAACTGCTGCGAAGAGCAAGCAATGTGTTCAATGTATTCGTATAAATTGTATGTGTAAATCAACATGAATTCCCTTCCTGTAGTTTCTAAAGAACGTTCAAGACTATAACATAATTCTTTCTTTGGATAAGGAAAGCAGAACTTTTTAGAAGCATAGAAAAAATAAAGTGTGTATAATTGTGCACTTGGCTGTGCTTTTAGCTGTTTTGATACCTAATGGGTATGACAACCACAGTGGTTAAAACATTCTGTGTAAACAAATACAAGAAGCATCTCAAAACAAAAAACAAACAAAAATAACCATGCTATTACCTATTTAGACTTCACACAGGCCTCAGGTGTTTGTTTGTTTTTTACTGACCTACCAGTAAAATACTGACTGGGTGGTAGCTCTACCTTTGAGTAATTTCTAAAACTGTTTGCATTTCTTCCAGTCTCCATAAAATAACTAGAGCCAAGGTGACAAGGACATGCTATTTTCTAATTTGATTCTCTGCTTTCCTTTTATTTGACATTTGAGAGCAACATTTTTGTGGGGGGTGGAGGAGGAACTTGGGGGGATATCCTTCTTCTTATAGCACTCTGAGTAGATCAACTCCTTTCCTGGTATTGCTATGGTTTCCTGTATAGGTGTGATTTGTCTGCAGTGGTATCTGAATAATCTCTCACATATGCTCTGTAACTATTTTAAGTATCAGATTATTAATACACATGGCACACTCTTATTCACTTAAAGGTGAGTTGAGGTGAGATTAACAGTTCAGTTCCTCAATCTAGCTTTATATTATACATGGATAACTATATTTCCCCTACTAAACAATCTAGCCAGGTTTGGCCCCATACAATATATTGCTAAACTGGTGAGATGACATGTTCATCTTGCCTTTTAGACAGTTTGTCAACCTTGATTTGTAGTAATTAGGGTTGTTTGAGTGCACACTGAAAATGTGGACTTGCCTGCCTGGTTTGCACTGTTTACACCACAACAAGATTGTATGTTGGCACACAACAAACGGATGACACAATCTAATTATGGAAGGATTAGCCCAGAGACTCCAACATGGGTGCTCTAGTTCAAATGAGCGGTTTATATAGCTTCTTCATGGTCCCTGCATTCTATATTTCACAGCTATGTTGTGTTTCCTGGCAACAGAATTGAATAACAGTGTGTATTGAGGCTTTTCTGAGGAGCTTCCAAACAAGAGTGGCTACATATCATTTGCATGGTTACTACTTTATTTGGCCAAAGCCATTAATCGCTTGTGGTCAGACTAGCTTTGCAGACTAACCATGCAGTGTGCACAGCACAAGGAAATGTCTATTCAGCACTTAACCTGATCAGAAATTCCCTAGCTTCACTAGTAACCAGCTGGTAGTGGTTGAAGTTCTGTTCTTGGTTTGAACACTGTTTCCTTGGTACTAAAAGCAATTAATGCCTCACTTGTCTATTGTTCTAAGAATCCCGTAGCGTGTTAAGGCATCAGTCAGCCTTGGTAGGGAAAGGTGACTAATTACTTCTCCTTATTCATTTGTTCTGACTTGATTTAAAAACGATCTTGTGTAACACAACTCATTTCACCTATAACATTATATTTTTAATTGCCTTCTTTCAGAATTATTACTATCTATCTTTGCTGTACACAAAAAAACCTGTGTGTATATATATATATATATATATATATATACATAATTTATTTATTTTTTGCTCTCTCATTCCCCCCCTAAATCTACTCAGATTACATTTATGACCATGGATTATTGGTAACTCATTTATTAGGTACCACAAAACTTACATAGACTGTTTAGTTACCCTTCCAAATTGATGGTGGCAATCTCAATTGTCCGTGTGAGTTTCTCCTTAATAGTCCGCCATCTTTTACATCCTGAAATTCCGTGGCTTGGATTTTCTTTCTGGAATAACCATCATATATGTTAATAATTACAACTAGAGCTTATTGTGCTATTCTCATAGCAGAACAGTGATGATATATAAGTAGCCAATATTTGTTTTTATGGTAATGAAAACACATCTTGATTGCACTTGCTATATCTCTGTTCAAATGCACAAGCTCTTAATAGTCATATATTTAGAATCCAAAGGTTACACAATACATTCTCTAGCTGACTTGAAAGCAGTTTGTCTTTTAATCTAGAGCTAAGCAACTAGTGTGGTAATTATCCTTTTATGGAAAGAATGTACATGTGAAGTTTCTGACCTGAGCACATTTCATCCTGTCAGGATTGCAAAATCAGACCTGCAGTTGACTGTTAAACACACCAGTGATTCCCTGTTTCTAAGGATGATTGGTCCTGTCATTCATAAATATATTTGTGATAAAGATCAGTCTAGTGTTGCAAATGAACACCATTATCCATAACTGGATGCAAACAACCTCAATACACTGCCTACCTCCAAAAAGCTTTTTAGAACATTTTTGGGTAAAGGTCAGTTCTGATCTTCACACCTCAAAGACCCCTAACTGGGGCCAGGGTAAGGTGTGTACATGGTGGTATTTCTTGGGGTATATAATGGAAAATAACTTCCATATTCCAAATTGCATCTCTAACTCACAAGTAGAATTTTGCAAACTTGACACCAGGCACACAGCTGGAGTTTTTGTTCCATACAAATAAATCTGCAGGCTCATTTAGTTGCTATTGTAAATGCAATCACTCCAGCCATTAAATGAAACTTGCCCTGCAAAATGAAGTACTTTCATTTACATAGCTTTGACTTCATCTAGATAGTTATTGGTACGGCTCAGGTTTTTTTTTAATCACATGATGTAGAAAACATTTTAAATGTTACTCCCACAACCTCTTAGTTATTGTCCTCTCTTTTAAAAGATTCCCCTCCTCTCCTTGGTATTAAAACTACTATTCAGCTACAGCACCTGCAGGAGAAGTACTTGTGATCATTTTAAATCACACCACAAATGTGTGGAAAATTGTCTTGCAAGCATCTGCTTAACACTGACTCTTCAAACTATTTCTTGAGAACCTCTTTAGTCTCCAGTTACATTTGGATGAGGGGATGCTGGGAGTGTTTGGTAATTTTGCTTCTCAATCTTGTGTTAAATATTTCATTGGGATTGCCACATTTGACCTATAAACTATTTCTTTTTCCTTCCCTCTTTGTAAGGCTATAAAATGGCCATGTCTTTCGATCTGTTTACTGAGGGCGGAAAAAGATAACATTCCTGAGTTTGTACTATGTGGTTTAATAATTCTTATGTCAGATTACAGGAGATGAGAACGAACACAATGTTTTTTTCTTTTAATGAACTTCCCTGGGTGGAAAGAGTTTGTCACCAAAGTAAAAATGGTTACCGTAACTAGGATACAAGGACACATGCACACAGAGAAGCATAATGATTTCCAATAATTCTTGTGAAAAGAAAATGTTTTCCAAATAACTGATTTTTATTTTAAAGTAAGGATAGTGTCTTTTCAGTTGTTGGGAGTGGAAGTCCAGCAACAATCCCCACAGCCAGAATGATCACCACAGCCATGTGACTGTCCATACAGTCTGTGGACATGAGTGCTCTCCACATAGATTTAAAAATGCTTTGCTCCATGAGACCTAATGTGTCCTTTTTTTTTTTTTTTTTTTTTTTTAACCGACGTGTGCCGACTACGAGCATGCCAAGATCAAGGTGCCCTTGCCTTTTCTAAATAAAGTAATAACTATCTTTCTTGGGTAATGGGTGGTTAAGCAGGGCACACAGGAAGTTATGTTCTCCAGGTTTAAACTGCCTTTTCTTTCACTGCCCTCCCCCTGTTTCCATTTAACTTTTTATTTCTCAGTGTTGTACGAATTTTATAACACCATTTGCAGTTCATATTACACTAGGGTATGTAGGTGTTGGCAGTGTGGGACAGGCACATCGTCAGTCATCATGTCAACCAATTAGCACTTTTTATCTTTTCTCCATTTGGTGTTTTTCTGATGAAATGGTGATGGCCTCACTATCCCCTTCTGATTACCAAGAGATGAGCCCTCCCCAGGTGTGGGATATTCTTTGAAAACAAAAATATCTGCATTGTTGACTGAGTGTTTCAAGTATTAATAAGGGTTGCATGCACCAATGCGTGATGATCACATATTCAAGTAGAAAAGCCGCAAGGTCATCTAATTGATACAAAATTGATCAATTTTGCAATTAATGATTTAAATGCTTTGTGTGCAAATTAATAATTAAGTCAGAAGCTCACCAGCATTACTCGCTGTGTTCATGTACAGCTCTTGTGCTTTGCCTTTTTATATTTTACAAATTTGAGATTTTTAGTATAAATTTAAAATGTATAATGTGTGCAGTACAGAGGCCTCTCACAGGCTGCTACAACAAAGGTTTGCTTTCATAAGGTAATCTTGGTTAATGGATTTCACATTCCTTATCTGTAACACTTTATCAACAGCCCAGGATGTGCAGAACACAAAGCAAGTGAGCTGAGAGGCTCCCCACCCCCTCTGACTAGCATTACAGAACATTCATGATGCAGCATGGAAAGAACACTCACCCATGTAACCTAAATACCTGATTTGTAATGTGTGTGTGTGTGTGTGTGTGTGTGTTTTTTAATCTGACCGTTTTAATACGTGCAATTTAAGACAAGCGAGTCGCATGCGGGTTTCTTATAATCAACCTGCATACATTGAGCTGTAATTTCTTGATTGGATTGCGATAATGAAGCACACATAAGCTAGTTAGAAGAAACCCTATACTTGAGGGAAGCAGCCAGCAATATTTCCACACTTCTTTAAAAAGAATAATGATTGCACAGTGCCAACAATCTAATGACTGACTGAGGAGGGGGGAGTATAAAAACCCTGTAGCACACGAAATATGGGGCACATCCTGAGCTCTTAAATAAAGGTGTTTCTTTCTTTCTTTTTTTCTTCCCCTCCACATCTTCTCCCCTCCCCTATTTCCCACGTAAAAAAAAACAATTCCTGTGACTTTGTGTCATCTTGCCTCTCACACTATATCATTTCTGACTCCGCAGTGTTTATCTTGTTGAAAGCTGATTAAACAAATACATGAAAAGGCACATGTCCTGTTCCCAAAACGACTTCTCCTTAAATATGCACTAACTGGAAAAAGTTATTTAAAAAAAGAAAAATTGTCGTGTCAGAAAGCTGCCCCGTAGTCTGTATGCGCGTAATTATGTTAGTCCTTACTTGTATGCTTTTTAACCCCATTGTACATTGTTATTTAATGGATCCATAGAAAGCATTTAGTGGAAGAAATGTCATGTGTTACGGAAAAAAATGGCAACAACAAAAAATACCTTCCTAGCCCTTAATCCTCTTTGCAATTAAATATTAAGAGAAATCATGCATGACATTTATAAAATGTTTTGGGTGCGATCTTCCAAATTGGAACAGTGTTGTGCAATTATGAATTATTACCATCATGGCACTGATGAGATGTGCATGTGTTTTATGTATATATCATTTTTTTTTTTCAATTCCCTATTTTGAATATCTAAAGAGGTTATATACGCAGAGGCATAGCCACTTGTGAAAACATTTATTGCCTATGGACCTGGCAAGAGTTTGCTCTCTAAAGTTGTTTTAAATTGTAATTTATCCAAGGAACATGATGAACAGTACACTATGCTCACATTTAGTCACTGCAACAATTTAGTTACCATTGGGAGAAATGTGTTGATGTCCTAAATATGTGACCCCTAGTTTTACTCGTAGTGCCCATTTGTGCTGCTGTTTCCTAATGTCTCTCTCTGATGGTACTTGCAAAATCCCGACACAGCCACAGTGGACTATCTTACCAGTTCTACCCAGACCTGCCACAAATACATAGTTCCAAAATAATGTAAACACAGGGCACGTGTAGACTTATTGTGAGAACTTATTACAGACAATGCTTGTTAATCCTTTAATCAGGTCATCATACTCTTTTTCAATGCAATGTTCTCTACTTTTAAGATATGCATATTGGTAATCCCTAAAATGTACATGTCATAGTCTCTTCCTGTGCTGACGCACATAAAAGGTCAGGTTTGCACTTGCTTAATGGTAGGAGTTAATTTCGGTGTGTTTATTGTTGTACCTCCCATTCAGATGTATTATTTTATTATGTGATCTCTTGTTTATTCTCTTATGGATTGAGCCTCTATCTTCTGAAACTATGATTATGGCAGAACTAAAGGTCATTTGTGTAGCTGTATGTACAAACTGGCATATGTTGTGAGTGCGGACAGTGTTTAATTGGAGATATCTATCTATCTTTCTATCTATCTATATACATATATATATATTGAATAGACCACAATTTGAGCACTGTAATGATTTATTACTGGATAATGAATTACAGAAGGGTGAAATAAGAAACCCTTTTGACCTGCCATGAAAAGGTTATTCAAAATACATTTTTCCAAGTGTCTTTTTGGAAGTACTTCAAAGCCATACTTTGTATAAAATGTATTAAAAGGACACATTTTTCAAGAAATACAGCACAAGATGGTATGTTTGTGTGATCTACACATTTGTAGGCATAAGAGGCTTGTAGCATCCGTTAGCATGCTGTGCTGTTCATGTATAGCTGGATTCACAGAATATTCCACCACCCTTCCATTCAAAAGAGCATTCTATTTCTATATAATTGTCACACATCTGCCAGACATGCTTTGTCATCCATTAGAAACCTATGTTTCATTACAGAATAACACCAGTACATTTGAATACGTTCTCATTAAACATTTGGGACGCAAGCAGTCAATAGTGGAATTATGTGTAACTGTGTAATTCCATTCTGTACTGGGTCCCCAGGACATACTTGAAAGCAACAAATGTCGATGTATCCTTCCTGGTAAAAACACTTTCTAAATAAATGTATAAAGCAGCCTAGTTCTGCCCACCCCATCCTTGTGAACAAGATGTGTTAGACTTCTTCATGTAGAAAGGAATAAAAAACATCTCTATTTAGTACCCTTTGAATGTCCCTTTGAGATGTTCCACACCATGTCGGGCCTGTTCTTTGCAATGCCTGCTTAAAATGCATGTGTCCTTTTTAAAATGTCACACAGCACCCTGGGTAATTATGGCCTGCACGTCTGAATCCATGTGGGTGTTGGCTGCACGGATTTAAACAGTGTACCATAATATCAAATGGGATTAGTCAGCTTCCCCAGAGGGTAGGAGGACATAGTTTCTCCAGTCCCAACACAAATAAATAGCTATGTGTAGATTTCATGTGTAGATTGTTTTCAAACCCTAATGTGGGTTATGTGAAGTTATGATGTAATGAATTTTTATTTTAGTTTATCTAAAAAGTGTGGTTTTGTGCATACATCATCTTTAAGCACAATAAAAAATGAAAAAAAAATTGCAGAAAATGGGTTCTTTTATAAAAGGAGCACTCTGTTTAATTTCAGCAAGTGAATTATTTGTGTACATGTATTTATAAAAAAAAAAAAACAACACCCAGTGATCTCTGTACCAGTAAGAGAGCCAAGCACTAAGTGTGACTCTCCCGTCCCTTGCTTTTTGAGTTCAAGACTATATTTTATGTTGTGTACAAATAGTTATGTCTTTACACAGGAAATGTACTTTTGTCACAAAGTCAAAGTAAAGGACAGTGTCGCACCTGGTGCCTGGTTAAAAAAATATATATATGTTTCTGTCAACATACAAAGATCATTGTATACATTTATTCCAAATAGTTCAGTGGTTAAGCTGAAACATAGGTCTGTCTTGCCTGGTGAGAACTAATTTCATTTTGGATGTAAAGGGCACACTGGAGTCCTGAGCCCACTCTGAGACCCTTCAATAAATATTAACCCATAAACATCCTACTGTTGAGATTTTAACAAGTGCTCCTAACTTGTTCAATATCCTTCCATTGAGTGTTTTTAAGCAGGGGTTTCCTCTGGTCTGTTAAAGGGACTATATCACCTAAACGTTGTTTTTACTGTGCATGTCAATAATAAATAAAAAAAGTCTGTACATTGTGCACAATTGCACGCAAATATCTCCAGTTTATGACATCACCTGTGGCCTGACATGCAAATTAACTTCTTTTCAATGGGAAATGTGTCATTAGCATATCAGGCCACAGGTCATAAACCCTAAGACTCCACAGACAGATTTAAAACCCATTTTTCTCCTAATTTAGGCATTTGCTTGCGATTTTGCTAATGCAATGTGTAGGTAATTTACCTTTTTTTTTATCCTCAACATTCACAGTAAAAACAATGTTTCTAGGTGATTCAGTCTGTTTAAGAAAAGCACCATGTATCATAAAATCGTTGTGTATGTCAAGGAGTTTGCTTCTGACTGTTAATCCTGATACTGGAGTAACAACTCTGAGGCTCAGTGTGAAACCAGGTTTCCAAGTATTGGTATAAATGGGTGTGCAATTTACTTAGACCAGTCTGTCTGCCCTGAGTAAGAATTCACTTGTATGGCACCACCAAGTAAAACAATAATTAAGGATGTATGAGCAACTAAAGTTACATTATAAAGGTGTCTGAATTCCACTATCCCAAACCACAGCTCTGTATATATTTTCTTTTCTTTTTCCAGCTATTGCTGTACTGAAAACTTTGAGGTGAAAGATTTGAAGTAATATTTTGTGTACTTCAGCATAATGATTCTCAGCAGCAAAGGGAAAAATTAGGCCCTGATAAGACTGTTGTGCTCCACACTTGTAACCCACTTGAGTGTTTTTCAATGAGGTGTTTCACAGATGACAATCTCTCAGCCGTTTTATGACCACATGATGGGAAGCTAATTTCAGAGTTTCCTGTCCAATTTGACTCCGATCATGACCGCTTTTGAGCAGCTGACAGTATTTTGATAGCAGCTCAGCACTTGTAGAATGCAGTGTTTATGTACCTTGCATGGTTAGATGAAGATGTGTTTGCTATGTGCCTTTTGTGACGTCTGCTGATTCTGCCTGTTTTGTCCCCTATAAACATGGCTTTGTTTAGGGTTGGCAGTACGGAGCAATTTTGTCTGTCGCTGTTCGCTTAACCCTTTTTCAGTGCTAAGGGGGTGAGTAGTGCACTGCACAAACATTAGTCTTATGTCATATTAAAGCTGGCTAAAGGAGGAATTACATGTTGCCTGTATCAAAGAAAAAAAGTAATTGTATTAATGTCCTGTGACATAACAGCCGTACATGCTCTATTAAACATCTACTTTATCGTAATCCTGAAACATGCCTGAATTTTAGCCATAACCACATCATTAAGACTCCCCACAAGAAGCTTCTGGTATTTATAGTAATCGGGTGCTTACTGCGGCTCCATATGATGTCTTATGACACCATTGCAGGTAGATTACCCATTGATGATGCCCTGTTCCTCCATTGTATAATTATTATTGTTTTTCCAAATTAACATAAGTGCATGTCTGATTTTATATAACCCACATTTTGGGCCATCCTACAAAGTTTTGTTTGTGCACTAATCAATTTTAGCGGCGGTGTACATTAATATGACTTGGGGATGTGTGCATCATGTTGTAATTTTACATAAACCATCTTCCCGTTAAGGCTGATTACTGAAATGCTGAGCCATGCCTGTATTGCAAAAGCTCGGTTTTTATAGATTGCAAGAGGGAACTGGTTAAAGGCTTTAAATAGTATTTGGCAATAATGACATGAAAAGTTTTATAACTGAAGCGTCACTGAAACCAAGAACTGTGTTTCATTAAGTGCATAGAGTTTTTAAAACCACTGACTAATGCTTAAGCTGCACTTCACAATGTTTCATAGGTTCCAGCTAACTGAATCCAATCACTTAATTTATACATTTGCAAAGTTAGAAGCTGAACTTGCCAACAGCCTAGACATAGAAAGAGCAAGCATACCTATGCATTATAGCAGGGCTTATCAAAAGGGAACCAGCCTAGTTTTATTTTCGAGCCGGTGACCTGGTCCCTCCTTAGAGCTGTAAAACAATGTGAAAAGTTAGAAGCCAGACGTAGGAATTTTAGATGCTATGGTTCCCTGGCCTTTGGGGATGTCAGGGAATGTTTAAGTAGGGCTATTTATTTATACACTTATTGGATAACTGCAGTTTGTTATTGTATGGGTTTTATTTATCTGCAAGAGAGACTGAATATTGTCTTTTCAAAAATGTGTTTGGTAATAACTCCATCAGTTTCAACCAGTTGCAGCAAAGCATGTGAGTGGGGCTAGACACCTTTCACCAGAGCCATAAGTAGGAGCTACAATGCCCTGGGAGGAAAAGATGCTCTGGCTCCTCCCAATATGTCCCCAAGCAGCCTCTCTGCCATCCTAGACACCTCCCCAAGCAGCCTCTCTCACACCAGTTTACCGGAGCCATCCTTGCAGACAAATTCAGCATGACTATGATGTCACTTCCTTCATGCTGGATTGGAGAGTGAGAAATCATCCAGTTGGATGATCTCTAGACTCTCTCTGGCTCTAGCTACATGATTACGTGTAGCTAGCAGCATTTAAAAGGGCAGTCGCAGGGGTCGCTCGGGCCCCCTAGATTGGTTGGCCTGGTCGTAATTTCATCCTTTACAGCATCATTTTTACAAAAACAGGTTATGATTATCTTTGTGGTCTCTATTTATGAATACTATAAATATGTCTGTGTGTATATTTTTGTCCTGGTAATATGCGTTGCTAGTGCTTTGGGAAGTTCTGGTCAAGAGTGTGTGTATAAACATTCCAAATCTAGAGCACAAAAACATTTTACCAGTAGAGCTCAGTTTAATTTTTACGTTCCTGTTCGCAACTGTGGAACAGCTAATCCTCTATAAAACTTTAAACCTTTTTTTTTTATTTTTTTTTTTTTAAAGACATCGTATAACCATTACAAACACCGCAGACACTTTTAATACTTTGTATGCAATAAAAACTCACACCCCCAGTCCATTCTGAAATCTTGCATAATAACTATATTTAGAACAAATAAAACTAGTAAGTGACCTTCCTTCATCATTGTATTTGCATTAATGGCTAAATCTGGTGACAGTCACACAGAAGGACCGTGCTCTGAATTGTATTGTTTGAGCGATTAGCATTCTTTAAGCACGCCAGTAAAATAAAAATAATGAGGATATTTATGGCAGAACCACCATTAAAATAAATGATGTTTTCCATTTGAACACTGCAGAAACGATCGATTCAGCACTTTTGCTATCCCAGTGATAGTGCTTGCACGATAATGTATACAATCTTTGGAAATATGCAGATTTCTTCATTCGATGTTTCCTCTTATTTTCTAGGGGACATGAATTCTTGGTAGACTTGAATAATATGAATGTCTATGACACTCTTGAATTTGACCAAATCAGACGACTGTCTACACCATCTACCTCTGCTGTTGATTCTAATTATCATACTGTGTGGAAATACTTCTGCCGAGACCACTTCGGATGGCGCGAATATTCAGAGGTGAGTGCAATATTATAGAACCTGGAAAGAGGGGGATTTCCCTATGCATAGCATTGATGGCAGGAGTGTATGGGCTGTTATGTGGGTCACATAACCTGACCTTGTTATATGTCCTGTGCTCGTTTTGTGTCCTTAGCTCACGTGCATCTGGTATGCGAGAACTTTATATTCAGGCTTGCTTTATTTACTGTGTAACAGTGGCGTGAATATAAATAAGGGTCTATTCAATAAAGAGAGAACTGCAGGGAATTGAGATTTAGAATTTCAAACTTTAGGTCAAAGTGGCTGAGTTTAATAGAACCTTAACTATGAAATTCCCTGCAAATCCCTCTTTATTGAGTAGACCCTTTAGTCATCTCCTGCCATTTCTGTTACACCAAATCCAGTTCTAATACGGTAAGAGCCACTAATATGTAAAGGTTTTGTTGCCATAGAAGTTCTTGAAAGTTTGTGGTTTTTGTGTTCTACAGAATAGGAGAATAAACCCACAGATTTGTAATCATGCTGGAACACTGTTTGTCCAGGTGGAACAGCATCTTTAAAGTGTGAAGAGTAACTGATACAAGTACTGCCTGTGTAGCAGACCATGCAATACCAGCACTTGGATATGGTGCTCTCTCAATGCAGACAGAAGTATGACTGGCTAGTCCTAGTTATTTAAAATTAGTTTTTGACATAACCAGTTAACGTTGCAGCAGTTTCACCTCTCATTATCCCATAACTGTCTGAGCCTAAGCTGTGCTGTAAAATTCCCAGTCTGTCACCTTTTGCAGGCGATAAGGCTATTTATATTTCTAGATGAGTTACATGAATTCTTTCCTTTTTCGTACAGCCTGTTGTGAAGCTTATAGAAGAGGCGAATTATCGAGGAGTAAAGGAAGTGCGTTTTGTAACGTGGCAAAACCAATATATACTGAACATCAAAGATGGCTTCCAGCAAAATGCATGCTACAGGAAAGAGATCAAGCGAAGGCCACTGTTCCGATCGTCCGTTGTCCTTCTGCCGCACTTACAGTAAGTACTCCAGAGCAGTTATTGTTGTTGGAGGTTGTGTATAAATGCTTATCCCATTTTAATAGAAATATTTCTGTAATTAAGCTTTTTAGAATTTCTCACTTACAAATCTTCAGATGTATACTACAAATGACCTTAAAGATTCTTATCGTGCTTACACCCTATAGATTACATACAATTGGCATGGGTTACCTCAGGTAATCCTGCTTCTGTAGACTAAAAATTCCATGATGAGAGCGTGGACTTGCAGCAACTTGCAGCCAGTCCACAGCAGCAAAACCCTTTCTTCAAGTGGCCAGGAATTATTTTGAAGGGGAGGGGCATATGCCTGTCGTTGATTCTGCAAATATGCCTTCCAAAGTGAAGTTAAATACTCCCTGACTAACTGCAAATGATAGTTGCTTTGACATAAGTCTACGTACCTACATTGCTTGCTTCTCTGTTCAAAAAACAAATTCTGCTGTTTTTTTTTTTTTGCAAGGCAGCTAAACATAATTGGGATGGTTATCATTTAAACGTGCCATTTATGCTATGAATATTCTAATTATACACTGAGGGTAACCATATGTTGGAACACAGACAGCAGTGGGAAATTATGCTTGTTTGGGTTGGAAAAAAATAGCATCCCAGACAGGATCTGTGGGGTTTTGAGAGGATATCTTTAGTAATGGTCAGAAAGATGAATGATTCACTGAACTCCTGCTGAAACAGCTGCTTGCATTTGCCACACTCGCTCCTTAAATGGAAAATGTTGAACTGTATAGTATTACAAAGTATTTTCACATAGTGTGGATCACCCGATTAGGTGGTAATGCCAGACCTTTTTTTAAGATATAGATAGCAAGCAGGCAGCCGCCTGGTCGACCTTAACTAGGCCCCCCCCCCCCCCCCCTTACTGATCCCATGAAAAAACGAGGGTCTCTCTCTGAGCTAGCAGCGAGAGACCCTCGCAGTCAGAGCGAGGCGACCCTTTGCTCTGATTGGCTGTGCGTCAGCACGCGACTACCAGGAACTGCTGTATCTCGCATGTGAGACACAGCAGTTAGTAAACCCGCGTGTATCTATTAAGATACACGTCGGGCTTCATTACAAGTCCGGGGACATTTGATTCAAGGAAGCAAGGGTTAAACAAAGTGCAATGTCCCTTTTAATATCTATCTATCTATCTATCTATAGAATTTTTTTTTAAATTACTCATTGCAGTGTTCTGTAGCAGAGCCTGTGCAATTGTAATCTGTTTGGAATTGACGTGGTATAAATGTTTTTTATGTGGCATCTCCTGCACAGCTGGAAGCATGATTGCAGTGCTTATAGGAACATGTTGTTCTCTCGGTGTAAAGCAGGAAGATGCTTGTCTGACTGGGGCCCTTGCTAGTCTGAGCATGTCAGGCCAACTGCTGCAGCTTTATAATATTCCCCATCGGCAACAGATTCTCTGACCAGTTAATCATGTTACTGCACCAATTACACTAAGCATATCTATATGGGGAATGTAAAAGTGGAGCACAAGTGAAAAATTCTCTGCTATTTTTAGCATTGGGAAGTTTATTTTATAGCCCGGCATGTTCAGACTCGACCCTATTGATGGAGGAGGAATAGCAAATTAATATGCTTAATATTACCGTATATGGCTAATTTTTCTGATGCTATTTTTATGAACTGTTTGACGTTGTCCAGTCCCCTATCACACCATGACCTCTAACTACACTTCTATATTGGTAATTTAATTAGCTACTCCTCCTACACCCTCAGATTTGCAAGAGCAATAACTTATAATTGTTTTGAATGCAAATCGGGGCCCAGAAGACGCACCCTGCTTTGTTTATTGTGCCCCACATGTATTGTTACCTTACATGCGTCATAGTACAATGCTGGTATTTAGCTTGTGTTGCTGTAACATGGTTACATTAGGACACATGATAACCAAGCAAATTCTTCCAGTTAAACACAACTAGTTGTTCCAGTTTCTTTATACTGAACAGCATGTCTGCATACCACTGATGTTTTACTATTACACCATTGGTCGAAGCCCTAAAACTATAAAGTTAACGGAATGAACCATTAATCTTTCCAAACCGTAAACATTGCTGGTTCTGTTTTAAATGTTCAATGGACTACTATTCTACACCTTCAATGACCAAACCATAGTCCATAAGGGCAGCAATCCTCATTTTTTGACTGCAGTAATGCAGTCGTAAGAATTTGTAGTAATGGATGTTTTATTGCATTAGACATTTGTGTAGAACATATGCCTGTGATCAAACTTGTTGCATGTTCTTAGTTGACTATTTCTTGCTGTTTTGGACCACTTGTTGCTTTTGTATTAAAGTTTTTTTGTTCTGATTTTCCTGTTTCACCCTAGGACACTCAGTGGAATCTCATCGGTGAATACACCAATGAATGACTCTACTTCTCAGCAGCTTCTGTCACCTGTTGCCATCACATTTCCCAACTTTTACCCAGAGACGTGGATACCCATGGACTCTTCCCAAGAATTTATTCAAGTGCCTATGACCAAAGAAGACAAAAGCTACAGGACGGTTTATACCCTCTTTCACAAAACTGTTCCAGAGACCAAGTTCCGAATTTTAAAAATCATTCGTGTTCAGAATCTGTTTCTATGGGAAAAATACAAGAGGTAACAAGCTTTTTAAATTTAGTAATGTTTGTTGTAGCAATTCATCTTGCTGATTACTCTTCAAATTTGTACATTATAACATATAGGTTTAATTTTTTATTTTTTTTGCATGTTTTAAAGTGATCCTTTCTTGTCCAAAAACCATTGGATAAACTGTAAATCTACATATTTACTGGTGAAATACCCAGCAAGAATGTAAAGAATGATGCACATGCGTCAGTCTCCTCCTCCACATCCCCCACATGTTGGCATGCAACCAGCATACTATACAATGTGAGAACGTGATGTCAGTATTTGGGTGACTTGGATACAGGCATCCATTTTGCCATGCCCATCATATTGCACCGCTATTCCATCAGCACACAGGTGCCATGCTGGGGCAGAGTGGGAAGGCAAAACTGTTCTAGGTCTAACGGCCTTAGCTAGTGTGGAGACCATATTAAATGTAGGAGACTAACTAATTACTGTAATTTACTTGATTCCTTCACACTATTAAAGAGCTGCCATGATTTCTGTGTTTAGTAAAATGTAAAAAAAACAACAAAAACCAATGTGTTCCATAGTGTGTACAGTTAATGGTTTCTGTGAATAAGTGAGCTTTGACTTGTAAGGTAGCCTCCCTGTGAGGGCCATACACAGGGGTGCAAATGTATTCAGGAAACTTTTTTTTCATTTTTAAATAGTTAAAGCTTCAGAGCCATGCAACTGTGTGTATCATTCGGTTTAGCTGAAAATGAGTCTTAAAATAATCCAATTTCATTGTCTCACTCTATCTTCTTTTTGTGTGCATCAGTCAGTCAAATGAAGAAATCTGAAATTTCATTGTGAAACCATAAACATTAATCTGTTGCTATTTTTATTCATAGCCCAACAAAGGCCAGGGTTTGGTTGCCGTTTTAACAGTTCAATTTGTCTCCCTTCTGTAAATAGGAAGAAGGAATTCATGGCAAGGAAAATGACTGGATTAGACAAGATTATGAATGAAAGGCACTTGTTCCATGGGACTTCCCAAGATGTTGTTGATGGGATTTGCAAACACAACTTTGACCCCCGAGTATGTGGTAAACACGCCACCATGTTTGGACAGGGCAGCTACTTTGCCAGAAAAGCAAGTTACTCTCACAATTTTTCCAAGAGGTCCACCAAAGGAGTTCACTACATGTTCCTGGCTAAAGTGTTAACTGGACGATATGTAGTTGGAAACCACACCATGAGGAGGCCACCCCCGCTAAACCCAGGGAATATGACCAGCGATCTCTATGACTCTTGTGTGGATAATTACTTTGAGCCTCAGATATTTGTCATATTTAATGATGACCAGAGCTACCCATATTTTATCATACAGTATGAAGAAGTTTGTAACACTGTTTCCATTTAAAAAAAAAAAATGCTGCCTGTGAGTTTCATATGAGACCTTTTTTTTTTTTTTTTTTTTTTTTTTAATGCAAAAAAAGGCTTATCTGGAAAAAAAGAAGGTGAATGAATAATTTTATATATATATAATATATATATATATATAGAAATAAAAATGTAAAAACAAATCTGTGAACATTAAAAAAAGACCAACAATGCATTGTTGAGGAATTCTGTACATAGTGTAAATAGTTTTAATTGTTAATAGTACGATTGTGTGCCTTTGTTAATAATAATAATAAAAATGTTATTTATATGTTAAAATTTTAATTAATGTCCCGTGATTCATTTATTTTGTCATTTACCGAAGGCAATAATGCACTTTGGTTCGCTATACTGGCCAATATGAAGGAGGCAGTGTTCCCCAGTGATGGGTATCTTAATACTAAAGTGCAATGTGGTGGGACTAAATTTTTTTTTTGTTAAGTGCCTGTAGAGTTTACGGATGATGGGAGAGGTGTATAAAGCGGGTGCCAATAGTGGTGCTAGTAGCATTGGAGCCTATGTATACATGTGTTCCCAGCAAAAATACCAGCCAACATAATATAATACCAGCACATCCAATCTATTAAATTATTTATGTGTGTGTGTGTGTGTATGTGTGTGCATATAAGGCACAGTGTATTTTTCTA
Organism: Pelodytes ibericus; assembly: GCA_036172795.1. NCBI lineage: Eukaryota > Metazoa > Chordata > Amphibia > Anura > Pelodytidae > Pelodytes > Pelodytes ibericus. Next base: position 157,438,697 of record CM069861.1, on the reverse strand, counting down.
TATTTGACCCGAGAGTTTGGTGTTAAAATGCTGACTTGCTTAATTCAGTACATAAATATTGGGCTAAAGAAGACAATAAATTCAAAACCCAACATCTGGACTTTTTTGTTTTGTTTTCTTAAGGAATTTTTCACATCTCTCCTAAACCCATTCATCTGCACGGTCACAAAACAGTTTGAACATAAAGCTTTGTTAAAGATGCATCTCTGCAGGTTTACACTGTTCCAGCACTATGAGATCTCCTCAGGATTAAGAAGGGATTAACCCATTTGCAATGTAATGCGGACTTCTCTGGCAGAAGACCCGGGGTTACACAAGAGCATCCAGCTTGCTCTGTGCATAATGCCTATTAAATACTGAAAGTCTATTAGTAGAAATGGGAAAGTAAAATGGTTACATCATTGAAAATCCAAACTGTTCTCAAATCACATTTTTAATGAATTCCTCTAGCAGCTGGACTCAAGCTCTCATCACTCATATTTAATAGACCGTTGGCTAAAGGTTATGGAAGCTCTACAGCAGCTGATGGATCATTTGCTCTTTAAAGAACTGTCAAAAATTCCGTTGATTGAAAGTTTGCATCAAGTGTAGGCATTTTAATAGAAAATGTATTTAATAAAAGAATACACAAAGTATTGTATTGAGCACTCTCAGAAGGTTAACATCTTGGGTCTGATGAAAGTACATCTGATCCAAGATTCTAAACATGTCAGCCATCTGATAGAGCTATACTGCGCAAAGAGAAACATAGAATGTGTTGGCAGATAAGAACCATTCGGTCCATCTAGTCTGCCCAATTTTCTAAATACTTTTATTAGTCCCCCGTTCCCAGTCTTATAGCTAGGATAGCCTTGTGTCTATCCCACGCATGCTTAAAATCCTTGACTGTGTTTACCTCTACCACTTCTGCTGGAAGGCTATTCCATACATCCACTACCCTCTCAGTAAAGTAATACTTCCTAATATTACATTTAAATCTTTGCCCCTCTAATTTTAGACTATGTCCTCTAGTTGTGGTAGTTTTTCTTCTTTTAAATATACTCTCTTCCTTTACTGTGTTGATTCCCTTTTATGTATTTAAATGTTTCTATCATATCCCCCCGTTACATCTTTCCTCCAAGCTATACATGTTAAACAGATCACTCTATAAGGTATCTTGTTTGTATTTCATAAATCCTAGGAGTGAAAGTATGCGCCATACCGGTGGTATGGTGCTCCCCTGTTGTGGGTAGGCACTTTGAAATCTGTAAATCATTGCTTCCATCGTTATCTGCCTAAAACACTTAGAGTTAAGGCTGGGGTCAGGTTTGAGTTGATCTTCTGGGTTCGGGTCAAAAGATCACTGTAGGGGAAGAAAGAGGTACTTAAGGTTATTGCCTTATAACTTGCAAAACAAACCCAAAATAATGGCATATTTCTAAACTCAGGCCAAATTCAGAAACTATTTTAGACTTAGACTTTTTTTTTTCTGTTTTGTAATTGTATAAATGTTTTTTCAGGTCCAAGTTAGAAAAAGTGTTTTTTTTTTGTTTTCCTTTTTTCATTTTTCATCATATTTTATTTTCTAGTAAATTCTAAGATATGATGAAAATTATGGTATTTTAAGAAAGCCCTTCTTAGGACCATAAAAACCGGTATATAATGTGTGGGTACAATAAACACAAACTGCAGAAGTGTAAAAACTGAAGGGGTTAAAGCATTTCAATTTAAAATGCATGCAATCTTTCAATTTAACATAACTTAAGTTTTTCCAACAGTTCCTTTTAATGAGTCTATGCAGGTATTCCACGTTACAAAAGCTGAGTGATATTTTTTATTCCGGTGCCTTAATGTGTGGAACTGCAGTTAAAGCCAGTGTTAACTCACTCTGAATATCTGTTAATTACCTTCTGGTTACAACTTGAATCCAGTTTCAGAACAAACTGTCCTGGTCAATGAGTCACGTGTTACTCTGGGCTTTCATTGTTAGATAGATCTACAATGACACAGCAGCAGCACAAACATGATGCTTGAAAGTTTCACCCTTCCCAGAATGTTTTAGAAAGCAAGAAGAACAATTTGTATTCATGTTCTGACACCATTGCAGCTGTTATAACTACTGCATTGTTCATCATAAAGACCTCCTGTTGAACTCTGCACCAAAACATCTACCTTCACCATTCCAGAAACACACATTCCATTTAAAATATGCATTTAATAAAAGCCTTATTGCTGTATACAGAATGATCACTTAAAAATATATGCACGCACTCAGATATACAAAACTTCCCAAAAAAAGTCCAAAAGTGTCCGAAAAAAATATTTTTAAATAAGTACTGCATCATGTAAAATGTAAACTGTGAGTGCTGCATAATGGCGCAACATCTGATTACTTCCAAGATTTAGGGGTCTAATCAATATACACAGATTTGTTCCGAATAGGGATTCGAGTCAGGAATAAGAGCCGAATCAAACTAATTCCCGAAATGTGGTTACTCAATATCCACGAATTCTGATCTGAATCGGCCATTCGGAAACCAAAACATCGGAGGCCTTTGGATAAGGATTTTTACTTTAAGCACATAATTTCAGCTACCCAATATTCAATGATTACCCCAGAACACATTTCAGATTCAGGTAGGGTTGCCACCTTTTCTTCAAAAAAAATACCGACCTTGGTACTGTCTCCATAGACTTAACATTGGCATGATGCCAATTTTTTACCAGCCTGCCGGAAAAATACCGGCCAGGTGGCAATCCTAGATTCGGGTAAGATAGGTGTAATTTTACCATTTCAATTCTCCTATTCTGAGATGGAGAATTCAACTTTAAAGCCCTCTGAACTACACTACAAAGCATTTTAAGCTACCTTTTTTTCACTTGGACATGGCTACATATATTCCATAACATACTTCCCATGCAAATATCTAGCATTATAGAACTATGGCCATGTGAACAAACACATACATTTATCATGCAGGACAATACATGTGCAGTACACACACCAAGGTGTACCCATTTAGAATAATACACCACTGTGGAAATAAAAGGGGACCCTGAATTGTGGAGGGGGAAGAGTTTTTCAGTGGAAGACTACAACCGGGTGACAGGAATGGTAAGTAACCAAGGGTTCCATGAATACTACAGGATGATTTACTCATCAGTATCTGATGAGGAGAAGGATGATATACTGGGCAACCATCCAGTCTTGTCTGTATCATCATCACCCTCACCAGACTAACTTCCAACCTTCTGTGCTGATTGAGGGGTATTGGGTGGGGGAATTGCTGCAGAAGCAGCTTTCTGCTGATAGTAAGCAAGCTGCATCTCCAATTTAGCTTACTTGTATTGTAAAATAGGCCCTAGCCTCACACTCCTGTTGGTACATCAATCTCATCGGCACCTGCTCTGCAACTACATCGCTTAACTGTCTACACAACTCATTCTGCTTCTCCATCAACTCGGCATGGAACCGTTTTTGGTTGTTCACTGTTTTGACCAGCTGCTGGTAGATTTTTTTCAACACCATGTTGGGTTCCAACAGCCAGAACATGAAGCCCATGTGAACATAACACAAGCCCATGCTGATTGCACGCTAATCCTGTGATTGAACCTATGAGATTTTACACATTAGTATCACTGTAACATCCAGTACAGTCATGAGAAAAAGAAAGGACACCCTCTGAATTCTATAGTTTTACATCTCAAGACATAATACCGATCATTTTTTACTTGGCAGGTATTTGCTTTAGGTAGATACAACCTCAGATGAACAACAACAGATGACATTAGACATGTGCAAAACTAAAATTTTCGTTTCGTTTTCGTCCATTCGGACGAAAATGTTATTTATTTCGTCTAAAACGAATTTCGTTCATTAGTGCATTCGTTTCAGACGAAATTCGTTCATTATTTTCGTTTCGTTAATTTTTTTCGTTCGTTTTATAGAATACAATGTAATACTATTGGCTTTCTATAAACCGAACGAGAGCCCCATTCATAAGAAATTCTTATGAATGGGGCTCTCGTTCGGTTCATAGAAAGGCAATAGTATTACTTGTATTCTATAAGCCGAAAGTCTATAAACCGAACGACTTTCGGTTTATAGACTTTCGGCTTATGGAATACATGTAATCCTATTGCTATTCTATAAACCGAACGACTTTCGGTTTATAGAATAGCCATAGGTTTACATGTATTACATAAGCCGAAAGTCTATAAACCGAAAGTCGTTCGGTTTATAGGCTGTCGGCATTTAACTATACAGAGACAGAGTCTCCATTCATAAAATTATGAATGGAGACTTTGTCTCCGTGTAGTAAAATGCCGACAGCCTATAAACCGAACGTTCGGTTTATAGGCTGTGGGCATTTTACTACACGGAGACAAAGTCTCCATTCATAATTTTATGAATGGAGACTCTGTCTCCGTGTAGTAAAATGCCGACAGCCTATAAACCGAACGTTCGGTTTATAGGCTGTCGGCTTATGGAATACATGTATTCCTATTGCTATTCTATAAACCGAAAGTCGTTCGGTTTATAGAATAGCAATAGGAATACATGTATTCCATAAGCCGACAGCCTATAAACCGAACGTTCGGTTTATAGGCTGTCGGCATTTTACTACACGGAGACAGAGTCTCCATTCATAAAATTATGAATGGAGACTTTGTCTCCGTGTAGTAAAATGCCGACAGCCTATAAACCGAACGTTCGGTTTATAGGCTGTCGGCTTATGGAATACATGTATTCCTATTGCTATTCTATAAACCGAACTACTTTCGGTTTATAGAATAGCCATAGGATTACATGTATTATATAAGCCGAAAGTCTATAAACCGAAAGTCGTTCGGTTTATAGGCTGTCGGCATTTAACTATACAGAGACAGAGTCTCCATTCATAAAATTATGAATGGAGACTTTGTCTCCGTGTAGTAAAATGCCGACAGCCTATAAACCGAACGTTCGGTTTAGAGGCTGTCGGCTTATGGAATACATGTATTCCTATTGCTATTCTATAAACCGAACTACTTTCGGTTTATAGAATAGCCATAGGATTACATGTATTATATAAGCCGAAAGTCTATAAACCGAAAGTCGTTCGGTTTATAGGCTGTCGGCATTTAACTATACAGAGACAGAGTCTCCATTCATAAAATTATGAATGGAGACTTTGTCTCCGTGTAGTAAAATGCCGACAGCCTATAAACCGAACGTTCGGTTTATAGGCTGTGGGCATTTTACTACACGGAGACAAAGTCTCCATTCATAATTTTATGAATGGAGACTCTGTCTCTGTATAGTTAAATGCCGACAGCCTATAAACCGAACGACTTTCGGTTTATAGACTTTCGGCTTATATAATACATGTATTCCTATTGCTATTCTATAAACCGAAAGTCGTTCGGTTTATAGAATAGCAATAGGAATACATGTATTCCATAAGCCGACAGCCTATAAACCGAACGTTCGGTTTATAGGCTGTCGGCATTTTACTACACGGAGACAGAGTCTCCATTCATAAAATTATGAATGGAGACTTTGTCTCCGTGTAGTAAAATGCCGACAGCCTATAAACCGAACGTTCGGTTTATAGGCTGTCGGCTTATGGAATACATGTATATAATAAATAATATGTTATAATGTATATAATAAATAATAAAATTATGAATGGAGACTTTGTCTCCGTGTAGTAAAATGCCGAAAGCCTATAAACCGAACGATCCGTTTATAGACTTTCGGCTTATATAATACATGTAATCCTATGGCTATTCTATAAACCGAACGTTCGGTTTATAGAATAGCAATAGGAATACATGTATTACATAAGCCGACAGCCTATAAACCGAACGTTCGGTTTATAGGCTGTGGGCATTTTACTACACGGAGACAAAGTCTCCATTCATAATTTTATGAATGGAGACTCTGTCTCCGTATAGTTAAATGCCGGCTTTTAACTATACGGAGACAAAGTCTCCATTTATAATTTTATGAATGGAGACTCTGTCTCCGTATAGTTAAATGCCGGTGTTCTGACAAATTTCTGGAGCAAATTCTCCTGCGCAATCGCAGGAGAATTTGCTCACTGCGCATGCGCATAAAGTTACAGCTGATAACTCAGCTGTAACTTTGTGACCACCGCGCATGCGCCAGCTGCGCAACCCACCTCCCGCCCCCTCACACCCCCTGCACACCCCTTCTTACCAGATCATCGACCACAGCGATACACAGCGCATGCGCACGCCTATCCAGCCGTTTGGGAATGTGCGCGTCCGTTGTTGTGTTCTTAAGGTGGTAAGTAACATGGGGCGTCGGGACATAAGGGGGCAAGCATCCTGGTGAGGGCTGCCTCATCTTGATGGGATTTGTGATCCTCCTGCTGCATCAATAATACAGCAGGAGGATCACAAATCCCATCAAGATGAGGCAGCCCTCACCAGGATGCTTGCCCCCTTATGTCCCGACGCCCCGTGTTACTTACCACCTTAAGAACACAACAACGGACGCGCGCATTCCCAAACGGCTGGATAGGCGTGCGCATGCGCTGTGTATCGCTGTGGTCGATGATCTGGTAAGAAGGGGTGTGCGGCGGGTGTGAGGGGGCGGGAGGTGGGTTGCGCAGCTGTCTCATGCACGGTGGTCACAAAGTTACAGCTGAGTTATCAGCTGTAACTTTATGCGCATGCGCAGTGAGCAAATTCTCCTGCGATTGCGCAGGAGAATTTGCTCCAGAAATTTGTCAGAACACCGGCTTTTAACTATACGGAGACAAAGTCTCCATTTATAATTTTATGAATGGAGACTCTGTCTCCGTATAGTTAAATGCCCACAGCCTATAAACCGAACGTTCGGTTTATAGGCTGTCGGCTTTTAACTATACGTTTGTCTCCATTCATAAATTTATGAATGGAGACTCTGTCTCCGTATAGTTAAATGCTATTGTATTCTATAAACCGACTCTATTTCGGCTTATAGAATGCAATAGTACTACGAATGGACGAATGAACGAATGATTTTCCTTTATTAACTATTCGTTCATTCGATTTAGTTAGCTTAGCATTTTCGTTCTTCGTTTTTCGGGCGAATGGACGAAAATGCAATTTTCGGACGAAAATGCATTCGTCCGAAAACGAATGCACATGTCTAGTATATATTCACATGTAAATTGCTTTTTTAATAAAAAATTATGATATAAATAAAATCTTGTTTTTATTTCCTTTTATGTGACAAAGCTGCCTCTCTCTTTCCCTTGCCCCCAGATTTGTCGCTCTCCCCCCCTTAGTGTTGTCTCTCTCTCACCCTCCCTTTGGCTCCCCCCTCGCTCCCCTTGTGTCTGTCTCTTCCCCCCTTCCCTCCCCTTGTTTCTCTCTGCCCCCCCCCCCTTGTTATTCTGTCCCCCCCTCACCTGTTTCTTGCTCCCTGGTGGCTAGTGGGGGCAGCCGGGGGATGTATGCACTATACATAATAGACGGAAGTGTCGGGCAGCATGGAGGTTGTCTGCACGATTCGTGCAGACATCCCCCAGCTGCCCGATTCTCCCTGGTGGCTAGCGAGGCAGCGGTGGATGTCTGCGCGATGAGCGAGACCTCCCCTGCTGCCGCCCGGAACGACAGCCAGGACTTTTATGAGGAAGCCGGAAGTACCCAGCTTCATCATAGAAGTCCCGGCGGTCATGCCGGGCGGCAGCAGGAGAGGTCTCGCTCATCGCGCAGACATCCTCCGCTCCCTCGCTAGCCACCAGGGAGAATCGGGCAGCTGGGGGATGTCTGCACGAATCGTGCAGACAACCTCCATGCTGCCCGACACTTCCGTCTATTATGTTTAGTGCATACATCCCCCGGCTGCCCCCACTAGCCACCAGGGAGCAAGAAACAGGTGAGGGGGGGACAGAATAACAAGGGGGGGGGGGGGCAGAGAGAAACAAGGGGAGGGAAGGGGGGAAGAGACAGACACAAGGGGAGCGAGGGGGGAGCCAAAGGGAGGGTGAGAGAGAGACAACACTAAGGGGGGGAGAGCGACAAATCTGGGGGCAAGGGAAAGAGAGAGGCAGCATTGTCACATAAAAGGAAATAAAAACAAGATTTTTTTATATCATAATTTTTTATTTAAAAAGCAATTTACATGTGAATATATACTAGACATGTGCATTCGTTTTCGGACGAATGCATTTTCGTCCGAAAATTGCATTTTCGTCCATTCGCCCGAAAAACGAAGAACGAAAATGCTAAGCTAACTAAAGCCGGATGAACGAATGGTTAATAAAGGAAAATCATTCGTTCATTCGTCCATTCGTAGTACTATTGCATTCTATAAGCCGAAATAGAGTCGGTTTATAGAATACAATAGCATTTAACTATACGGAGACAGAGTCTCCATTCATAAAATTATGAATGGAGACTTTGTCTCCGTATAGTTAAATGCCCACAGCCTATAAACCGAACGTTCGGTTTATAGGCTGTGGGCATTTAACTATACGGAGACAGAGTCTCCATTCATAAAATTATAAATGGAGACTTTGTCTCCGTATAGTTAAAAGCCGGCATTTAACTATACAGAGACAGAGTCTCCATTCATAAAATTATGAATGGAGACTTTGTCTCCGTATAGTTAAATGCCCACAGCCTATAAACCGAACGTTCGGTTTATAGGCTGTGGGCATTTAACTATACGGAGACAGAGTCTCCATTCATAAAATTATAAATGGAGACTTTGTCTCCGTATAGTTAAAAGCCGGCATTTAACTATACAGAGACAGAGTCTCCATTCATAAAATTATGAATGGAGACTTTGTCTCCGTGTAGTAAAATGCCCACAGCCTATAAACCGAACGTTCGGTTTATAGGCTGTCGGCTTATGGAATACATGTATTCCTATTGCTATTCTATAAACCGAACTTTCGGTTTATAGAATAGCCATAGGATTACATGTATTACATAAGCCGAAAGTCTATAAACCGATCGTTCGGTTTATAGACTTTCGGCATTTTACTACACGGAGACAAAGTCTCCATTCATAATTTTATGAATGGAGACTCTGTCTCTGTATAGTTAAATGCCGACAGCCTATAAACCGAACGACTTTCGGTTTATAGACTTTCGGCTTATGTACTACATGTAATCCTATGGCTATTCTATAAACCGAAAGTCGTTCGGTTTATAGTTTAGCAATAGCATTACATGTATTCTATAAACCGAACGTCGTTCGTTTTAAAGACTTTCGGCTTATAGAATACTATTGGCTTTCTATAAACCGAACTAGAGTCGAGTCCCCATTCATAAGAAATTCTTATGAATGAGGAGGGACTCTAGTTAGGTTTATAGAATGCCAATAGTATTCTATAAGCCGAAAGTCTTTAAAACGAACGACGTTCGGTTTATAGAATGCATGTAATGCTATTGCTGTTCTATAAGCCGAATGTCTTTCGGCTTATAGAACAGCAATAGCATTACATGTATTCTATAAACCGAACGTCGTTTGTTTTAAAGACTTTCGGCTTATAGAATACATGCTGCTATTGGCTTTCTATAAACCGAAAGAGTAGCCATTCATACGAATAGGTCAATTGACCTATTCGTATGAATGGGAACTCAATTTCGGTTTATAGGAAGCTAATAGCATTACATGCATTCCATAAACCGAAAGTCATTCATGTCGGTTTATGGAATGTAGTACAATGCTATTGGTATTGTAAACCGACTCTATTTCGGTTTAGAATGCCAATAGCACGAATGGACGAATGGACGAATGAACGAATGTTTTTCGTTTATTAACCATTCGTTCATTCGGATTTTGTTAGTTAAAATTTTCGTTATTCGTTTTTCGGACGAATGGACGAAAATGCTATTTTCGTCCGAAAATGCATTCGTCCGAAAACGAATGCACATGTCTAGATGACATATTACACAGTGTCATGATTTATTTAACAAAAATAAAGCCAAAATGGAGAAGCTATGTGTGAACATATAACTACACCCCAAGGGAATTAAGAGATAGGTGCTGCTAATAAAATGCTCTTGATTAATTGATCATCAGCAAGTGTGATAACCTCTATAAAGCCACAGTTTTAGCAGTGTGCTTGTCTGGAGCATTCAGCTGTGTGTTAACACAATACCAAGGAGGAAAAATATCAGCAATGATCTTAGAGAAGCAATTGTTGCTGCCCATCAAACTGTAGGAGGGTTAAAAGGCCATCATTCAACAGTGAGAAAGACTATTCAAAATTTGAAAACCTTCAAAACAGTTAGCAATCTTCCCAGGAGTGGACGTCCCAGCAAATTCACCCCAAGGTGACAGCGTGCAATGCTCAGAGAAATTGCTAAAACCCCAAGAGATATATCTCAGGTTCTACATGCCTTAGTTAGAATGTTAAATGTTAAAGTTCATGGCAGTACAATTAGAAAAACACTGAACAAGTATGTTTTGTTTGGAAGGGTGGCCAGGAGAAAGCTGCTTCTAAATAAACCACCAGACTTCTGGAACAATGTCCTTTGGACAGGTGAGACCAAAGTGGAGATGTTTGGCCATAATTCTCAGTACCACATTTGCAAAAGCCAAACAAAGCATTTCAGTACTAACACCTCATACTGTCAAGCACGGGGTAGCAGGGTAAAGATTTGAGCTTGTTTTAAAGCCACATGACCAGGGAACCTTGCCGTCATTGAGTCGATCATGAACATTGATCATGATCGACTCATCGATCGAGTTCATGATCGACTCAATGACGGCTAGGTTCCCTGGTCATGTGGCTTTAAAACATGATCCAGAATACTATGTACCAAAGTATTCTAGAGTCAAATATGAGGCCATCTGTCCAACTGCTAAAGTTCGGCCGAAATTGGGTCACTCAACAGGACAATGATCCCAAGCACAAAGAAAATCTACAACAGAAGGGCTGACATGTTGCAATGGCCCAGTCATAGTTCAGACCTCAACCCGATTGAAATTCTGTGGATGGACCATAAGAGAACTGTGCATAAACAATTGCCAGCAAACCTCAATGAACTGAAGAAATGTTGGAAAGAAGAGTGGACCAAAATTCCTCCACAACGATGTTAGAAACTGATAAAGTCAGACAGAAAACAATTACAGTGTACTGGATGATTTGTACTAACTGTACTAAAAGATTTCTGTGCTGCTGGTGGTAGATGTAACACTGCTTTCAAAGCTACAAAAAAAAAAGAAGAGAACCACAGTGCTAAGGAATATGCATAAAGGGAAAACACTTAATTAACTGTAGTGGAAGCTCCAAAAATGTTCAAATTCATCCACAACCATTGCAGACCCATCTAACTAAACAATGAAGTGAACGAAAGCCCCACCCCCTCCTGGATATGTGAATTATGCCATAAACATTGCACAGCTGGCTCTTACATGGAATGAAGACATGCTTCTGGGTTAAGTTTTTTTTTACCCCTACCCTGCTAAGACAAAAAAAGTTGCTATAAAAATACAAATATCACAGAAAAGCATACAAGTGGGCCAAATTAGTAGTCAGAAGGGACTATCTACTCACGTGATGATATGGACCCTCATAGAGCAAATAGGAAAGTTGGAAGGAAACATCACATGCCATTCAGTCTTTTCATTTAGACAATAAGAGTTAACCACATTTAATAGGTATGTCCATTTTGCGTCTCTTTGGAGAAGGATACACTCTCTGTTTCCCCCTCTAGCCAGAGCTTACATGGTGTGTGGTAATATTTAAGTGTTAAAATCCTGTCATGGTCCCACTGTCAGACTATAAAGTGTACTTTATTTATTAAGAAATTCTCTCCTTACAACCTTCAGTACTGCTCACATCCTCACGAACTGGTATGCAGGTCCACAATAATTGCACAGTTCTGGTGACAAATAAAATGCTGGCATAATAGTAATACTATAAATATGTTATAATGTAACTTTAAGGTTAATGACCTTGTAAACACTCTAATGGGGCCTATTTTTTTCCAGATGCTAACATATCTAGTAATGGTGTTACCTCACGTACAACAGCACCTGAGAGTAGCCGATGTTTATGAGTTGATTTATTAAGTGTAATTTATACTCGTCAGTTTTCGCATGGGAAAAAGGCAGAGTACTTCATGTTATTAGTGCATGTACTGATGCACATTTTATAATGGATGAGTCACTGAGGTGCTGACCTAAAAGCAAGTAGGATATAATTACTCTTTTAAAATGTCTACTGTCTATCCTGACATCAGCCTTTTTAATATGAGTTCAAACAATATCTATAATCAGCACATAACAATTCTTTATTATTATTATTATTATTTTGGAAACTACACTCATGTAATAATACTTCTTCAATATTTTTGCCTGTGTGCTTTTAACAGAAAAATATAGAATACTTGAGAAATCTCAGACTTAATGTGGCCTTAAATTTTAGCAAGCCAGCTAAAATTAGCCACACCACAAAATTAGCCACACCACAGTCAGTTCTGTCTCCTGTGAGTGTTGTGTTATATTTTTCCCCTCCTCTTTGGTGTGTGTTTCTGGACTTTTACTATATAATACCATATTCTTGACCGTTCCTTAAGCTTGCTACATTTGTGCTTTGGGTGATATACCTGGTGTTATACTTGGGTTATCCTTTGTATACTTTCCCGCATTAGCTGACCAGGTTTCAATTTGACCTGTCTAGTCTGCTGCCAGCCCTGACCTTTGGATTGCCTACTGACCCTGCCTACCTGAACCCTGATTATGTACCTCTGCTTGCAGCACTGGGAGGTGCAATGTACAGGGAACATGACTTGTGCCACCTATTGCCCTCCAGTCCCACACCCCCTTTGCCAAGGACCCAGTTCTGTTCCTGGGAACGTTACATGAAGTAGATAAAGTTTGTTCAAAGTTGGTAGGGTTATCAATATGTCATATGTTTCCCCAAAAAATGGCAGTAAATGTGAATGAATAATCTGTGTTATGGGATGCCAGACTGGTAACTGTGTATTATTTAGGAAGATAAGATGAATGTGGAGTTTTAACTATTGACATAGAAATGTTCTAAGACACCGAGATACTGGTACCTAGTCATGTATCTTAATGACCATTGGAGGCAACCAGACTTGCCATGTGGAGGCCTCAGGCAGCATTGAAGAATTCCCTCCAGCACATATACGATCACTCCCAAGACCGACTGTATGTGCCATACCAGAAATGTAACTACCTTTTCAATATGGAGCTGCCCTGTTGTGGGCAATAGCTTTGTAAGGAATGAATCACCACCTTCGTTGCTCTGTTATAGTTATTAGACTGCCTCTAATGGCAACTGTTAGGAGTTGGGAGTATAGATCTTCCTAAGTGGGCAGTGGTATCCTACTGAGAATTACCTTCCTGTTCTACTTACTTTATAAGACATGTCTGTACAAGGACACCAGTGCCTGTGGTACTATAGCCAGATGTTCTTTAAGGATCATTTTCCAATAGCTTTTTTTTTTGTTTTCAGACAAATATGTTTTCTTTCCAATTATTATTATAGGATTCATGTGGCATACATATACTACTGTAATTATGATGAGACATGCATTTCTTTCACAAGCTTGCTTTTGTTTTCCAGGAAGAGGTCTTGCAGAGTTTAGATTCTCTCCTTAGTTATTTCACGAAAAGCCCAGTAGTCTTTTCTTCAATTTGGCTACAGCCTGGGAACATGAATAACATACAGTTTAAGTCTGATTTTGGCATCTCTTTAAGCAATAGAAATGAACAGACTGTGTTTTTATCTGATCCTATACTTTTCTCCTTCATGGGATCTTTACTATTACCTCCCTGGGCTTTTCAACAAGCCTTTTTTTTCTGGGAAGGGGGGGATCCTTACAGCTTGCCCAGCGATGTGGTTATACATCATTTTCATTCTGGGCATACTGTTTTCCCTCCCATTGTAATTTATTGGGTATTACACATTTGGCAGTGCTGCCATGGATGGCTAGGAAAAGGGAAAAAGTATTCATACTTACCATAATTTTCTTTTCCTGGTTATAACCATGGCAGCATTATTTGATTCCCAACTGGTTCCATCTTGAATGTTGATGTTGTTTGCTGTGTGCGGATCCCGCTGTAGGGACTTGCAGCGGGGTCCCCACTGTCAGATAAGGCCACTTTGAGTGTGACAGTAACAGCTCACAATTTAACAGCTCCAGGGACTTCCAGTGCTACAGATGAGGCCACTGACAGATGAGGCCACTGACAGATGAGGCCACTGACAGATGAGGCCACTTTGATTGGCATCAGTCTGACATACAAAATGCAGGTGACCCTCAAAGTGAGCGTATCCTACATTTTCGGCCACTCTGTGTTCCTGATGCCTAAAAAGGTTAGTTTTTCTTCCCCTGACAGCTGATTAGGGAGGAGCTAGCTACCCATTTGTCAATGATAGCATGGTTGTGGCCAGGAAAAGAAAATGATGGTAAGTGTGAAAACATTTTCCCTTTTCCTACTCAGAATATTGTATTCCTTTAAATTACTTTGTTGTCCATCACTTCTTACTTATACCTAATTTTATGTTTATTAAAGGTCTCATGTTCATGTTCATACTCAAGGAGAGGTATTTCTATGGTTTATAAAGAACTTAAATAATATTGTGATTTCATGCATTTAAAGTCCTTTTGATTCATGTCTATATCTTGCTAACCTTTACTGCCATTGATATTGCACGTTTTTACATTGGTCTTTAATTTAACTATTCCCAAATCCTTCTCTGAGAGATGCTTTGCCTGATATATTAGAAATAATTGTATAATTAAAATGCCAATTTTGTATTCTCCAGTGGTACAGCCTAACATTGTTGATATTTAACCTCATCTGACATTGGAATTCATAACCTCCTATATTTTATTTTCTCCAAATACCTCAGTTTACAGGAAGAAACATAAGGTATTATTTTTTTTAAAGTTCCAAACACGAAAATGTCGGGAAAGTACCAAAAAGGCGCAATTTCTTTATTTTCGTATGATATATTTTTATTGGTTTTACAAGAATATAGTAGATGCAGCATACAATGCAAAAAAATAGACGTGTACAGCGGATACATAACAGGAACAATGGAAATACCATACAAAATACAATTTAAACAGATGAAATTGATCTTAATTTTTTTTTAATATATTTTTTATTATGAAAGTATCAAAAATACATACATTACATACAGACATACTAACAAAACGAATCTAAAAACATAGTATCAATTCATTGTTATGGAAAGTATGCAGAACAATCACAGAACAATCTTAAATCAATTTTTTTCAAAGGTTACTTCCACTTCCTTCATTACATCGTTCTTATCCGTATAACATGACAATAACAAGACAATAATGGACAAGTGTTTCTGGGAGGTTTGACAACAGAGAATGGTCATGGACTTCCTGATTCTTACTTAACCTTTACCAGGATGTGGATGAGATTTAGTTATTATGTTATTTCGAAAGTCAGAATGAGCTAAGGACTATTTTGTTACTATTTTTTTTACACATTTTTCTTTCTCCTACTCCCTCTTCCTTCTCCCTCATTCTCAGCTGGTTAAAATTTAATATTTTCAAAAACTCCAACCAACTGTCCCAATAGGTAATTTCTTTTTTATTCTGATGACTCCGCCATTCAATGCTTCTTTCCATTTGACACTAATGGATGATTTAGGTTTTCCAATTTCTGGCTATTTCAAGCAGATATAAAATAGCTAGGATGCACGTTTTGTTTTGCATGCGCAATTTTTTATAGAATAGGATGATTTTTTTAATGGAAGGCCCCTTTCCATGGGTCAGAAGCGGAGGATCCAGAGCACCGCGGATCACCACTGGAACCTGTCTACAAGTATATGTTTACCTTACAGAGAAAGCTTTATGTGCCAGGAAGGTGGGCAGTTAGTTTCACTGCTCACCCTCATGGCACTCACACGGGGGCAATACGTTTATGTATATTGGGGCCAAGTGCATTATGCTGGCTCATGGCCCATTGATTGATTAAGGGCCACAGGCATTCACCGTCCTGTGGCCCTGGGGAGCCACACATTTTTATTTCATGGGGCCAACAGGAGGCCATTGTTCCTGGGGCGGGGCATTTTCTTTGGGGGGGGGGGGGGGGGGGGGATTAATCCTCCATATGCCTGAATCTGGGCTAGCATGTCTTTCAGGTTACAAAGTATCCTGCTGTCAGATATTGTATTATGAACTCCAAGTAGATAAAATGTGGTGTAGCCCAAAATTGTATATTATTTTTCATTATAGTTCACTGCAGAAATATATAGTCAGCATAACTGATAGTGTATTGTTTCCAGAAGGCAGACAAATTTAAGTAAAATAATGAACATATAGATTCTCTCATTTAATGTGTCATTATTTACCTGTATAGGAATCATCTGTCTTTAGCTAGTTTTGTATTGCATCTAACTAGGTTAACACAGACAGATCTGGTAAGGTAATTTAGCTGTGTGCTGTTTCCTTAGTAGACTTCCTGGTGTCACAGTACATTCATTCATGTAGTGTTTCTATTACATGTACAAGCCTTTGGAAGGTGGGAATGATGTAACAGAAATGTAGCATGGAAATTATGCAAGGCATTTTAACACAATGTTCCACCCAGCGTGTTCAGACTTGTAACTTTTACAGTGCACATTCTAGGGCTAAATTCTTCTTTTTCCTCATAGCAAACTGTAGTGTGCAACCAGTCATCGGCTGTATCTAGCTTAGATCAAGTGAAAAGCAGCACATGATGCCAACTGCACAATTATGGCTGACAAAAACCTACTTAACAGTTTAAGTGCAACATGGATAAAAGAAAATGTAAACTCCAGTCTTATTAGGCTTACATGTTTAACCACGGAGGTCAGTAGGCCTAGGAGCTACGTAACTCTTACATGTGGTACAGCGCTTAATTTACTCTGTGGAATTCTAGACTGAAATTAGTAGAAAAGGAAATGGGAATTTTTACTTCCCCAGAGGACATTTCCTCACATAAGTGTTGTATTTTAACTTTAAAGGGCTATTCCAAATATGTTTGCTTAGTATGCCCTATTTTTTGCAACCTCATTTGTTACATACATGGGGACTGCTAATGTGCATGCACAAGTGACAGGCTTTGCACACATGGGCATATCTGTGGGTCTCCATGGGAGACCTTTGGTTTCAAAAACAAAAATAAATAAATTTATTTATGCATATTTATTTATAAAGTGTCAGATTTAACATGCATGGTCGCTATCAAGGGGTATCTCATCCCACATACGTAGCTTAGCTGTTTCTCCACTGTCTCCCTTGGGCCTGGGAGGCACAAGCTCCACACACTAAAAGTGGCAGGTCAGCTGACTCACTATAACGAGGGTTACCAGGTGGCTCTGTCTGAAATACTGGACTCCACTAAAAATCATAGACATTGCAGTATCCTCCCATAGAAAGACATTTGAATGACCAGTATTGCCTTAACTGTTTTCCTGGATAGACAGCTCAAATACTTGACTGCCCAGGTCAAAATTGGACACTTGGCAGCCCTAGTTGAAACCCCAAATTGCACTGATGTCAGCATAATGACAATAGTCCTGGCAAGACAGGTGTCTGCTGCTGGTCTCAGGGACTGCCATGCCATTCAAAAAGCTAAAAACAGAGATCTTTTAGAGATGACATTAAGGTGACAAGAATGGCACTTATGCGTAAATATAGTGGCTTGTCTGGTTGTTGTATTGTTGTGGAGAAGGTTGTTCCTGAATGATGTGCTTTGGATTGATGCATCAATTGACACAGACTTGGCTCTCAGTATTGCGTGAGACATGTGAGGAACACAGCACATGCATCATCCAGCCACAGTGAGGTAAGAGCCTGAATTAAGTAATTAACAACATGCTATCTTAAAAACGTAATTCATATCCACTAATGTTATGTCTAAGATTACTGCTGCCATAGACATTATAATAGATTATAAGCTCCTCTAAATTTAGCATGAACTAACATTATTTTACCAATATCTAGTATTTACTTTATTATAAATGTTTATACACATAAATAATAATAATAATAAAAAAAACCCAAGCACTCTCAGGTCTTCTTGAGTAAGCGTACTATATATTTTTGTCAATTTGGGTCTATTTACTAAAATTCAACTTTGGAGGTCGACTTTCATTTTGAGACAAAAATCAAGTCAAATTTGGCACCTGAGTGGAAAAAAACCCCTGGGTCGAATCTTCCCCATTGAAAATAATGGGAGGTATAATGATTGAAGCTATTTTTGAGATTAAGCCAAACATAGTCTCATAATGAAAGACCTCCAAAGTCTAATTTTAGTGAATAGACCCATATGAATAGAAAGCAAATACACATATTTTTACCTTTTTAAGGGACAGTAAATGAAAAGAAAATGTGCTGGGATCAGTGAGGCAGATCATTTGATTCATGTAGTTATTAAAAATGTAGGTTCACAGTTCCTTCAAGGACAGTTGATACTTTAATTAAATATATTACTCAGCTTTTGGAATTAGAGTGTATGTTATTAGAAATAATTCGACTAAAATAAAACTGCTAAAAAATAATAATAGTAATGGCTTTGTACCATTATATTAGCTTCCCTGAAAGCCAAATGCATTCCAACAGTAAGGCCCCTTTCAAAATAACTAAGGTGCCTTGACGGTGTGGTACCAATTACTACATGTAGTTGGTTGAGTTTGTTTTTGTTGACATGAAATTTACAGCAGCAATATATAAACACAACTGTTCAGAATAAAAGTTTCTACAAACTTTGGTATTTCCATTTGTTGGACCCATTACCTGTATACACCTTACAGATGTACATGATTTACTCAGCTGTTTGATAATCATTAGTAACTGATGCAAGTGGAACTTTGAAACAGGAAGTTGAGGAATAATTTGCTGTGCGCTTTTGCATATTGAGCAGTAATGTGAGAAAGGCAGTGCAAGCCAGTCCCAGCCTACATTCTATTATCAGGACAATACATCTGCTGTACTTACAACAGATTGCTCATATGATCATTAGCGTGATGTTCTATAGTTACAGCAGTTTGCTTAAATTGCTTCATTATGACCTCATTTAATGCCCTGCCTTACACAGCATCATTTCCAAAGGCATTTTGAAAGGGTTGTGTCTGAAATACATAACTTCTGTATTGTCTTTCATGAACAAAATCAACTCTCAGGAGTTTTTAAAATTAGAGATGTACATTAGAGAAAGTATGGTTTCTTCCTGCAGTAGATATTCTAACTGCGCACTTCCAATAAACAGGCAGGATATGAGCAAAGATAGGTAGCATTAGGTCCAAAGTGGAGATGATTTGATATTAATACATATTAAGCATCTAATATTTTGAACATCATATGCTGGTCCTCATGATGCAAATATTACACAAAGACAACAAACAAATCAATCTGTTTACCTCCTATACCTTCCTCTATTCACCTTCTTTAACAAGAATATCCAAACCAACTTTACAAAGTTTTCCATTATAAACTCAATACCTCAATTAACAAGACAAAAATCAGCCCTGTTACATGCAACACATCCAAGGAGGAAACAAGTAAGGGCAGGGACAGCCATAACGGTGTGCAACCTATGTGATCGTATAGTGAACAACACGGAGGGGGTGCCATAAGCACAGGTTGGGAAGATCAAAATATCTCCCATTACCCTTTGTGCAGGGGTGGAGAGGAGGTCAGGTGCATAGACATTAATTTAGGTTGCCTCTTACTTCCCACACTACACAGAGGTGCGGGGAGCAATCTTGGTGCTGAGGCAAGTCCTGTGAATGCAATTTAGGTACAGGGGCAAATCCTGTAATGCAACCTGTTTGCTGAGACAAGTCCTGTGAGTGTAATGTGGGTTCTGGGGCAAATCTTTAGAATGCCATCTGGGTACTGTGACTGCAATGACAAGGGGTGTGGGAGCAGTAATGAAAAGAGGGTAGGAGAAATGAAGTGAAGGGTGCAGAGAAATGAAATAAAAACAAGGAATGCATTTTTTTCAAAAATACTTTTATTATCTGATAACAATACCTTAACACTGGTGGTGACCGGTGGGGGTGGCGTGACGGCAATGGCTGCACAGGGCACCTGCACACTTAAGTACAGCCGAGTAAAGGTGCATTCTAAAGAAAGCATAAAAATACAAAAAATATTTTACAAATTGTAAGAAGCAGAATCAGCCAACAGGGGAGAAATAATGTTAAAATGGACCAACTTCAAGTTATATGTCATTAACTCAATACAAACAGGCAGAGATTGAGGCAAGAAAGAACTATAATACGTGAATGTGCACAGTGCATTCAAGGCACACATATTAGGTCGTATTGTACACAGCTGAGGAATATGATGGTGTTTTATAAATAAGTAGCATTAATAATGTATTTGGGTTTATTCAATGGGTTTATGCATAGAAGGGTTAAACATCTCCTGTACCAAAATAGAGGTAATATTTAAGTGATTTCATCAGAATTCTCCAACTGCACTCCTAACACACAGAAACAAGCGTATAAAACATATAATTTACTCAAAACCGTCTTTAGGGCTCCACTCATTGAGCACTCATTTGGGTGTACTAGATGGGTTTTTATCAAATGAAAGTTATACCCCCCTCCCTTTGTAAATCTTGTTGTGATACTTTTGACAAATGTTTCATATATAAATGAATATGTACTGAATAAGACATACTCCCGCTCATTTGAGGCCCAGTTGCCTTACTGAAGACTAAAGTGTAAGAAACCACTTGAAACACAGCAAGGGCCATAGTTATAAAGTCAAAACCCCAATAATGCTCTGATGACTGAATGATGCAGTGAATATCTACTGCCAAAACAATACATTTATTACAATCTAGATTGCAAGCTCCCTCTAGATCGTAAGATCCCTCTAGATTGTAAACTCCCTCTAGATTGTAAACTCCCTGTAGATTTTTAGCTCCCTCTAGATTGTAAGCTCCCTCTAGATTGTAAACTCCCTGTAGATTTTTAGCTCCCTCTAGATTGTAAACTCCCTATAGATTGTACGCCCCCTCGAGATTGTACGCCCCCTCTAGATTGCAAGCTCCCTCTAGATTGTAAACTCCCTCTAGATTGTAAGCTCCCTCTAGATTGTAAGCTTGCGAGCAGGGCGCTCTGTCTCATGTTTCGATCTGTACTTTTTTTCTGACATAATATGTAGTTCCCCTTTATGTTCTATTCCAAGAGCTACGTAAATTGTTGGCGCTATATACCAATATATGTTAATGTAATATAACAATGCTGATAGACATATAACCAATCCACAGATCACTGAGTATATTTGATTGAGAGAAAGGTAGAAGAGGTGCCAAAAATCCACAGATTTACTGCATCAGTCAGTATTCAGATCATTTTATGTTACCCCGCAGATTTGATATTTTGTTTTTCATTCAGTCACTCCCCTGATGCACTCATTGACAGCAGGGAGTAGCACAGGTAATGGAAAGGGCAGATGCAATCCAAGCCCCACATTCAGGAGCATCCTCTAATTGGTTGGCAGCATGGTCTCCGGCTCTTGCTACCACCAGTATTTAAAAAAAAAAAAGATGTTTCCTCATCTTAAATTTTCCCCTGACGAAGCCGAGTGAGATGCATGTCAGGGGTTTTGGCTTCACCTGTGCTCCCCCACTCTCAGATACCAGATAGC
The DNA here is from genome assembly GCA_036172795.1 of Pelodytes ibericus. Lineage (NCBI taxonomy): Eukaryota > Metazoa > Chordata > Amphibia > Anura > Pelodytidae > Pelodytes > Pelodytes ibericus. The sequence goes on along the minus strand of CM069861.1, from coordinate 157,417,112 downwards.
CATAGTTTATCTCTATCAGAAATTCACTTAACCCCTTTGCGACAATGAAAATACCAGACACGGAAATCATTACAGGTAGTAACAAAAAATGTACCTGGTGCATCCTGTGGTGATCAATAATTGCTTCCTTCACTGAGCTGGTGTTCTTGAAATTCCTCAATATCGAGGCATTCAGAAACACTGAAATCATTTAATGAGGGGGTAATATCACCAATATCATGAATGAGCACTGGATATCTATAATAAGGTTATGAACATAGATAAGAGATAAGTATAACGTAATTTTAGAGGCAAATTTAATTGAAGACTATTAATAGGAAGGGGTTGTATAAAAATGATTACATGGGGTTGGTAACACAATATTCCTATGTGGGAAGATTTTATATTTCTTCCCCCTTCATCCCCCTACAGTGTAAAATGGAAAATGGTAACTTTAGGTGTTATACATACTTTAATGTTGTAGTGTTGCTTTATGTTATAGGAGCACATTTAGGAGTTTTGAAAATTAAATGTAGCAGGGAATAATATAAAGTGAAGGTGTGTAAATAGAGGCTCTAATTGCATGATCAATTTAAAATCATTTTTAAAGAGAAGATGGAGAAGAGGACAACATACGGTTGAAAAAAGATTTAAGGGGGAGTGGTCTCGCAGCCAAGGAAGATGGATGCGTTTTAGTGTAGCTCTGACTCCCTAAGGACCCTCACAGCAATTATATGGTGCTTTTATCAGCAACACACAGTCAAAACCTGCACAACTACCAGCTCTCACCTACTGACTGAGAATGGCGGCGTGATCCAGCAAACAGAAGGAGAAAAAAAGGGGACATCAGGACTCCTTCTTCTCTCCACGTAGGGCAGTGGCCGAGAAAAGGCATGAAACCTTCGGGTCCCGGGAATCCTCCTCAGTGTCAGATATGCTTCCAGATGAATATCCACTGGCCACTCTGTCAGAAAAACACTGAAAAAATTACTGGCGGAGCTCTGCACCTCCCTGCAATCAGAAAGGTATGGTTAAAGACCTACACACTGAATTACAAGCAGTGGGAGAAAGAACCTCTGATCTTGAAGACAAGATGGAGGAATTCTCTTAGACACACAAAGACCTGGCTGACAAGCTAGTGGCCCTGGTGGCAAACCATAAAGCGCTCAAGACCAAATTTGCTTCATTAGAAGATAGGAATCGCCACAACAATATCTGTATAAGAGGTATTGACGAATCAGTACCATTGCTCGATCTCCCTGCTTACTTGCAGAATTATTTCAAAGCTCTAGTCCCGGAATTGATGGACCTTGAACTTACACTAGACCGAACGCATCACCTGCCGAAACTGAGGAACCTACCACCTAATGTCCCTAGAGATGTGATCACCAGAGTTAATTTCTACCAGGCTAAAGAGTGCAATATGCAGGCTTCGAGATTGGCCTTCAGCAGACTGGCAATATTCGCAATAATCTGTCAGCCCACATGCTGGCTAGAAGACGAGAGTTCCAACCAACCATTGGGGCTTCCCCACAAAGCTCATGATCCCCAGAAATTGAGTGCTGAAAATCATCTCCTCCCCTGCAGCAGGTTTGAAAACCCTGAAGGCATGGAAGGCATACCTACGCCTTCAGACTGGATGGCGAAACAACATGCGACCCGTTTGCCTAAAGACTGGTCCAATAAATGAGCCTCTTCACACCGGTTGAGATAACTCCTTCAATACAAGAAAACCCTCGACCAGAACGGGACCTGCATTTCTCAAGCTTTCACCTCTCCTGCCTCATCTATGTGTGCATTACCTTAGAGACTCCAACTGCTCTCTCCTGTTTTTACTACCTTGGCTATTCCAGGAATTGAGGCGCTCCTGCTGGCACACCAGTGCATTTATCCTGCCCGCTATACTAATCTCACCTCCAGGGTTTTTTTTTCTTTTTGGTCTGTATGCCCACCCCACAAGTTCCCTTTTTACTATGCTGGGCCTCTCTAAAGTTTTGGTTACACGCGCCCCACATCCTCCTAACCCCCCCCCCCCCCTTTATTTTTTCATACTGTTCAGTTTAGGGTGCCACTCCCCCTGCCATTGACAGGTGGGAAGCTCACCCCTAATTAGAGGCAGTTTGAAGCCTCTTCATTTGTTTTTTTGCATGTTGTTTATGCCTTGTATGTCATTTTGTACTTCACTGGAACGGGATACTGATATCCTTTATGCTGAACATCCCCACCTCCACCCTGGAAGCTTCAGGCCCCACTCACTTTAACATTCCCTTCAGACGCTTTCCCCTAGTCCTCATTTATCTATTCTGCTATGGCCATTACTGTAATGTCCCTTAATGTTAAAGGCCTCAACACCCCGCAGAACCAGAAACTAGCCCTGAAAGAAGCGGCTAGTCCCCTATATATGTCACTCACTATTCCGCCATGGCGGTTGGTAAAGCCAAGGGGGTCTCTATTTTAATCCATAAAGATTGCCTCTTATTTTAATCCATAAAGATTGCCTCTTATTTTAATCCATAAAGATTGACTTGCAATACAAATCCTCACAGACACCTAGTAATTCTCCAAGGTACACTACATCAGGAAGCAAATATCTACCCCCCAAATTTGGCCAAACTCCCCTTTATTAAGAAATAAATATCTGCCCTGAGCCCCACCAGCCTGTTTATTTGTGACGACTTTAATATGATCCCCAATAGGACTTTAGATACTACATCTAGAATGAAATTACCAACTCCGGCCCATACATGCCCCAACTCCCTCCATCAACTCCTTTTAGAATTCGATCTTCACGACATGTGGCGACGAATGAATAAGACCGATAGAGAATACACATTTCACTCTGTTGTCCACAATGTATATACAAGGATTAGATCTTATTCTAACCGACAAATACACTCTACAACACATGACAAGCTCTGACATTGGACTGATAACCTGGTCAGACCTTGCCCCCATTAAGGTTTCCTTCCCTATCCCCACACCGCTACGCGGGGATGGAAGATGGAGAATGAATACCTCTGTACAATCTGACCCGACCCTCCTGGAAAAACTATTTAATGTGGGTTTTACAGTTTTCAAATCAGGTTACTGAGGATATAATATCTAAATCGAAGTTGGATCTTTTTTTGTCTTTGCCGTTCTCTTTATCCCCCTCTCTCTCTTTCTTTCTCTTAAGAAGGAAAGCAGAATGTAGTTCGACTGTAACCAATAGGTCTGCATTCAGTGTTTTTCAAAAATGAAACAAAGGAACCGCATTACAAATACGCTAACATGAAGTATTCGCTAAAGCTTTTCTGTTTGGAGGTCTATCCAACCTGTTTATTGTTTGAAAATGCGTAATTGTGAATACCATGTGTTTGTTTTTAATGTAGATGTTTGTGAGTCATTATTTTTTTGCCGGGGGGGGGGGGGATGATAGATAAATAAGATGATTGTAATGATCTTTGTGAACAGCCAGGGATTGAACCCACTGCAAAAAAGATCTTTGGTATATAACTTTATGTGTAAGGAACATATAGACATCGTGCTCCTCCAGGAAATACATGGTAAAAATAATAAGAAGAAATAGGAAAAAATGTGGGGTCACAATAGTATTTTCAAACTCAATACAGATATAAATATTATATGTGATGATATACTGTGCGCTTGGTGTTAAAATTGCCACCTGTAACTGGACATCCACACAGATTCCATCTTTTAAAGTAGTCACAAGCCAATTAATTTTACAACTTAGAATGGAGAAAGCTTTGCAAAAAAGAGAAAAGTTTGAGCTCTGTGGTATCAAAATAGGTAATATATAGAACCATTCTTAGAGTCTACCCATATTCCCTGAAAAATAGTCAGAGATAATTTTACCTGGGTGTAAGACTCTTATTCAAGGAATGGAAAGAGGTTAAGGATTTTTTTCAAAAAACAAATACTTTATGTAAATTCAGTTCAAAATTGAATGTTAAGGACTCCTACCAGTTGCTAATGAAAGTAGATACACATTTAAAAAAAAAAAAAAACAACAAATAAAAAAGAAAAATCTGTGGCTAGATTTTTGGGGCATTTATCTAAAAGGAACATTATATGGGAAAATTGGTTAAATAAAGCAGAGTTAATTCTTAGTTGTTTGTCCTGAGGTAATATACGGATATTGGTGCAATTATGATATAGATCTCCCCCTTCCCCCATACTCATGGTGCGAAGATAGGTATTTATTTGCTTATTTTATGGAAGACAATGCTCATGGGATCGTTATACCTCTTTGATGGCTATTTGTATATTTGCTGTGTTTGAGTGAATATTTATCACTATGTCATTTTCTACTTTTGTATGTGAAAAAATAAAATTAAATATATTCCCTGCATTCCTTTCTTTCATGAATAAAGCCCCAATTGTCTGTTGAATTACAAAATTATTTTTAATATATTCTATTACTCTAATGTAGTTGTAGGCAAAGTGCGGCTCTCCAGCTGTTCCAAGACTACATCTCCCATAATGCTCTTTCAGCTAAGAGGCTGGTGGACGAGTATGGGAGATGTAGTCTTAGAACAGCTGGAGAGCCGCACTTTGCCTACCCGTGCTCTAATGTATTAGGTAAATGAATATGGAGAATTATGGTTGGAGTGAAGTATATTTTTAGCCACATAAAAACAAATTGCAGCTGTATGGAGCCATGCTGGCATGGGTCTGTGAGTCTTTGTATGTGACTGTATATATTAACATATGTGTGACTGTGTATATGAATATGAGTGACTGTGAGTGCATGTCTTTGTGTGTATATATGTCTATGAGTGTATGTGGCTGTGTGTGCCTGTGTCTGTGTGCATCTGTGCATATGAGACGGTATGTATGTGTGTGACATATATGTGTGGGTGTGTGTGGGTGCGTGCATGACTGTGTGTATGAATATGTGTGTGTGAGGCAGGCAGGCAGCTTTTTAGTCCTGACCCAGGCAGAACAATCTTTTGATCTCTTGATGATGAAGTTCCTTTAAGGGGAATACACACAAGTAAAAATAATGCTATGTAACCTCTAGAAGAGAACTAGTTACAGATTGTTATAACTCTCTGTCACAAGCAATTAAGTATGTACGTGTAAACAAATACATTGACCACTGCACATGCTATATTAAAAAAGGACAAAAAAAATCTATTTGTTCTTAACTGCAGGGTAATAACTTGTGGTTTGGGTAAATGCATCTGTAGTGAAAACAGGATTCCTTTTGTAATGTACAAGCCAAGCAGACTGCACGCGATATAGTGTGTGACTTAAAAACAGCAGCTTTTAAGTTCCTGAATGCTGACCTAAAGAGATCATACTCAGGAAGGATGGCTTCAGACTCACATGCATGTGTATTATGCCTGTCATTCATTAACGATTTAATACAGGCCACTGGGTAATAGATTGCACATATGAATAGAAGAATGAGTTATATTAACTGTATCATCTCACCATGGAATATCATTAATGAGCTCTCTGTCTGATGATCTGTCTAGTCATCCATCTGTCTAATGAACTGTTCATCTGTATATCTGCTGTCAAAGAAGTATAGCTTTATATTCTTCATGTATAAAACATGAACTTCTCTATAAATAGTTAACAATTTGCATTTCCTATTATAAGTTTCTTGTTTCTGGGAACTTTAAAAATAAACCAAATCTGAAACTGCTGGGAATCTGTATCATAATAATAACATTCCAGTTGTATTAACTCTATGACCTAAAGTAGCCATTGATACATACAAAGCAAGGTAGTCAATTAGTAGAAGAATGATTGGGCTAAATTTGTCTACAATCACAAAACATGAAAACCATCATGTAGAATACATTATTAGGGATATGTAAAAACTCCTGCACTGCAAAGTGTGGTGGAACGCGTGACATTTTGCTGTGAGGGAGAAATGGACCTCTGTCAAACTCTGTCAAACTCCCAAAAACAAATCAGGCGCTCTTCAGTGCCTTATTTCTTATGCATAGGCTGTGCAACAAGCGCCGACACAACCTAAATCTATGCATGCTGTGAAGATAACGCATAGTCTGCTTAATAAATTGGCGCACATGGCGATTGTGCAAGTATTTGGTGCAATCTGCGTGTGTGCTGTGTTTTTACATGCCCCCATATGAGTATATAGAATAATTTGACATGTATCTGAAGTGTTCATGAAGTGATATGGTACAATTAATGGACACTAACATCATATGTGGGTCCCTTAGTGGCATGAAATAAGCTCCAAATGTTGAGATAATTCAATTGGTAAATTCTCTACCTGCAGGTTTGATTCCTGACAGGGTCAGCTCAGCCATTTTTCCTTTTGAGGTTGATAAAATGAGTGACATTACATGTGGGTAATAATATAGAAGCTGCCGATTCCATAAAGTTCAAGAGCATGTGCGTAAGCACCCTGGGTGCCTGTCAGAAGAAACAGTGCTATATAACAAAATCGGTTGATTTTAATGTGTGTTTTAAGCTTTTATACTTGAAAAATGTATGTCCGTCAGTAAACATGCCACTCCATAAGAGATACTTTTTGAGCATTCTAGGAATTTATGATCCAGAATGTCATGGTGCCAATATTTTGGAGCCCTAAAAATATATATACATAAAGTGTACTACATGATAATAATGACTCGACTTTTAGCAAAGGAAAAAACATTTAAACACTTTCTCTGCAACAGTGTTTAATAACATATTACAAATTACAACACATTTTAAAATTATGATCTTTCTAATTATGGTGATACATTCCTTTCTTCTTTTAACAAATGGAACTTTGTATCACTTGGGTAAATACTCTTTTATTACTTGTATTCCACAATACAAATGTAGACTTTTTCACCCAGCATTCCACAGGAATTACTCCACTATATGTAATCAGAGAAAGATTGAGTAATGGAGGCTGACTCAAAATGGTTGCTATTTGACTAAGTAATGGGATTCACACACACCTAGCTAACGAAATGAAACAGAAAAAATAATTATCTAAAAGTAAAAGAAAGTTTCAATTTCCTCAAATCGAAATGACATAATTATCTTTTAATGTTACTAATTTGAATAACTGGTTGGGTGGTTTAGTCTTAAACAGACAACTAGATATTCCCCAGTAGTGTGAGGCAGGAATAAACAGATGCACAGTGCAGGAAATAAGTCTAGCCACAGCAAATCTGTACTTGTTTTGTAAGAGAAGCAGGGAAGAATGAATATTTGCCCTGTGGCATCAATTTCCTGTTTAATCTTCTCCAAAGGCAGCTGGAAAATGCCCAGAAACACAGATACATGCACAAGCCATTTGCATCCTACGTTCAAGGGCGGGAAGGAAGGCCTGCACATTGTTCATATCGTGCAATGTTTACACGTGTCAGAGTACTTTCCCTTCACCACACGCTATTTAATACTAATCCCAAAAAGAACACAGCTTGTCTCTGCTGATAAATGCCAGAGGGAATGATTGGCTCTGCTATTTAACAAAGGGAGTTGTACTGATAGTTTTTCAACTGTTGGATTACAACTCCCATGATACTCAGTCAGGCCATATTTGGAGTTTTATAGTTTTTGTCTAACAAAGACTGACAGATTCCCCTCACACAATAATAATTTAATTTGGTTATTAAACTTCATATGAAATACTTTTGATACAGGACTGATGTTAAGTTAGTCTGTTTGGCATACTTAATACAAGTTAGGTTGATAGTTGCTGACTGAAGTATATGCCCTTACTGCACTGCACACTAACTTGAAGGTCATTTGATTCACCCTGGAATTTAATTAGAGAGGCCCTGAGGGAGAGGTGGAGAGGTTAAATGGGACAAACAGAGAAGGGTGGTACTGAAACAATAGGAAAGTTGAGCTTTAAATGGTAGAGATTAATTAGCAAAGGAAACTGAATGAAGGCCTGTGTCCTGTGCCACATGCATACCTGCAAAACGTCCCTATTTAGGAATAATTGTGGTGCTCACGTGCCCATTGTAGACACTTTCAGCAGTGGACAAGGGTGAGCATGGACATCCAACGCAGTCCCATACACAACAAACTATGATGCACTGTGTGTCTGACACCCTTCTATCAGAACCAGCATTAACTTTTTCAGCAATTTGAGCTACAGTAGCTCATCTCTTGGATCGGACTCTGTCGTTGGTTCACCGTTTTTCCTTGCTGATAGATACTTTCCTTTTGATAGATACTGACCAAGGTAGACCGGGAACACTGCAGTTGCAGTTGCAGTTTTGGAGATGCTCTGACTCAGTCGCCTAACCATCACAATTTGGCACTTGTCAAAGTTGGTCAGATCCTTATGCTTTTCAATTTTTCCTGCTTCTAATGCACCTTCTGCCTAATTAATGCCAACCACTGACAGGTGCCATGATAACAGGATTATCAGTGTTATTCACTTCACCTTCCAGTGGTCATAATGTTATTACTGAGCGTTGTATATTTTGTAAGTTAAAGACCTTATAATTCTAAATGACTTCCAAATTACATAAAAGCTCTCAACTGGCACTTATCTTAAAATGTTGCGGTAATGCTCTGCCACTAGCCATACCTTCAGACACTCCCACAAAACAAAAGTGTCCCTGGCAATCTGAAATGTTGAGAGTTATGTACACAGCATTGTAAAGGAGGCATCTTTACTCAAATCTTCTGTTTCACTAAAGGTGGGAGAGAGACATTGGTTTGTTCCTTTTGGCTACAGAATTGGTCCAATTATTGGCGGTCCACAAGGAAAGCTCTGCACTGTGTCAATCTACATGAACAATACTACATGTTAGCTCACAGGTGGTATATGGGGCCTTCACGCTTATGTAAGTTTCAGATGGATCTTTGAATCTTTGCTGGCAATGTTAAAGAGTTGAAGGAACTCAACCTTTGTGCCAAAATTCTCTCCTTTGGAAACAAAATTGTAGAAATATTGTCGACGCTGTTAGATTGTGAGTGTGTTCTTTCCCCCCAGCAATATCTGTTTCATTTAGATCTTCCAAGTTGGAAACATTCTTTTCCAACTCAGCTAGTCATCCTTTTAGTTTGAAATTTCCCTTTTAATTCCCTGGAATGGTTTCTTTATTCAGTAGACCCTTAAGTGTTTGTTTATTAATATCTTATTAGCATTTAAGATCTGCATCGGAAAATACTGCAGAAAGCAAGGTACATAAACAGATGAGCAGGCTCAAGTTCCAAGAATGATCTCATGCTCTGTGCTTTCTGTCCAGGTGCTCTGACTCCCACAATGGACACTACTCCAGTCACTGGTAACCGAGGATATGTAACAGAAAGAATCAGCACTCAACGACACTGGAACAATTACATTAAAAAGACAATACAACACAAATTCAACACTTATTGGTGTGCAAATAACAAATCCAGTGCATATTGAAGATACAAGTGATAATAATAATACTCAGCCTAAATATTATCGATTAATAAACATCATTGGATCCTTTCAGTGGTCTCAAATTTACACTTGATCCTTAAACATCAAAAAAACTTATTCTATACATACACTTAGACATAAAGAAATACAAAACAAAAAACATACAAGTGGGAAAGTTTCTCTAGATCAAAGATACTCAACTGCTAGCTCAGAAAATATTTGTTGACTTAATCATGTAAATGTGTTTCTAATTCTTCATTTAGCTCAGGTTTTTGTAGCCAACATTGCCATCTTCAGAAGAAACCTTCTGGGTTAGAATGTGCATAAAAGAAGCCTTTTTCCATTGGTGCAATATGTTGGATCTGATTCTCTACCTCCGCCCACCAATTTAATGGCTTCTCACTTTTCGAATTCCATGCTATTACTATCTTCATCACTAGAAAAGTCTGTATCACTAGGTGTTTTTTGTTCTGAGAGAGTGTATCCAGCCCAAAATGGAGTAAAGCCGTTCCCGGGCCTGGAGTGATAGAAACATTTGTCAATTTGGATCCGACAGCAAATATTTGCTGCCAGCTGTTATTTAACCGTTTACATTCCCACCATATATGAAGGCTTGTGCCCGATCCCTCCCCAAATCTCCAGCACATGCTTGATTCGCTGGGGCTAAATTTATTTACAGCATAAGGAACCAGGTGTGATCTAAACATTATCTTGCAATTCCTGCAAGTTTAGACAGTGTAATGCTTTCTTGGTGAATGTCCAACTTTTTGTCCAATTTCTCCAATTCTCCTCTACACCCAGTTCAGTTGCCCAACTAGCCCAGGGCCTAGGGACTCTGTCTGGCTCTAGATCTTCTAGTAAGCGATACCATTTTCTAAAAAGGCCCTCCTGTGATCTAGCTCCTAATATCTTATCAAGGCTCCCAGCTAGGGGTCCCTTTGCACCCTCCCACAAGTGCTTTTGCACATAATTCTGGATCCTGTATACACTGAAGTACTCAGATAATGGAATCCCCAATTCCCTGTTTATCTGCCCTATTCTATTAATTCTTTTTTTCCGGTTGATTTTTCTTTTTAAATGAAAACCATACCATTAGTAACCTCCCTAGCATGGAATTATGGGACTTCCCCATTATGTCTCTATCCTTCACCTATTATTTTGCGGGTATTGCCACAAGCCTGGCTCCCCATAACAAAGCCAGTTTGATTGCAATGTGTAATAGAGGGTATAATGTCTTTCATTCTTTCTGCAATAAATGCTGAGTATAATTTAGTATCAACATTAATGAGGGAAATAGGTCTGAATTTACCAACTTTAATTTTATCTTTCTCTGGCTTTGGAATTGGGGAGATCACTGCCTGAAGCATCTTCGTAGGGAAAAAAATATTAATCTGGATTGTATTGAAAGTGTTAGTAAGGTGCGGCATAATAAGAGAAGCCATTTTCTTATAAAAACATATTTGAATAATCGTCCGATCCAGGAGCTTTCTTAGTTTTAAGTTTGTCAATTCCCCTCTTAATTTCTTCTGTCCTCATTAGGGATTCAAGCAGTTCACTCTGTTGTTTAGAAATCTGTCAAAGATTGAGTTCTCTTAAGTATTTCCTCCTTAAGCATTTCTAACTTGTTATCTTTCTCTGGGATATTGTATAGAACAGAATAAAACATTTGAAATGCTTTCCCAATTTCCGCCAAGCTCACACACGATCTGCCTTCGTCCTTTATCTTAAAGATCCTTGAATCCAAATTGATACCCTTAATTTGACTAGAGAGAAGTTAATCAGCCCGGTTGCCTAAGTAATACCACTTTTACTTTTTATCTGATTAACTTTCCAATTTATGTGTTCTCGTATCTCTCTCCGGATCTGATTTATTTCATTTATATTGTCTGGATCTTATTTCGCCTCATCAAGTCCGCCAATCTCACGTGTTGTACTGCAATCTTCCTATAACCCTTCTCCTTATTCTGGGCTGAAAGCATAATTAGTTGGCCCCGCATCACACATTTAAATGTGCACCACACCACAGGAAGGCTGGTTTCGCCCGTCAGATTTTCTCTAAAGAAGTCTTCTCCCACCTGCAGGAAACCTTCCAAGCTCTTTTGATTTGACAAGAGTGAATCGTTTAACCTCCATGATCTGGGAGACCTCACATAACTGTCATAAAAATCCAATACAACAGAATTATGATCGGACCAGGCCACAGAGCCTATTCCTACTTTTACACATTTGGGTACGGAATGTTGATACGTCAGTATCATATCTATCTGCAAATAAAAAATCTTTATCATCTGGGTGGAGAGGTTTTTATCCGCCATGTGTTGTAAAGACTATGCTTCCTTAGGGTGGCTTGGAAGGCACAAGCTAACCTCTTGGTGTTTGAGTCTGTAAGATGACTCTTCTGTCCTAGCCTATTTATGTCAGGATCTCCTACGCAATTAAAATCGCCCAGGATAACCAAAGTACCCTGGGTTCGCTCTTGTATCTGACCAAAGATTCTAAACAAAATGTCTGCCTTCTGGTTGAGCTATATGGCGTAAAGATGGCTCAATAAGGTACTTTATTTGTATTCTTTCATTAAAGCATTTCAATATAAAATGCCTACACTTGATGCCATCTTTTCAATTAAACAGAAACTTATTTTTTTGCTACAGTTGTACTTTAAATAGATTTACCTAATGAACAGTAGAATGCTCTTTCCTACAAACCTTTAAATTCAGGACATATGGTTATTCACATCAATGATAGGTTTGTCACGGAATTAAAGTAGAAATATGTAATCTTCTAATATCTTCATTCTGTCAACTTTGCTTAATTTCTACAATTGTGACCCGTGTTTACTTTGTATTTTTAACACTTATTAGGTTGATTAAGGATTTATTTGATTAAGCTCATTTTCTGTTTCCTGGTTGTAATTCACTGATTGACATTTCACAGCTGTTTATTTGGCTCCGGGAAAGGGAAACCAAAACTATAAATAAATAAATATTGCCGACAAGTTTACATGTGTTTGATATGTAGCCCCTTTGTGGTCAAGAATTCAAGACACATTTCTGATGTTTTCAACACATGCTAAACTTTAATCTTTCTTTTTTCACTTTCCTTTATGTCCTCATACGCAGCCGTTTTGAAAACCTGTGGCCTTATTTAACACTAACTGTCTCCTGGTTTCATCAGACCAGCATTAGACGGCGTTCTGGGGCTTACACAATATAACAGAACAGAAAAATACGTCTAATTTTTTATTTCTATCAATAGCAGAGACAGACAGCTTTGAGTTTGTCTAAAATTAAAACATACTTAGGCACACTGGTCCAAGAGTTCCTGGTGTTATCTGACATTACTGGCCTCAATAAATATTCTGTCTTTGGCTTGGAGCAAAAGGGTGTCAGATGGTTTTTTTTTTAAATTGTGGATGTACTTCTGGATTACATTAAAGGGACTCGGTGAGCCTAAGCATTGCTTTTTACTGTGAATGTAGAGAATAACAAATTATGAATAATTCATAATACACTATGTGTAAGCAGAATTGCAAGTAAATTAATAAAATAATAAATGTGGATGTAGTGTCTCTTAACTGTGAAAGCTTGCATCAAGTATAGGTGTTTTAAATAGAAATGTGTTAATAAAAGAATACAGAAAAAGTTCCTTATTCAGTCCTCTTTGCTCCATACTTCTCGATCAGGGGGCTGACATTGTTGTTAAGAATGTTGGTGGTGACCTATGATTAAGCGTTACGATAGGCGAAACGAGTAAGGTGTGGTCCCCCCCTTACCCTTCTTCATTCTGTCATCCCATTTTTTGTCTGCCATTCACTTAAATAAAGCACCTTATTCATCTATGCTACGAGGAGTGGAGTGCACATATTTTCTTCCCTCTTTTGCGGACACCCATGACATGCCCCATCACCCCATGACATGCCCCATCACCCCCATTACATGCCACCATCACCCTCATTTCATACCCCCACCACATCCATTACATGCCCCCATCACCCCGATTAAAAGGTGCTGCCCTCTGGAAAAGTGCCACCCTAGGCATGTGCCTTGTTTGCCTTGTGAAAGATACACTACTGCTTGGGAGGTAATAAAGTACTACAGATTCGGTGTCTACAGTCTTTTAAAACTAAAGCTATTGCTGGATAAATCATTTTTTTCAGAATAGGAGTCTGTGTTGCACTAAAATATCTCATGTCTAGTTTTAGTATAAAAGAGGTAGTATTTTACATTTTTGTGTTTAATCACGTTTTTCCCCTGAAAAGTAAAAGGTCTTTTTGATGAACAAAAAAAAAAAAAGAACAGGGTTTTCTTATAGGGCATTTAACTATGAGGGTATAGTCTAAAAAATCTCACTAGGTTTCCATGCATGAGGGCTTATACTTTGCATATAATAAATTCATCTATAGCTCTTATGTCTGAAGCATTAACAAAAAAAAAAACATTTAAATCCATTATTGTATTCGTAACTCCTGTTAAAAGTATCAAAGAACATTAAAAGGGCAATCCAGGTTAAAAGATCCACCCTGAACTTGATTTTTTGGTGTGACTTTTTTGGAACATGCTGTATAAAGCATGCACTCCCGCAGGTTCAGTTTTTCAGAATGTGAATGTCAGAGCTGATGACCAACTATAGAACTGAAAAATCATCTGCAAGAGTGAGATCCAGGAACTATCAAAAACACTCAACCTCTCTGTGACATGTCTTTGTCATGACACTGTAAAATAACACAGCCCAATGATTGCTCAGTGAGTCAGATGTAGGGCAGGGTAAGGAGTGATAGCCTGCTAGTAAAGTATGAGTGTTACTGGAAAGTTCCAAAAAGCACTAAACTAATCAGCCTCTACTATTCTCATCAATAATCTTCATTTCAACTTCGTTCTATTTTGTAGATTTTTATAATATTGTGTTGCAAACTTGCATTTTGGGGGCATTAGAGAGTTGTATATTTCACAGGAGAGTGAGCAACTCACTAGACTGAAATATATTACCCAGAACTCTCTGATTGTGTGAAATCTTTCAGGGTGTAGGTCTATGACTGTGGCTTTTTCACTACTCTTTTCCAGTTAAAACTGCTTTGTAATTAATTAAAAGGGAGCATTTTGTACAAAAGAGTAACGCAACTAAGACTTGTGGTTAGAACCAGGGGCGGGCTGGGCCGGGGGGCAGGGTGGCAATTGCCCCCCAGGCCGCCCTAAACTATGTAAAACACGGCCGCTGGGCCAGTGTTTTAAAAAAAAAAAAAAAAAAAACGCGCTTGCAGGCAGAGACTGAGGTGAGAAGGGATCGGAAGATCCCCTCTCACCTCCGCTCTGCCTGCAAAGCTGCACGGGGAGCCGAACAGGCAGCACAGAGAAACCTCCGTGCTGCCTGTTCGGCTCCCCGTGCAGTGTGACACGGAAGTGCCGACAGTCACGTGATCGGCGCTCTGACGTCAGACGGGCGCCGATCACGTGACCTGTCGGTACAACCGCCGGGAGGCCGAACAGGCAGCATGGAGGGACCATGCTGCCTGCCACCAGGTAAGTCCTCCAGCCACTGGCCACCAGGGAAGTCCTGCCTCTAGCCACCAGGGAAGTCCTGCCACTAGCCACCAGGGAAAAAGGTAAGGGGGGGGGGCAAAAAACACTGGCATATTTTTGGGCAAATTGGCTGGGGCATATTACATGGCAAATAAGACTGGCATATTATTGGGCAAATTGGCTGGGGCATATTACATGGCAAATAAGACTGGCATATTATTGGGCAAATTGGCTGGGGCATATTACATGGCAAATAAGACTGGCATATTATTGGGCAAATTGGCTGGGGCATATTACATGGCAAATAAGACTGGCATATTATTGGGCAAATTGGCTGGGGCATATTACATGGCAAATAAGACTGGCATATTATTGGGCAAATTGGCTGGGGCATATTACATGGCAAATAAGACTGGCATATTATTGGGCAAATTGGCTGGGGCATATTACATGGCAAATAAGACTGGCATATTATTGGGCAAATTGGCTGGGGAATATAACATGGCAAATAACACTGGCATATTATTGGGCAAATTGGCTGGGGAATATTACATGGCAAATAACACTGGCATATTATTGGGCAAATTGGCTGGGGAATATTACATGGCAAATAAGACTGGCATATTTTTGGGCAAATTGGCTGGGGAATATTACATGGCAAATAAGACTGGCATATTATTGGGCAAATTGGCTGGGGCATATTACATGGCAAATAAGACTGGCATATTATTGGGCAAATTGGCTGGGGCATATTACATGGCAAATAAGACTGGCATATTATTGGGCAAATTGGCTGGGGCATATTACATGGCAAATAAGACTGGCATATTATTGGGCAAATTGGCTGGGGCATATTACATGGCAAATAAGACTGGCATATTATTGGGCAAATTGGCTGGGGCATATTACATGGCAAATAAGACTGGCATATTATTGGGCAAATTGGCTGGGGCATATTACATGGCAAATAAGACTGGCATATTATTGGGCAAATTGGCTGGGGAATATAACATGGCAAATAACACTGGCATATTATTGGGCAAATTGGCTGGGGAATATTACATGGCAAATAACACTGGCATATTATTGGGCAAATTGGCTGGGGAATATTACATGGCAAATAACACTGGCATATTATTGGGCAAATTGGCTGGGGCATATTACATGGCAAATAAGACTGGCATATTATTGGGCAAATTGGCTGGGGCATATTACATGGCAAATAACACTGGCATATTATTGGGCAAATTGTCTGGGGCATATTACATGGCAAATAAGACTGGCATATTATTGGGCAAATTGGCTGGGGCATATTACATGGCAAATAAGACTGGCATATTATTAGGCAAATTCGCTGGGGCATATTACATGGCAAATAAGACTGGCATATTATTGGGCAAATTGGCTGGGGCATATTACATGGCAAATAAGACTAGAATATTATTGGGCAAATTGGCTGGGGCATATTACATGGAAAATAAGACTGGCATATTATTGGGCAAATTGGCTGGGGAATATTACATGGCAAATAAGACTGGCATATTATTGGGCAAATTGGCTGGGGAATATTAAATGGCAGAATAACACTGGCATATTATTGGACAAATCATCTGGGGAATATTAAATGGCAGAATAAGACTGGCATATTATTGGGCAAAATGGCTGGGGAATATTAAATGGCAATTAACACTGGCATATTGGGCAAATTAGCAGGGGCATATTAAATTGCAGATAACCTTGGAATATTATTGGGCAAATTTACTGAGTTATATTAAATTGCAGAATAACACTGGCATATTATGGGACAAATTGGCTGGGGAATATTAATGGCAAATAATATTGGAAATGTGTATGTAATGGGGTGATGGAGGCATGTAAATGTGGTGATGGGGCATGTCCTGGTGTGCAACGTGGGTTATGGGTCATGTCGTAGGTGTGCAACGTGGGTAGGGGGGGGGGGGTGCCCAAATTTTGGGATATTGCGTGTCTAAATCCTGGCATGTTGAGGGGCATAATCCTGGCATATTGAGGGGAAAATCCTGGCATATTGAGGGGGCATCATCTTGGCATATTGAAGGGAAAATCCTGGCATATTGGGTGTCTAAATCCTGGCATATTGAGGGGCATAATCCTGGCATATTGAGGGGCATAATCCTGGCATATTGAGGGGCATAATCCTGGCATTTTGAGGGGCATAATCCTGGCATATTTAGGGGAAAATCCTGGCATATTGAGGGGGCATCATCTTGGCATATTGAGGAGAAAATCCTGGCATATTGGGTGTCTAAATCCTGGCATATTGAGGGGCATAATCCTGGCATACTGAGGGGCATAATCCTGGCATTTTGTAAGGGAAAATTCTAGCATATTAAATGGCAAATCCTGGCATATTGTGGGGGAAAATCCTGGCAATATTCGTTATAAAACAAGGAAAAGATGGCCGTGGATGGGGAGGCGATTCGATGGTGCAATGGGCCACTTGACTGGATTTGCCCCCCAGGCCTAAGGCTGCCAGCCCTCCCCTGGTTAGAACAAGTGCATTGTTGCCTCTTGTTCGAACTGGTTGGTTCTAGCATTGGCACAATGTTCTTCTTTTTTTTGCTTTGAAATTCCAAAGTCAGGTTCCAATATGAACCGGTTACTCATACAGATGTTATAACTTTCCATACAAATGATTGCTTTTTACTCTTAGGCTGAAATATCACTTACTAATTAATTCTTCATTATACATTTATGTCATCACACTTTCTTCCTCATTGCTAATGTAACACATCAGTACAGAATTTCATTTTGTAATTACAGGATTCAAAGTAGGGATGTTTGTATATTTTTTGTAATTATAATATTAGAAGCAGATATTACTTCATAGCTATTACTAATGTGTTCACTTTTATAGTGCTGGCAACATGGCTTATACAGATTCATCTTTTAACACTACATAAAACACCTAGGTAGGTAAATACAATTTCACTGTATTTCTATGTGCCCTGACATAGAGTATTATGGCTGTGTTATCATGCCAGGCACTAAGGCATATCTACACATGGAAAACATCATTGTGGCAGTCACCACTGTATATGTTGTGCCCATTAAAACATGTCACATGCTGTTTGTTCTACAGTCACTGGTAAGAGTTTTGCAATTTGGTAATTTTTGAATTGCAATTCAAGCAATATCATCTACTTTATCTGTTGCCAGTCATGTGGCAAGCAGTATGTTGACCATATTGGTCGGGCTGTGAAAAGTCAAATGAGGGAACATCTTAGTTGTTCCTTCATCTAGGGTAGCGCTTTAGTTACATGAACCAGAGCACTGACCTTCCAGATAATTTAAAGAGTTTCCCTCCCAACCAGGGGAGACGATGTGTACAAAACATTGTGCCAATAAGAAGTGTATTGGATTTAAATCGCGAGTTGGATGTAGGTTATTATAACCAATAAGATGACCCAATCGTTTACTAATATTTGGTGTAATTGTATACATAAAAAATGTCTGATCTTGGTTCGGAGAGAGTATATTATATAGATAAATATGTTTTTTTCTTTATTTTTATGCTCTTTAGTCTTAGATGAGCTTTCTTATTATTTACATTCTATTTATGTACCTATCTCTGAGCTACCTTCCTGATTACTAGTAGTCCGTTTATTAACCCTTGGATGTTATACATTTTCATACTGTTATTAGGTAAGCTATTTCTGTGTTTATTTATCTACCCTGTCCTTGATATGTAACACTGTTTCCAAAATTAGCAACACGTGCTCATTTTACTATAGTTATATGACCATTTATTATGACTATTCTCTTCTTGTATAAGTTAATTAGCATGCTATTCCATTGTTTTGACATTTTTACCCTTTTCTTTTCTTTCCCCGACTTTTCTATTTAAAATATTTGTTTTTAATGTGGAATCTTTTCAAAAATCCACTCGTTTCACTGCAGGACATGCCTGACACGTCCGTTGTCGCGAAGGGGTTAATGTGTCGGTGGTGTCTCCTGTTTCTGACATCATCTGTGGCTTGATATGCAAATCAACTACTTTTCAATTGAAAATATGTAATTTGCATATCAAGCCACAGATGATGTCATAAGCAGGAAGCGCCAGAGACACATTTAAAACACATTTTCGTTTGCTTGCAATTCTGCTAACACAGTGGGGATCGTGTATAAATGTGGCACAGACATAGATACCGCCAAATAATAGCATTATTGGTGTGTGCGCCTGTGTATTTAGTAGACTCCCAACAAATGTTGGTAGCCTGCTTTGCTTCCTACGGTCCCGAACTGAGAAGAGCCTAATTAGCGTTGGTGAATTATTGCCAAACACTGTTCGGTGGAGGTCCTTTTCCCACACTGAAAAGTATTGGGATTTATAAAAAGGTGAAATCATCATTATACACAACAACCAGTGATTGAGCACTTTGGTTTTTACCTCTCCCAACCCTTTACATTATGGGAGTTTTTATACCCTCCCAAGATATAAATCAGTGTTTAGGTAACAGTCACTTCAGTATGCAGTGCAATATGGGATTTACAAATCTGATGAAAACTAAAAATACACTCATATACTGTATTAAAATGTTTCTATTACAGAGGGAAAATGTGGCATCACCAGGGACCCACCAAAACTGTGAGTTATCCATTGTCCAAACTCTGACTAATGCCATCTCACTAATATCCCATTTTAACAGACAATTTCATTCATCTGGAGGGAGAGAAAATAAGAAGCTGGTAGCTTTATGGATTGCAAGTCAGATATAAGGAAAAAAGGTTGAATAACAAATATGAAGTGACAGATTTACCTCCCAGGTACCCCATGCATTCCCTGAATGTTACAGATGTTAGTAAACAAGGAGTAAGATATGCTTTTTTATTTCTAAATATTAGATAATAATTTTCATAAAAGTATTTGGAATTTAAGATATTCAGATTTTCTCTGCCAGGAATTTTCATATAAGTTCAGTGGCAAGTTTAGCAAACATTAAATCTAGACCTTTTAACTCCCATTTCTGTCTAAAAGTATAATTTAAACAAAGTGTTAGTCAGGAGAATGTATACATGGTAGCAAGAAATTACTACACATAGTGCCACACTAGAAATAGCCAGGGCCGTCTTTAACGCGGGGCAAACGGGGCAGCTGCCCCGGGCCCATTTATTCCTGGGGGGCCCAAAGCAGCTGCCCCGTGGGCCCGCTGCCCGAAAAAATATTTTTAACGATCGCGTGCATTTTATCATACTATGAGATGCGATCGGCACGCATCCCATAGTTTTTTACTTGCCCCTCCCCTGGTCACACGTGACACCGTCTCCTTCAAGTCAAACAGTGCGTGCGGCATGTCTTCACGTGTGACACCACACCATTTCTGGACTGGACGACGGACGGACAGACAGACAGTGAATGTGAGGTCTCTGCTGCAGCTTCCATCCTCACCAGAATGAATTACAGGTGCAGCCGCCCAAAACAGTTGTGCAGCCCCCCTCCAGCCAGCTATACAGCCCCCCTCCAGCCAGCTATACAGCCATCCAGGTGCCAGCCATATATAATGTGTCCCACCAGCCAGCTATACAGCCCCCAACCCCCTGGAACTATTTTTAAAAAAATATATATTATGTAAGCCAGCAATATATCTACATAATATATTTATATATCTGGCTAGTTTAAATAATATTGAAATATTATAATATAAAACTGCTATAATATAAACCCTATATATATATATATATATATATATATATATATATATATATAGAGTTTATATAATATTTAATGATATATCCAGTCACATGTTTGTCTGGTTAATATAATATTATATAATATATATAGTTGATATAATTTATTATATAAATATTTTATAAACCAGCTATATATAAAAATTATTATTGAAGTATATATTTAAGCAGCATAAGCCAGCCCAGGATATGTATTGGTGAAGGTGTCTAATGAACTAGATAAAAAAAAATGTGCAGTAATATTCCACTAGTTGTATCAAAATACCAATCATACATTTACTTTTTGTCTCCTAATGAATATTTACTGCATTTTAAATACTTTTTTAATATGCATTGTATTTGCTGTGGAGCACTGTGATACACTCACACACTGCACATTATTGTGAGATGTATTGCTGTGGTGCTCTGTGATACATATTACTGTGAGTTGTATTGTTGTGGAGCTATGCAGTACACTGATATGCTGCACATCAGTGTGAGTTTATTGCTGTGGAGCTCTGTGATATATTCACACACACTGTACATTTCTGTGCATTGTATTGCTGAGGTGATGTGTGATACAATTACACATTGCACTTTACTGGGAGTTATATTGCTGTAGAGCTTGGTAATACAATGATTTGCTTCAGATTACTGTGAGTTGAATTGCTGTGGAGCTCTGTGATAAACTTCCACAACACACATTATGGTGGTTGATGTGATTGCATGCAAGGGGGGGGGGGGGGGGTGGGAGGGGGCTAGATCGGGGGGCCCAAGCAAATGCTTGCCCGGGGTCCAATCAGTATTAAAGACGGCCCTGGAAATAGCTCAGTTATTGTCAAAAATTACCTGCATTAACTGTTTTAAAGGGACACTAACATATATTAAATTTGTCTTGTCTAAAGACACCTATTACATTTCCAGTCTATTCCCTGTATGCATCACTTTCTTAATTTAGGGCTAATTCTAAACATTCCTCATCCACAGATAGAAAGAAACCTCTGTGTAGTTCTGTGAACAATTCATATAAAGGGGTCTATTCACTACACTGTGAACTACAGAGTTTGCCCTGCATAATGGATTGTTAATAAAGTGTGAGTGTTTAAATACTTAACTATTCTGTAAAAAATGACTTGCTTAGCTTAGCTAGCACTAAGAAATCACCAAGTTAGGCCCTGGACAATGTACACCGATCAGCCATAACATTATGACCACTGAGAACAGTAGGCAAGCCAGGGGAGGCTGTGTGATGCTTTGGGGAATGTTCTGCTGGGAAAACTTGGGTCCTGATATTCATGTGGCTGTTACGTTGTCCCATACCACTTACCTAAGCATTGTTGCAGACCATGTACACCCTCTCATGGAAATGGTATTCCCAATTACATTGGCCTCTTTAAGCAGGATAATGCTCCCTGCCACAAAGCAAAAATGGTTCAGGAATGGTTTGAGGAAAACAACGAGTTCATGGTGTTGAATTGGCCTCTAAATTCCCCATATCTCAATCCAATAGAGCATCTGTGGAATTTACTAGACAAACAAGTCCGATCCATGGAGGCCACACCTCGCAACTTACAGGGCTTAAAGGATCTGCTGCTAATGTCTTGGTGCCAGATCCCACAGTACACCTTCAGAGGTCTAGTGGAGTCCATGCCTCTATGGGTCAGGGCTGTTGTGGCATCAAAAGGGAACCTACACAATATTAGGCAGGTGGTCATTATGTTATGGCTGATCGGTGTATAGTAGAATTGGCAAGAAAAATGTTCGCTTCACCTCAAGTCATTGCTTCTTAATAGACCCTTGCAACACCTTTTTGAACACATAAGGTTTGATCTTTCGGATAATGCAAGTATTGTGCTCAAACAGAAACATATTTCTTTTGTTTTACATGAGGTTTTTCTTTTTAAAATAGCTGGGTTGGAATAATAGATGATTTGGATAACTTTTCCAGCTCAGCTATTATGACCTCATTTTTGCAATTGCCATGTCAGCATGTCATAATTCAATATTTAGTGATTAGACCGTACTATGTTTTTAAAATAAAAGGGATTGTTTCTTTCCCAACTAACTTACTTCTAGAAAATGGAATATAAGTTTGGGGAAAACCAGACCTTTCACCCATCCCAAGTGACCTGACCCTAAAATTGTGTGTTTGCACTAAAATATAATTATACAATATGTACTGTATCCTAGCTGCTGGATTTAATAATACTGAATGACAAGACTTGAATCACACTTTTATAGAATAGCATATACAACTTTGTGTATGAGATGTATGAAAAGGAAATGGAAGAACACTTAACAATTTATAGATTCTAAACATGAGATTATTCACAGGGGAGAACTGGCAATTGCCCCCAGGCTGATCTCTAACCTTACTCGATGGCCTGAGACAGAACTACTTCTCACTTCCATATGGCCCAGTGCATAGCTCTATCTATCTGTCTGTCTGCCTATCTATCAGTCTCAGTACCTTATCTGTCAGCATAGCTGTCTTACCTGTCTATAATTCTCTGTACCTTATCTATGAGCATAGCTGTCTTACCTGTCTATCAATCTCTGTACCATATCCGTCTGCATAGCTGCCTTGCCTGTCTATTTATGTATATATTATTCTGATAATAGGTGCCCACTAAATTGTTTTTGTAATTATAGTCAACAA
Organism: Pelodytes ibericus; assembly: GCA_036172795.1. NCBI lineage: Eukaryota > Metazoa > Chordata > Amphibia > Anura > Pelodytidae > Pelodytes > Pelodytes ibericus. The sequence goes on along the minus strand of CM069861.1, from coordinate 157,393,903 downwards.
CTAGCCTTTAATACAGGGTAATAACACTGCAGTTTTATTCAGAGGCACTTGCCCCCAATATGCCATGTAATATGCCAGGATATTGCCCCCAATATGCCAGGATTTGCCCCCAATATGCCATTTAATATGCCAGGATATTGCCCCCAATATGCCATGTTATATGCCAGGACATTGCCCCTTAGTATGCTCGTTATGCCACCCTCCTCCCCCCCTTCCCCAGACCCCAGTATTTACCTCGTTCATGCTCTGTCCCCCGGTGCTCTGAAGCTGCGTGGCTGTGAGGGAAGCGTTGTGAGCTCCCCTCCAGCCGCGCGGAACAATAAAGTTTGTTTTAAAAAAAACACACTTTGTAGACCGCGCGGCTGGAGGGGAGAGCACAGCACTTCCCTCACAGCCACGCACCTTCAGAGCACCGGGGGACAGAGCAGGAACGAGGTAAGTTTTACATTTTTTTTATTTTTTCAGCCACCGATCGGCGTATAACACGCACACATCATTTTTTTTTGGAGAAAAAGTGCGTGTTATAAGCCGATAAATACGGTAATTATCACAGGCAGAAAATATACAGTTTTTACACAATATTAATAACTTTCAAAGTATGCATCACATTCACATAAAACATACATTTTCAGAATCAGCATACTTTAAATATGAACATAACTAAAAATCAGACAATTCCACCCAGTAGTTCAAAAGTTAGCTGGAAGTCCTTTATGACCGACCGCAAGCACATTTTCCTAGTCTGGGGACTCTGGAGACACTGTCTTAAAGGGGCATTGTTCCGATTTTCACCATGCCCCAAAAATGTGCTTTAAGGGCCAGCACCAGTCCCATAAATGTCCATAAGCCCCAATACAGCTTCTTAACGGCAGTGGTGTATCTTGATTTTGTGCTGCCCTAGGCAGACAAAATCCGGGCACCCCCCTACCCAAGCTGCACACCCACGTTACACACCTAAGACATGCCGCATCATTCAGACTCACATCAAGCTCATACTCCCATCACACACACACTCCCATCACACTCAGTCACACACTCCTACTCCCATCACACACACTCTGACTCCCATCTCACACACACTGTCTCCCATCACACACACTCTGACTCCCATCACACTCAGTCACACACACTGTCTCCCATCACACACACTCTGACTCCCATCACACTCAGTCACACACACTGTCTCCCATCACACACACTCTGACTCCCATCACACTCAGTCACACACACTGTCTCCCATCACACACACTCTGACTCCCATGACACTCAGTCACACACACAGTCTCCCATCACACACACTCTGACTCCCATCACACTCAGTCACACACACTGTCTCCCATCACACACACTCTGACTCCCATCACACTCAGTCACACACACTGTCTCCCATCACACACACTCTGACTCCCATGACACTCAGTCACACACACTGTCTCCCATCACACACACTCTGACTCCCATGACACTCAGTCACACACACTGTCTCCCATCACACACACTCTGACTCTCATGACACTCAGTCACACACACTGTCTCCCATCACACACACTCTGACTCCCATGACACTCAGTCACACACACTGTCTCCCATCACACACACTCTGACTCCCATGACACTCAGTCACACACACTGTCTCCCATCACACACACTCTGACTCCCATGACACTCAGTCACACACACTGTCTCCCATCACACACACTCTGACTCCCATCACACTCAGTCAAACACACTGTCTCCCATCACACACACTCTGACTCCCATCACACTCAGTCACACACACTGTCTCCCATCACACACTCTGACTCCCATCACACTCAGTCACACATACACACACACAGTCTCCCATCAGCACTTACCTTTCCCTAGTGGCAGGCAGCATGGTCCCTCCATGCTGCCTGTTCGGCTTCCCGGCGATTGTGCCGACAGGTCACGTGACCGGGCGCGCGTATGACGTCAGCGCGCCCGTCACGTGACTGTCCGCACTTCCGTGTCGGCACACTGCACGGGGAGCCGAACAGGCAGCACAGAGGTTTCTCTGTGCTGCCTGTTCGGCTCCCCGTGCAGCCTGGCAGGCAGAGCGATGGTGAGGGGGGATCTTCCGATCCCCTCTCACCTCTGTCTCTGCCTGCCAGCGCGGTCTTTTTTTTTTTTTTAAAGGGCCGCGTTTTTTTTTTGTTTTTTTTTTAAATGTATTTTTTCTTTAGTGCTGGGGGGTGCTGTCGCCCCCTAAAATTTGCCGCCCTAGGCATCCGCCTAGGATGCCTCGCGGTAAATACAGCACTGCTTAACGGGCCGTACACAGTCCAATACAAGTCCATAGGCCCAAATAGCATTTTTAAAGGGCCATCCACCCCAGGGCCATAGTCACAGGGGAGGAGGCTGGCAAGCATGCCTCTCCAAGACCAAGTGGCGAAGGGCATTTCATCACAGCCTCCTTTATCAATTAGAGGTGAGGATGTCTTCAGGAGGACTTTGTAAACCATTATTGTGCAACAGATCTTTGTCTGTTATAGAGCTTACCTTAACCTGCATTCCAGTTACCTTTTTGTCTGATTCTCTGCTTTTGTTAACTTTGCCTATTCCTGACTTTGTTTTATTGCTGCCTGCCCTGGACCTCTCTGGGGGTTAGTCAGAGCTCCTAGGTCCCTTGTTGATAGCATCTGAAGTTCAACCACAGGTACATCTCCATCAGGCTGAAAATATCTCCCTGACTGCCTTGAGCCTGGGTGGCCACCCTGCCCAGATCCTGTCTGTGGATCCATCCTTCTATGGTTACCGTTCCATTACAATAAGTCAATAAATTATAATATGTAATATTTTACTTTTTTATTTGTGTTACAAGATAATCTATATCCCATGACACTCAATAGATTTAATTATGTCACAAACAGAAGAAGTCAGAGTCATGTGGGGAGTTAAATGTAATCCAAGCAGCTGATTCAATGAAAGCACAGTTTGTGGACACAGGCAGTGTGATGTGATGTCTTACCTAGGCAGTATGTTGTCAACTGGGCACTAACTCCTAAACTCTCTGTGCCATGCGATACTGAATGCTAGGCTCACTTTGTTCTTTTAACAGCATGAAGAAATACAGCAAGTGGAATTTACTCATGGTGAAGTGAGCATTACAGGAAGACAATGTGTACCAGGAAAGTCAGATCTTGCAGAGGGACACAGAGCACGTGCGGAATTAACAGTACCACATACTTTCTGTTAAATTATCCATTTTTTAACCCTTTCAGTATCACAGCAAGTCGTCTATGTTACAGCTATTAAAAGCATTACAAAGATGTTGAAGATTAAATTATTTTGTGTATTATAAAAATCTATTCTTATGAAATAAAATAGGAATTTGTTTACATACTTAAGCAATTTGCATCCTTCCTTCTTAGGTCAGGATGACACATTTTCATTCACATTTTATATGGTCTACTCAATAAAGAAACAACTGCAGGAAATTGAGATGGGAATTTCAAACTGTAGGCCAATGTAGTTGAAACAATTCTCCAATGCAGCTGACTGGGAGATTTTTACCAACTGAGCTACTTTGGCCTAAAGATTTCAGCTCCTGTTTCAATTCCCTGCAAACCCTTCTTTATTGAGTAGGCCCTCATATGTTTATTTGCAAGTATAACAAGTGTCCCAAAAGTGTTTAAATCTGTCAAACGGAACATGGTCTCCCAATTTCCTAGTAAAAAAGTGTAAAAAAATATTTAAAGGTTCTGCAGGAATACTGATTTGGGTAGAGCACACCACAACCAATAAATGTAGAAGCTGGAAAGCTTCTCACAGGGAGGTGCAGTCAGTGGCGCCCCGAGGGGGGTGCGTACCGCACCGGGTGACACCGCCAGCGGGGTGCCATCACGCGACCGGATGTGACGTTACGTAATAAAACGAGCACTGTAACAACACAATATTACTGGCACTTGAATGGCACAATATTACTGGTATCTGAATGGCACAATAATTATGGCATTTGAATGGGCCAATATTACTGGTATCTGAATGGCACAATAATTATGGCATTTGAATGGGCCAATATTACTGGTATCTGAATGGCACAATAATTCAGGCATCTGAATGGGCCAATATTACTGGCATTTGAATGGCACAATATTACTGGCATTTGAATGGTACAATATTACTGGTATCTGAATGGCGCAATAATTATGGCTTTCTGAATGGCACAATATTACTGGCATCTGAATGGCACAATAATACAGGCATCTGAATGGCACAATATTACTGGCATTTGAATGGCACAATATTACTGGTATCTGAATGGCACAATAATTATGGCATCTGAATGGCACAATATTACTGGTATCGGAATGGCACAATAATACATATATAAGTCTGAATTTTGACCATAGACTTGCATTGAATGGGAGGGTAATGTAATTATTACATCACAAGGAGGCAGAGTTATGATCCTGTTTGATCAGGTTATTCGCCTCGCTTTGTGTTGGAAGGCAAGTAAAAAAAAAAGTTGTACGAAGCCACCTAGTCCTGCCCACTATGATACACAGGAGCCAGTGAGAGACCAGAGGAGTATTTTATGGCATCATCATGCAGGGTTTGTCAACAGTTGTAAATTGAGACTGGCTGGAAGATTTTGGATGATGTTGCATCATGGGAAATATTCACAAAATGTAACCAGGGGATAAACACCTAATTTTATTTTTTCTTTTATATGCAATTAATTCAATCATATAAAAAAAAACTGTGGCATATGATTTATATATGTGTTTGTTATAAATGACCAGGTTGTCTAGTTACATCTTATGTAAGTGGTAGTGTCCCTTTAAAGAATTTATTTATTTATTTATTTTTTTAAACAGATTGCTCCCTGGGCAGGAATGATATCTCATTGCATTCTACAACTAGTAAACTGTCTAAATCAACCCTGGAAATGGAAATTTGTGCCACTACTCCATGTGATTTTTGTGGTGAGTTAAATGTTTTCCAATCTTTAGCCATACTGTGATATTTTAAATATGTAAATTAATCAGCCACATACTGCAGATAGTATTCTGCAATTTATTCAAAAGCTAGAGAGGTTTAACACTTTACAGTGACTAGTGTAGAAAGGAATGAATTAACTCTGCAACTGTGCAAATATTGTAAAAAGTCCATCCCACAATGACCTGAAATGACTGGTACTGGAGGTTAAGTGTTTTAGTGAAATCCAGAGCAAGCTTGTTAACACTTGCTGGATAGCATTTTATATTTAAATAAAACACTACTTGGCCCAACTCAAATCTACCGTAGAAAACTGGACTATATCATACTGCAGCTGTTCTTGTTTCTGTAGCTGGAAGAACAAGACACAGGCTATAGGTTGTGCATAACTCTAGAGGGAATAACTAACATCTGACTGGCTAATAGTTGACTTCACAGAAGGGTATTCTGGGAGCAGGGCTGGATTAGGACATTGTGGGCCCTTGGGTTACAGGTATTGTGAGGCCCCACAGTAAATATAAGGTGACCTTACATGAAAAAAATCACATGTAAACTGTTACATACTAAACCTATGATTGAGAAAATGCATTTACTGTTTTGATTTCCTTTTATTTGCCAATCTGCACCTCAGACTTGTTAATACACCCCCAGACTTGACATTCTACAACCAGTCTTGCCAATGTATTCCACAGCCAGCCTATTTGCCCATTAATATTCCTCAGCCAATATGCCCATTAATATGCCACATCCAAATTGCCCACAAATATGTCACTGTTAGTATGCCCGTTAATATGCCACTGTTATAATGCCCATTAATATTCCATAGCCAGTTTGCCCATTAGTATGCCACAATTAAAATGCCCAATAATATGCCACTATGAGTATGCCCACTAATATGCCATCATTAATATGTCCAATAATATGCCACTATTGGTATGCCCACTAATATTCCACAATTAATATGCACACTAAAATGCCACAATTTACATGCCCAATAATATACCACAATTAATATGCCCAATAATATACCACTATTAATATGCCACTATTAATATGCCCACTAAAATGCCACAATTAATCTGCCCAATAATATGCCACTATTGGTATGCCCACTGATATGTCACAATTAATATGCAGAATAATATACCACTATGAATATGCCACTATTAATATGCCCACTAAAATGCCACAATTAATATGCCAACTAATATGCCACAAATAATATGCGAGTGATGGGGAGCGCAAGACAGGCAGCATGGAGACTTGTCTGTGCACCTGGGCAGCACGCAGACTCCATGCTGCCTGCTTGCCAACAGGGAGCTGGCGTGGGGAGATCATCTTATCTCCCCAGCCAGTGCCTCTGCAGCAAGCTTATTTTTCTTTCAGCAGCCAGATTAAGGCATGGGCCTTGAGCTGCAGTCCTCGAGGCCCCTATTTTGCTATGGCCCCTCGGCTGCACATACATCTTAATGTAGATGAAGATCTACATGTACCAAAATAAGCACTGTCCAGGAGCTCGCTAGAAGCAATCATCTTTATTTTTTTTCAAATCGTAAAACTTGTCCACAGCAGACCTCCGGTAACTCGCCATTCAGATTTTAAGGCGCAAGTAAGATATTGATACACATAAGTTTCTTATTTCTATCATTCTCCAGGAGATCAATGTGAAAAATAAAGGGCTGTCAGCGCAGTTCACATGTTCGAGAACAATTCCAAAATCTTACTTTTTACTGATTTAAGGATTACACAATCCCACTAATCTTTTAATAACAATGCCAACATGTATCTATATTATCTGGATGTATTTTACTTAAATGGGCAGGAACTAAGTACCAGCGGTGAGTGAGCTTGTAATACTGCTCATGTAAATGAATGCAATGTGTTATTTTTCTGCTGTTTTACCAAGCCCTGTAACATGTCTGTAAAGGGAAGGGCTGATCAATGTTCTCTTCCCATTTCCAAACTGCTCTCGATTTGGTTGCGAGTTTATAATCATCTAAGATCTTGACTATCTTAGAAACCAAAGTCGTGTGAGAATCTGACATGAGAAGATCATCACAAAACAACAGGTTCAGCTGGAGGATTAACTAAAAAAAAACGTGTTTAAGTCTGATATAATTACATATCCTACATGAGGGTAGGTCTGTTCTGTGGAGGTCATCAAAGGGTATAAGCCTGACCTCGGCATACAGGTCTTCAATCCTACTTATTCCTTATGTTTTTCATGAGGACAGATTAATATTAGGTACATATATCGTGAGTGTCTCTATTGGACTGAAAATGAAATAAAGCTTGACAACCTGTTTCATGACCTTATGGACAGCCATTAAAAGCAGCAAACAACAAAGAAAAGAAAGGATGAGGAGAGATGGTTCAAGGTAAGGGGATGTTGCTTTAATCATAAACTTAGTGAAATAATACAGGCTGGCAGTACAAGCACTTATTCATAGGCTAAAAATCTGTTCCTAATTGAAATTGTATTGTATTTTGGTTGAGATCTTCAGCATTGTCGTCATTGCCAATGGGCAGCCTTGTCAAGTGCCATTCTCTATAGAAAAAAATGCCAGAGTATGAGGTGATCTTGATGGGAATATTCAACCACACCCTTCAAATGTCCTGCTATAATTGGACCACTATCCCACAGTGGAGAATACTGCTCATGCACAGCGGCACTTACTCTCCTCCTCCTGGCCACACATCCAGGAATCCCGTGTGGGGAAATGTTAGGAGACATGATTATACATTATATCTCCTATTTTACAGAACACCATGTAACATCCCAGCTAAAACTGTACAGTGGCAGAATTGAGCTATATATAGAATAATAGAACAGAGAGAGCCATTGTCGTTTTTAAACTCTTCAAAAGATTAATTTCAATATCTTAAGTCTTTGTTCGTGATATTAAATATCTTTTGCCTCAAGCCACAAATACCCATCTCACTGTATTTCCATAAAATATGTAAAACAAAAAATGAATTCTGTTTAGAGGATAATATTTCCTGGCCTAATAAACATGCCAAACGTAATCTATTTTCATTCTAACAAGCCAATGATGGTTTTGTCCAATTTTTCACAGATGTTATTAGCATTGCTGTTAGTAGTGCAAATGATTTAGATTTGCCCCATAGCTAAGAAATTAGTAAAACACATTTATCATGCATCCAGACTGGCCATTTTGGCACTAAGTTGACATAAATAATTAGAAATGTTGAATTCTTATAGCATCAGTGCATCAAAGTACCTTGTGTTCATTTCCACGTTATGCAGCAGCATAATATTGAAGCAATGATACGTAATAAAAGAAATCTCTTGCTTTGGAACTGCACAATGTATATTTTATCATTTATGTATTACTCACATATCATGATTACTTTTTTCCCTTGGTCTTTGAGAAGCCAAAACATACAACCATGTGTAATCCAGATGGATACGAATTACCTTGATTGTGTTCCATTGGGTAAGGTGGCAATCTTTTGCGTTTGCAAGCTGACCCGATCATGCACATGCCATGTCTTTCTTCTCAGTTCTGGCATGTTCAGGATGTCTTGTTCCACATCTTTAATAGTGCAATAGAGCACACAATCCTCAGCATACCAAAATGGTTACAATATACAATCTATGTCTATTTTGCTTTAAGTTAAATAGTATGCTTGTAAAATATATTTTACATTATTTTATTCTTCAGTATTCAAGGATTACAGGACAGTCTAGAAACCAGATATAATCATACTAATAATCAAATTTTACATGTTTGGGGGGGGGGGGGGGGGGATAAGAAAAGGAAGGAAAGGAAGAAATTAAAAAAAGAAATGAAGGAGGGGATGAAGATCAAGTGAAAGGAGTGGGTGGTGGTTAACTTGAAGGATAGCTAGAGATAAGGAGAATTGAAAAAAATCACTAATCAGCTTTCACATTACACTGTAACTGCACATTGGGTCATTTTGTCTGGCCTTTTCACAAATTGAAGAACATTCCTAGAAAGAAAGAAATGTCACCCTTACTTCCATCATATCATATACTGCAGTATCTGCCTTACATTTCCATTAGGAGAATAATAATCAGATGCTGATAAATATATAAAACAGATAAAGGTCCTCCTTGTGTCTCAGAACTTTTTGGCTTCCTTTCAGCACCAGAACTTATCTTGAACACTTTCATCCAATTTGGCAAACAGGATTTATTGAAACCCATGCAAAAGTGTCAAATTTGCTTGTACAATAGTGCAAAGCTGCTGTGTATATTTATCATAATCAAAAAGATATAACTATATTTAACAAATCTGAGGTCCACTGCCAACAATATGTCAACTGCTAAAAATTACTGAAAAACTGGCAGTAATACAAACATGACAGAATATGTTAATTAACCCACCTAATTATGCAGGCAGGTGGATTACAAATGTACTGGCAGGTCTTGATTTCAAAGCGTTAACTGTGTTTTATTACAAAATTCACAAGTGGTTGGATGTTGGAATATAATCTGACCTGTGTCTGCAAATAGTCATGTTGTTTTTTTTCTTTATTCCCATCCATTGCAAATGCTACTCAAATAGAACAGTTCAGAGCACCCTGCTCTTTCCATAGTGAAAGCTCCACTTATGTTCTGGATTTAATTAGATACTCATCAATTACAGGAGCTCCATGTCCCTGGTGAAGGCAGTCCTCATAACACCAGATGTATGTGCATGTCGGAAACTCAAATTCACTAGCATGCAACTTTAAAAAAGTCACTAAACGTTTTTCACATTTGCTTTTGTTACAGAAGATCCCCAACTGCCACTCCATGCTAGTACCCTAATTTTGACATTTATAGTATTATACACATTTTGGTGTTTTATTGGCAGGTTTGAAAAATTTGCTGTGAAGTATGAATGCTTTCAAAAATACATATGTTAATAGTATATTTTAATCAATGAACAAAATGTAAATTGAGTAAATCACATTATTTGGTGTGACGACCCTTTGCTTTCAAAACAGCATCAATTCGTTTAGGTGCACTTGCAAACAGTTTTCTAAGGAACTTGGCAGGTAGGTTGTTCCAAAGATCTTTGAGAACTAGCCAAAGTTCTTCTGTGGATTTAAGCAGTTTCGGTTGCTTCTCTGTCTTCTTGTAATTCCAGACAGACTCGATGATGCTGAGATCAGGGCTCATTGACCTTCCTTACGCTAAAAAAAAGTTATTAACGATGTTGGCTGCAAATATGGGGTTGTTGTCATGCTGCAGAATACATTTGGGGCCAATCAGATGCCTGCTTGATGCTATTGCATGATGTATTAGACATGTGCAAAACTAAAATTTTCGTTTCGTTTTCGTCCATTCGGACGAAAATGTTATTTATTTAGTCTAAAACGAATTTCGTTCATTACTACATTCGTTTCGGACGAAATTCGTTCATTATTTTGGTTTCGTTTTATTCGTTTTGTTTTATAGAATACGTGTAATACTATTGGCTTTCTATAAACCGAACGAGAGCCCCATTCATAAGAAATTCTTATGAATGGGGCTCTCGTTCGGTTCATAGAAAGGCAATAGTACTACATGTTTTCTATAAGCCGAAAGTCTAAAAACCCGAGGTCGTTCGGTTTATAGATTTTCGGTTTATAGAATACATAGAATTACATGTAATTCTATGTATTCTATAAACCGAAAGTCTATAAACCAAACGACCTTCGGTTTATAGACTTTCGGCTTATAGTAAACGTCCAGTAGTAGTGCCTTTCTATGAACCCATTCATAAGAATTATGAATGGGTTCATAGAAAGGCACTACTACTGTTCGTTTTCTATAAGCCGAAAGTCTATAAACCGAACTTTCGGCTTATGGAATACATGTAATCCTATTGCTATTCTATAAACCGAACGTTCATTATGTCGGTTTGTTTCGGCTTATAGAATGCCAATAGTACTACGAATGGACGAATGAACGAATGATTTTCGTTTATTAACCATTCGTTCATTCGGCTTTCGTTAGCATAGCATTTTCGTTATTCGTTTTTCGGACGAATGGACGAAAATGCTATTGTCGGACGAAAATGCATTAGTCAGAAAACGAATGCACATGTCTATGATGTATAAGTATCAGCATTAAGGAGATCATCAATACTGACTAAACTGACTAAAAGTCCTCATATTTGTATACCACTCTTCATTCCCTTCGTGAAAAAACTGCCTTCTGCTGCAGTCAAATATTTCTAATTTGGGTTCATCAGTGCAGAATACCTGCTGCCATTTTTCTGCACCAAAGTTTCTGTGTTTTTGTACATAGTTGAGTTGCTCGGCCTTGCTTCACCATCAGAGGTATGGATTTTTGGTAATTTTATGGATAGGTAAATGTACCAGGGTGTACCAGCTGTTTCCTGCCAATTGTGAGCAGGTGGCACTGCTTCCAGTTGCAAAGGGAAGCATGATTTGTCTTATATCTTCTGCACTGTGTTTCCTTTACCGACCTAGAGGCAGTCAGCAACATTGCAATAAAAAAAAAAAAAGACTCATTAGCTAAAATCTAGGGTAAGGGTTAGAATAATTGTTAGGGTTCAATTAAATTAGGGTTAGCATAAGGGATAGGGTTACAATTAAATTAAAATTAGGATAAATTAATGGGTAGCATAAGGCTGAGAGTTAGAGTTAAATTTAGGGTTCGGGTTGGAGTCAAAAGGTCACTGTAGGAAAAAAAACAATTTTTGTTTTTTGCCCTGTAACTAACAAAAAATGCAGAAAAACATGGAAACAAGCATATTTCCAGACTCGGGGAAAAAATAGGAAATTATTTAGATGGGGTCTTTTTTAATTATTGTATTTGTGTAAATAATTTTTTAGGTCAAAGTTAGAAAAAGTTGTTTTTTGTTTTCACCATATTTTATGATTTTTTTTGTAGTAACTTATAAGCTATGAGGAACATAATGGTATCTAATGAAAGCCCTTCTTATGACGAAAAAAACATATAATTTGCGTGGGTACAGTATTTGAGATAGAAGAAAATTACAGCTAAACACAAACACCCCAGAAATGCAAAACACCCCTTGTCACCAAGGGAAAGACAAGGTCAAAAGGTCATGTCACTAAAGGGTTAAAACCTTTGCACAGTACTGTACATATGATCAGCAGGGGAGACCCTAATCAAGTCTGTAGGAGGCAACTGCAGTGAAGCTGTTCCAGGACCAAAGAAACAGTGGAATTATTAGGCAATAATTCCAGTAAATATCATTGGGTCATACAATATTAATGACAGAAAACTATGTGCATGTGAATTACCTCACTTTAAAAAAAAAAAATGGGGTCACTCTTATTTTGCGCACTTCCAATGTACATTAGTTACATAATCAGTCTATGGACATGCATTAATATACCGTATTTTCCGGCATATAAGACGACTGGGCGTATAAGACGACCCCCCAACTTTTGAGAAGATTTTCCTGGGTTAAAGTCGTCTTATACGCCGGAAAATAGTATATATATTTTAACTTTTGAGGTTAAAATATGGAGTTTGCCACCCTCCTACTCCCTTCCCCAATCCCCAGTACTTACCTACTTTCTGCACTGTCTCCTGCTGTTAAGCCGGTCCGTTGCTGTGAGGGAAGCGTTGAGCACTCCCCTCCAGCCACACGGTCAATAAAGTTTGTTTAAAAAAAAGTTTAAACAAACTTTATTGACTGCGTGGCTGGAGGGGAGCGTCCAACGCTTTCCTCACAGCCACGGACCAGCTTAACAGCGGGAGAGGAGACAGAGCAGAATGTAGGTAAGTAAACCTCAGCACCCGGCGTATAAGACGACCCCCCAACTTTTGAGAAGATTTTCCTGGGTTAAAAAGTTGTCTTATACGCCGGAAAATACGGTATTTAGCACTGGCAAATGTGGTTACAAATGGCGCTCCAAAGAGTTTACACTGCTACGAGGACGATATATTGCACCTGTAAAGGACAAAGTGTTTTATCCTACCTACTTGGCACACAGAAGGGAAAACAGCACATTGAAAGCCCAAGCAATTATCTAAACTGCAGCTGATAAAACCTTCACCCAGCAGGCAGCTGGCCTTATGTCTAACTCAACCTCCAGCACAATGAAACGCACTGGGGAATTGTCTACACAATGGGAAATAATCCTGCTTTCCAAAATGTCACTTTTTAACAAGCTACAAGAAAGCACTTAAATGGAATGAGGTAAATGAATGCCTTCTCCACAAGAGAAGTTCCATAAATCTTGGTATTTCTAATATGTAGCTATTGTTTGACTGTATTTTCATATCCTACGCTATTTATAATTTTGCTTTGTTTTAGAGCTATCAAAGGGGTACATTCATGGAAAATGAAATAAGCCACAAAGGAATGACAATGATCACATGGACAGAAAAAAGGAAAGAAAGAAAACAAGCTTAAATCTTTACAACTCCCTTTGCCTGCAAAGGTTGGGACATAGAAAACAGGTGTTAGGCAGCACTGGAAAACAAATACACTGGAGCTATAAATATTTATAATACTGTAATATAAACTTAAATATAAAACTTCTTGTGATGCTGCTCCTAGCTCAGTTCCAAAGTAACCTTCACAACTACTCCACTACTCAATGCATTCAACGTATTTATTGAAACAACTTATAGCTTTTGCTTTTATTGATTATTATTGATTTAGAGGTATATGGTTTAAAAATAAGGGGCTATTTGACCTCCAGGTGCAGTGGATTATGTGATGTGAGGAAAAAATGTGCATAAGCAAACCTGGGAACAACCCTGGCAAGAAAGAAAACCTTTTTTTCATCTCTTGGGAGGACAGGACAGCAGTAAAATGTGGGGCCGCTCCTAAAATTTTGTAGGTCTGACCTTCAAAAAGGTGTTCTATGGTGAAACAGTCTGGGACTGCCTGCATGGACTGGAAGTATTTACCTCCCCAACCCAATCTCCGGCCTGGAGGAGATTGAACTGAAAGCCTAGCAGACAGATACCAAACTCAGACTGTCTGGGTCCAGCAAATTCAAACATATATGCATAACTTTTTACTTAATTTTAAATATATATTTTTATTTTAGTACAGACTTGGTTTGGGTATTTTCTAGGTTTCACAATCCAGGCATAATCTAAACAATTTATTTTCAAACTTACAATTAATAACTGTTCAAATCATTTACATATATTATATAGGTGAAGCAAGAAGACATTACCTAGTAACCTGATAGTACTGAAGTTAGGTAATTTAATACATACCATTATGACCTTATATCTACTCTATGTCCTTGCAGATATTATTGGACTATTCTTTTATATATTTCTTATTCCCACTCTCATTATACACATGAGCCCCGCAATAGCACAGGGTTCGGGATTGAGATGTGAGTCTCGAAATCTTTCTAAATTTCTGCTTTAACGCACAAACAAAAAGGAGATCTGGTGCCCCAATGGCTCAGCGGAAGCCAGGAACCATGATATAACACATGGCAATATACGTTTCCCTTTATTATTATTCCAATTTCTTTTGGTAACTAACTGCATTTATGCTACCTATTTTCATGTACATTTGCAACTTTCTTTCCAGGGAGGTGCATAATATCCAAAAATATTTTCCCACTTAGTAACATAGTAACATAGTAATTTAGGTTGAAAAAAGACACAAGTCCATCAAGTTCAACCCTTCTACCTATCATTACAACTTTTGATCAAAAAGAAGGCAAAAACCCCTATGGAAGCTATTTAGAATTTTGCCTCCTGAGGGAAAAAATTCCTTCTTGACTCCAAGAGGCAATTAGATTTCTCCTTGGATCAATAAGCTCTTTTATTAATGCTTATTCTATTATTAATAGCCCTGTATGTTCTGCTTTCCTAAAAAAAAACATTTTTAAATGCATCTATTGTGGTTGATAGCACTACCTCTCTTGGCAGGGAGTTCCATAACTTTATTGTCCTAACCGTAAAGAATCCCATTCTTTGCTGACTATGAAATATTTGCTCTTCCAGTCTCAGGGGGTGACCTCTTGTTCTTTGTACCTTTCTGTTAATGAACAGGTCACTGGAGAGCTCTTTATATTGGCCATTCACAAATTTATATTATGTTATCAAATCCCCTCTGAGACGCCTTTTTTCTAACGTATATAAATGCAATTTTTTAAGTCTCTCTTCATAACTAAGATCCTCCAAATCCCTTATTGATTTTGTAGCTCTCCTTTGCACTTTTTCTAGTTCCTTAATATCCTTTATAAGGACTGGTGCCCTGAACTGTACTGCATATTCAAGGTGAGGTCTTACCATTGATTTGTAAAGAGGCAAGATGATATCCTCCTCACGTCAATCTATACCTCGTTTTATACATGCCAATATCTTACTGGCCCTTGCAGCTGCTGACTGGCATTGGGCACTGTTGCCAAGTTTGTTATCTACAATTATTCCTAAATCCTTTTCATTAGTAGTTTTTCCCAGGGAAAAAACATTTAAAGTATATGTTGCTTTGTTATTATTTTTCCCATAATGCATAACTTTACATTTGTCTATATTGAACCTCATTTGCCACTTTACTGCCCAGTCCCCTACTCTGTCCAAATCTTCCTGCAAAGAAAAAACATCAAGATTAGTCTTTATTGCCTTACCTAATTTAGTGTCGTCTGCAAACACGGAGATATATATATCTTCCCCTTATCCCATTCCAGTACTTCCTTATCTCCTCCCCACTGCCTGCCTTTGTTGGCTCAGGAGATGAGTTTCCTGTGGAAAGCAAATATGAGTTACCCATTAATAGGAAACATGATATGACAAAGGTAGTAGCTGCTAACAGACCAGAATGTACCTGACCTATAGATGGGGTTGAAAATATTAACCACAACTACCCCAGCCTACAATTCCTATGGTGTTCAGCCAGTAATAGTTGACTGTATATCATGGGAGTTGCAGTCAGCAAAAACAAAGTTAATGTGTGGTTTAATGTAGTCAACCATAACCCTGTCTATAACTATAATTCCCATGAAGTTCAGCTAGTAATATTGCTGGCTGAATAATATTCTAGATGAAATCATCAAAAGTTATAGATTTATTCATGAAAGAGTAAAATGATAAAGAAACTTTAAACTTAAGGCCAAAGTGGCATGAATGGGAGATTTTATTCTAACTCAGCTTATTTGGTTTGAAATTTCCTTATCATCTCTATTTTTGCAATTCTCTCTTCCATGAATAAAGCCTTTAGTATTTTTACTGTAACCCAAGACCATCAGTTAGTTACTATGTCCATAATGATATACTAGCAATGCTGTGTGATCAACATCATGTGAGTTGCAGTCAACAAAAGTTAATGTTGTGTAGTGTAATTATGTGATGCACAGCAAGCATTCTGAGGTATTACAAAAAAAAGAGGGTTGTAAAAATGGACATAAAGGCTTGGGAAATGTAGTCTTAGCAGCTGGACTAACCATAGCTGCAATATATGTTTGAAAAAAAAATCCATCTTTTATCTCTACTCATAGGGATTCTATGCATGGGAAGCAGCAGCAGCTAAAATGAATGGGGAGGAGTCAAGCTGATGAAGAGAGCAGACCAACTTCTCTAACAGGAAGGGGATGTATAGAATTAAATAAAAGCTTTTTTGCTGCACTTCCCTGCCTGTCAGGTGTTTTTTTCTGTCTGCTCTCTGTGTCAAGTTAAACTACCGTAAACAGCCTACTGCTTCTCCCTCCCATGCTGCTGCTTGTTTTAAAACGTTATCTAAATCTGCTTTTTCAGCCTCTAGCGGATGTAGGCCGTCACATTGTTCTTGGTGGACATTCAATGAATTTTGTGACCTTCACTACCTTACCACCAACACTGATGACTCTGTAAAGCCATTTCTCTAGAGAAACACATGAATGCTAGGTATAACATCTAAGGAAGACAGAACATACAGGTGAAAGGTAATAAATCTTTAATTCAGGTCCTTAGACATTGAAATTGCAATCGTGCAGAAAGAGATAAAGACAGGAGTCGACACACGCTTAACGGGTTTCGCACCTCAAAGATGGTGCTTTATCAAGAGTCCCCTGGCCTCTGCCATGATTGGTCAGTCTGTACTGAATCCAAGACACCTATGAAACAGTCCAGATGCCGCATAATGAGAGTCAGTGATATAAATTTCTCTTGAAGGGTTTTGGTTCATGTTTAAAGCCCATCATGTTTCAAAAGGTCCAAGAGATGATCGTGACAGTGTGAGGGCCAAAGTATAGTGAAGGAGGCATTACTGTTAAACTGATGCACAATGTGTGTGAAAGAAAGATAGCAAAGCTATTATTAAAATGGTAATTATATGGAATGATAATGTCCCAAGCTAAAGTGATTTGCAGTGTACACAATGTTGTATGGACATATTGTGGTATGTTTGGGTCATTGACTTCCAGTTATAGGTCATTGCCTTCTATAACTGAGTACCTTTGTTTTTCTAATTACACCACAGCTTCGATGTGATAAGCTTGTTTGCAGAACTCTGCTGCAGTAAATAGTTGTACTGAAGTGTTCATTGTCAGTGTTTAGATTGTGGCAGTATTATCCTCAGTAGGTTGCATGTACCTATGTACTATGTATGCATGTACCTATAGGTGCCTTATATCGTTATCCTAGTTAGTACCTTATCTTCTAAAGTCTAAGATAAAGTTATCATTTGTCAGTGTTCACAGGTAACTTTCCCAGGCATTGGGAATAGAATACAAACTCAAAGTCCTGGAGCTTTTATTCCTAAATAAATTCTTTGGAATGCATTTGAGATAGGTGGAACATACATAACTGCAAAAATCAAATGTTAATAGCTCAGTTGGGAAGACAGGAAGTTGGAGGATGTCTCTTTCTTTCCGATGTTCCTGTGCAGTTAACTTTTCAGTTCACTTTTAGATTGTCAGATTATTGTTGGATTGCTCATGGTTTCCTACCAGTACCTAATATGGGTTGACATCTATACCATTTCAAAAAGCTTTGTCTTTCCGTGATAAATCTGTATCTGTGAATAAAAAAGGTTTTGTAGCATGATTTTGCTACTTTGAGGTTTTCATTTATGGGGAGTCTTATGCTAATGATTCAACTACATATGTAGAGAATATAATACACAGCACACTTTGGTTAAAAAACACATGTATGTATATTTCGAATAATGGAAAGTGTTTAAGAACAAATGCTACGCTCAGGTATTCTCTGGTTTTGAAGTACGTCCTGGGAATGTTACTTTTTGTCTCAGAAGGATGAATTGGTCCTGCTTGGAATAGAACCTGCAATGTAGTTTTTTTATTCAGTGAATAGTAAACCAGTGAATTGAGGCTAATTGGCAATTAAATTGCATAAAAGAAAAGGCCAATGCAGGTGAGTTGGAAAAGAGTCACGGTGGAGAATGATTAGCAGTTTTCCTCCTACAGGTCACGATTTCTATTAACTATTCAAAATGTCAGCGATGTGGAATAGATGGTAGAATGTGTTAGTACAGTTTTGTTAGTATTTTATCTACCAGCACATGGATACTGGTATAATTGTTGAGGTGAGTTGCGGTTATGGGTTGAAATCCAGAAATATGTAGCTAATGGGTACAGAATAGACAGTAGACAGCAACAGACATTAATAACAATTGGAAAAGATCTATTTCACATGAGTGTAATTCAGAAATTAAAGTCAGTACACGATCGAGGTCGTCCAGTTGATGACAGTACATTATCCAGAAGCAGAACAGACTGGAACTGATCATTGCTAATAACCCCTACACTCAAAGATAAGAACAATATTATAGACCTTAAAGGGACAGTATCACCTAAACATTATTTTTACTGTGAATGCAGAGCATAAAAAATGATGGAAAATGAATAATACATTGTTTTAGTAAAATTGTAAGCAATTGCCTAAATTAGGAGAAAAATTAGTTTTAAATGTGTCTGTGAAGTCTCCTGTTTATGACATATAATTTTCAATAATTTTTCATGCTCTACATGCACAGTAAAAGAATGTTCATGTGATACAGTCCCTTTAAGTTATACATCACCTCCATCACCAAAACTGGACAGAAGGTCACTAACCTAAACTGTAGATATAGATAACTATAGGTCCTGGCTCACCAGGCTGATCTATACCCCATCTCCTAAGGATAGTCTACAGGAAGGCTTTACAAAAAAGACAGTGTGGTGATTCCATCGACCAATCCTCTTTTTGGATACATTAGAAATCCTGCAGCTATGGGTGAAGTTGCATCGGCCCAGATTCCTAAAGTTAAGTGTCATATAGTAGTAGTATACACATCATACTGAACAAGTCCTAGCAATATCAAAATATCACACATGGAAAATTTTGAGATTTAAGTTTTCTATTTTTGATATTTACTTCTAACTTTTTTGGTTGAGGTAATCTTGGGGACATATGTGGTCCATGGTTGGAGCCCAATGGTACATAGGTTACATATAGTAAATCTTGACCGCTTCACCGATGACAGTTCAGCGCGGCAGTTTGAGCTCTGAACTGTCAGAGGTGAATGGCAACGCGTCCGTTTTACCACGGAAGTGTAAGTGATGACAAATACAGTAAAAAAAAACAACAAATAAAGTAACTCCCCCTAAAACTAACCCTTAGCCGTAATACTAACCCCCTAGCCCCAATACTTATTCCTAATACTAACCCCCCGAGCCCAAATACTAACTCCTAATACTAACCCCCCGAGACCCAATACTAACTCCTAATACTAACCCCCTGAGACCCAATACTAACTCCTAATACTAACCAGGGGCCGGCCTTAGGGGTGTGCGACCCCAGGGGGCGCCCACCCGCCCCGGCCAAAAAAAGTTTTAAAAAAAAGGTTTGCCGGTGGAGGGTACGGAGCTCACCAGTGAGAGTTGTAGCTCCGCCCCCACCCTGCTTCACGGGGAGCCGCAGGCAGCATGAGAATGTACTGCTCGCCCTCCCCACACACAGTGATTATGCAGGGTATTGGATTTCCGATACCCTGCACAATCACTGTGTGTGGGGAGCGCGAGCAGCACATTCTCATGCTGCCCGCGGCTCCCCGTGAAACAGGGTGGGAGCGGAGCTACACCTCTCACCGGTGAGCTCCCCCCCCTCACGGACAGAAAAGAACAAGGGGAGGGGGCAGAGACAGAACAGGGGAGGGGGGAAGAGACAGTACAGGGGAGGGGGAAAGAGACAGAACAGGGGAGGGGGGAAGAGACAGAACAGGGGAGGGGGGAAGAGACAGTACAGGGGAGGGGGGAAGAGACAGAACAGGGGAGGGGGAAGTAAAGAAAACGGAGAGGGAGAGAGAGAACAGATATGGGGAGGAGGGGGAGAGAGAGAACAGATATGGGGAGAAGGGGGAGAGAGAACAGATATGGGGAAAGAGGGGGGGAGACAGACATAGCAAGGAAGTCCAAAGGGACAAACATGGGAAGGGAGAGACACATACATGCAAGAGACGGGGGGGGGGGGCGCCACAGGGGAGGTCTGCACAGGGCGCCGGAACACTTAAGGCCGGCCCTGATACTAACCCCCTGAGCCCTAATCCCCCAAAACCCAATACTAACTCCCAATACTAACCCCCCGAGGCCTAATACTAACTCATAATACTAACCCCCCAAGACCCAATACTAACTCCTAATACTAACCCCCCAAGACCCAATACTAACTCCTAATACTAACCCCCAAGCCCTAATACTAAATCCTAATACTAACCCCCCGAGACCCAATACTAACTCCTAATACTAACCCCCCGAAACCAATACTAACTCCTAATACTAACCCCCTGAGACCCAATACTAACTCCTAATACTAACCCCCGAGACCCAATACTAACTCCTAATACTAACCCCCAAGACCCAATACTAACTCCTAATACTAACCCCCCGAGACCCAATTCCAACTCCTAATACTAACCCTAATACTAACCCTGAACCAGTGTCGTCCCGAGGTGACACCCATGCTGCCGGTATCCCCCCGCAGCACATCGTGCTCCTGTACTTTTATTTTTTTTTCTCTGGCAGCCACATCCGCTGGATAAGGCTGCTGGAAAAAAAAAGTTTAAAAAAATCTGTCACATCCATTGTCTGTGTTTTCCTCCTCCGTGTCCCAGGAGGTGTCCTGGGACACGGAGCAGCAGCCAGGCGATAAGTACTGGGGAAGGGGGGAGGAAAAACGAGCACTGTACTTGTATCTGAATGGCGCAATATTACTGGCATCTGAATGGCACAATATTACTGGCATTTGAATGGCACAATATTACTGGTATCTGAATGGCACAATATTACTGGTATCTGAATGGCACAATATTACTGGTATCTGAATAGCACAATAATACAGGCATCTGAATGGCACAATATTACTGGCATTTGAATGGCACAATATTACTGGTATCTGAATGGCACAATAATTATGGCATCTGAATGGCACAATAATTATGGCATTTGAATGGCACAATAATACAGGCATCTGAATGGCACAATAATACAGGCATCTGAATGACACAATATTACTGGCATCTGAATGGCACAACATTACTGGCATTTGAATGGCACAATATTACTGGTATCTGAATGGCACAAAAATTATGGCACAATTATTATGGCATTTGAATGGCACAATATTACTGGTATCTGAATGGCACAATAATACAGGCATCTGAATGGCACAATAATACAGGCATGTGAATGGCACAATATTACTGGCATCTTAATGGTGCAATAATACTGGCATCTTAATGGCACAATAATACTGGCATCTTAAAAGCACAATAATGCTGGTATCTTTTTTTTTTTTCAGCCATCAGACAATTTTTGTTTTTAAGATTCCTATTGATTGAAAATTCAATCACATTATTTTTCATTGCATCCTTTGACCATTTTATTTTTTACCATTTTGTTATTTCCATCTTCTATCAGTGTATTGTCCTATTAGTCTGTGGCTTCCCCTCCCCTCCCCTTATTCCCCTCTTTAATTCTACCCTCTTGTCTGCCCCTTCAGAACTCTCTTGTGCCTATTTGGCATCTTTTTGGCATCCTGAGTAATACTAACCCCCCAAGACCCAATACTAACTCCTAATACTAACCCCCAAGCCCTAATACTAAATCCTAATACTAACCCCCCGAGACCCAATACTAACTCCTAATACTAACCCCCCGAAACCAATACTAACTCCTAATACTAACCCCCTGAGACCCAATACTAACTCCTAATACTAACCCCCGAGACCCAATACTAACTCCTAATACTAACCCCCAAGACCCAATACTAACTCCTAATACTAACCCCCCGAGACCCAATTCCAACTCCTAATACTAACCCTAATACTAACCCTGAACCAGTGTCGTCCCGAGGTGACACCCATGCTGCCGGTATCCCCCCGCAGCACATCGTGCTCCTGTACTTTTATTTTTTTTTCTCTGGCAGCCACATCCGCTGGATAAGGCTGCTGGAAAAAAAAAGTTTAAAAAAATCTGTCACATCCATTGTCTGTGTTTTCCTCCTCCGTGTCCCAGGAGGTGTCCTGGGACACGGAGCAGCAGCCAGGCGATAAGTACTGGGGAAGGGGGAGGAAAAACGAGCACTGTACTTGTATCTGAATGGCGCAATATTATTGGCATCTGAATGGCACAATATTACTGGCATTTGAATGGCACAATATTACTGGTATCTGAATGGCACAATATTACTGGTATCTGAATGGCACAATATTACTGGTATCTGAATAGCACAATAATACAGGCATCTGAATGGCACAATATTACTGGCATTTGAATGGCACAATATTACTGGTATCTGAATGGCACAATAATTATGGCATCTGAATGGCACAATATTACTGGCATCTGAATGGCACAACATTACTGGCATTTGAATGGCACAATATTACTGGTATCTGAATGGCACAAAAATTATGGCACAATTATTATGGCATTTGAATGGCACAATATTACTGGTATCTGAATGGCACAATAATACAGGCATCTGAATGGCACAATAATACAGGCATGTGAATGGCACAATATTACTGGCATCTTAATGGTGCAATAATACTGGCATCTTAATGGCACAATAATACTGGCATCTTAAAAGCACAATAATGCTGGTATCTTTTTTTTTTTTCAGCCATCAGACAATTTTTGTTTTTAAGATTCCTATTGATTGAAAATTCAATCACATTATTTTTCATTGCATCCTTTGACCATTTTATTTTTTACCATTTTGTTATTTCCATCTTCTATCAGTGTATTGTCCTATTAGTCTGTGGCTTCCCCTCCCCTCCCCTTATTCCCCTCTTTAATTCTACCCTCTTGTCTGCCCCTTCAGAACTCTCTTGTGCCTATTTGGCATCTTTTTGGCATCCTGAGTATTACCCACCCTCCTCCCCCCCTCTATCCTACTTGTGTTGACACTTCTTCCTTTAAAATATGTATTTGTTACCTGTTTCTTACTATGTGACCGTCAAAGCTTTAAACATATAACATTTAAGACCTGGACTACGTAAGACAAAAGACAACAACGATAAACAAACATGACAGACAGCGGCGTGGCTACGTTCCCCCATCCCCCCGAGTGCCTCTGGCTCTCGCCCAGGCCCTATTCCACGTGTTAAAGGACTGTTTTAGCGTAATAGTAACAGCCATTCTTCCCATCTGTTTTTCATTTTTTTCCCCACGCCAAACTGCATATCAATTCCTGCTTCCATTTTTAACTGATATTCAATTTGGTTTTTCACTGGGGTCCAGGTTGGAGCATTCTCGGAGTTCCAATTTCTCGCAATTTCCAACTTGGACGCCAGTAAAATGTGTATAATTAGTTTTTCCTTTTCTTTTGGCCATGTGTTTTCTTTTAAGTGAAGCAGGTGACTCTGTGGTGATAAACGTATTTTTCAGTCACAAATTCTATTTACCCTGGTGTTTATCATTTGCCAAAACATTTGGATTGGCGGGCAGTGCCACCATATATGGAGGAAATTGCCCTTCTGTGCCCCGCATCTCCAGCAATAATCTGTTCTTTGGGGGTAGATTTTATTTAAGCGTGTCGGAGTCATATACCATCTATTCATAAGCTTATATTGTGTCTCTCTCAAATGTAGGCATCTCACTGCTTTATAAGTTTTTGACAATGATTCAAACCATTCTTTTTCTGTTATGTTTCCGTTTAGATCTCTGTTCCATTTTTTTAAAGAGGGAATTGTTGTATTAGGGTCGATATTTCTTATGAGTGAGGCGCATCTGGACAGGAGTTTCTTATTGCCTTCTTCTGTTAGCAGTTTCCCTAGCTCTTTAGATGCTCGATTTGTCTCCGTTTTAATATGCTTAATCTGAAAGTGATACAACCTGACATAGGAGAAATAAGAATTTTTACCGATCCCATATTGTGTGTGTAGGTCATTAAAAGATTTAAGGTTGGATTTATGATTGGATTCTGTATACAGATCGGCAATTTTATGGATGCCCAAATAAAGCCAAATTGTTCTGCTAAAAGCATCCTGGTTGGGCGTGGAATATTACTTGCCAAGGCGGCCGACTTGTCCAGATTCAATTTATACCCTGAATATCTTGAATATTGTTTTATTTCTGTCATTAATGCTTGCATGGACATACTGGGGTTTTGAATGGTTAACAGTATGTCATCTGCGTACAGATTAATTTTATAATTATTCTTTGTTGTTTTTAGTCCTGTAATCTGTTGATTTTGTCTAATCGCAATGGCAAGTAGGGATCGACCGATTATCGGATTAACCGATATTATCGGCCGATATTCACAGTTTCCTAAATTATCGGTATCGGCATCTAACTTTACCGATAATGCCGATAATATTTGAATGAAGCAGTTTTCGCGATCAACGATCGCGAAAACCGCTTTAACAGTGCTGGTCTATTGCCTCGACATCGAGGCAATAGCCAGCACCGATATTTCTATTTTGGGACCCCCACGATCGCCCCACGGAGCGATCGTGGGGAGCCATATTGACGGAGCATGCTGCTCCGTCAATATGGCTAAGTCCTCTGCCGGTCTGAGCTTCGGAAGTGAAAGTAACTTCACTTCCGTCGCTCTGAATATGCTACTTGACTACCCCTAGTGGTAGTTTAGTAGCATTGCAATGGAAAATAATTAAAATACATATTTAATTAAATAAAAATAGGTTATTTAGCTATATTAGCCTATAGGGTTAAAATTAAATATTTTTTAGCATAAGGGATAGGGTTAAAATTAAATTAAAGTTAAAAAATATTAAGGGATATAATAAGGATTAGAGTTGGGGTTAAATTTAGTGTTAGGGTTAAATTTTGGGTTCGGGTTGGGGTCAAAAGATCAATATAGGAAAAAACCAAAAAACACTATTTTTGGTTTTTGCCCCATAACTCGCAAAAAAATACCGAAAAATATGGAAACATGCATATTTTTGAACTCGGGACAACATTTATAAACTATTTAGCCGGGGTCTTTTTTAATGATTTTATTTGTGTAAATTATATTTTAGGTCAAAGTTAGAAAAAGTGGTTTTTTTTAAATTTTTCATCATATTTTATGATTTTTTTTGTAGTAAATTATAAGATATGATGAACATAATGGTATCTAATGAAAGCCCTTCTTATGACGATAAAAACAACATATAATTTGTGTGGGTACTGTATGTGAGAAAGCAAAAAATTACAGCTAAACACAAACACCCTAGAAATGTCAAAACAGCCATTGTCACCAAGGGAAAGTCAAGGTGAAAATGTCTTGTCACTAAGGGGTTAATTAAGCTGTTTTGATGCCTTGCTTATATTTACTGTAGTGTCCCTTTGATATAATTGCCTATGTCATTGCTGCTCATTTTACTAAGATTTAATCTAAGTATGGACTATGTGCAATTGAACATTGTTGTTCTTGTTACCTTTTGACTGATATTTATTTAAAAAAAAAAAAAAAGTGGTCCAATTTGTTGTATTTGACCATATCACCATTGTTTTGCTGCATTATTTATTTTTATTTAGCAATGAAAAAGATTTACAAAAAAAAGCTAAACGTTAACAATAAACATGTTCATTTAACAGCAGATTTGTGTAGAAATTGTTTTTTTTCCCAAAAAATTAAAATGCACGAAATATCGGTATAAGTTATCGGCTATGGGCCTGAAAGTTCACAGGTTATCGGTATCGGTATCGGCTCTAAAAAATCAATATCGGTCGATCCCTAATGGCAAGTATTTCAATTGTTATTAGGTATAAAAGTGGTGAGAGAGGACAACCCTGCCGCACTCCATTATTAATTGAGAACCACTCCGATTTAAACCCTTGTCCTGTCACTCTTGCCGAGGGATGTTTATAGAGAAGCATTATTTCTTTCAGAATTCTACCTTTAAGGCCACAAGCCAACAGTGCCTTTTCCATGAATGCCCAGCCGACCCTGTCGAACGCTTTTTCTGCGTCTAGTGACAGGGTCAGCATGGGCACCCCATTTCTATTCACCAAATCTAGTGAGTCTACCACTCTTCTGACGCTGTTGGAGGAGTATCTCTCGGGTACAAATCCTACTTGGCCCTTGTGTATTATAGTAGGGATAATTACCTTCACTCTGTCGGCCAGAATGGCTGCGTATAGCTTGATGTCCACATTTAACAGAGCTATCGGGCGATAATTTGCTGTTTTCTCTGGGTCCTTACCCTGTTTGGGAATCGGTATGATATTTGCCTGTGTTAATTCAGTTGGAATCTTGTTATCCTCGACGAAACCGTTAAATGCGGACACCAAACCAGCCTTTATTTTATGTTTTAAAACCTTAAAGAACCAGCCACTAAATCCATCTGGTCCTGGGGATTTATTATTTTTAAGTCTACCTATTGCAGACAGAACCTCTTTCTCTGTGACTGGTTGGTTCAAAGTTTCCAATTGGGATTCTGTAATCTCGGGAATATTAAGATGGTCTAGATAATCTTGGGTTCCTTTGTCGTCTTTTGGTATTGCTAGGTTATATAGGGCCTCATAATATTTCTGGAAGGCTGCTCCTATCCTTTCTGGTAAAAGGTGGGTCTTGTTCCCCTCTTTAATTTTTGAAATTGTCCTAGCTGCTGTTGTTTGTTTTAGTTTTTCAGTCATCCCTTTATATGCTCTATTGCCTTGGTAGTACCATTTCCTTTTGATCTTTACCAATATTGCGTTAGCTCTCTCTATTAGAATGTTATTTATTATTATCTCCTGCTGTTTTATTCTTTGAGATATCTCTACTGTTGGCGCTGTTTTATTTATTTTGTTTAAAGAGTCCAGTTCTATATAGGCCTCGGCTAGTGATGTTTGGTACTTTTTTTTTTCCATCGCTGCTAGTTTTATCAAGTGCCCTCTGATCACGCTTTTATAAGCGCACCAGACTGTTGCAGGTTTAACTTCTCCGTTGCTATTTTCTTAAAAAAATTGTTCTGTCGTGGACTCTATGAATTCTCGATTCTTTTTGTTGTTTATCAGATAGTTATCAAGTCTCCAGTCTGGTTTTTATAGTCTAAGGCTGCTTTTTAGGTCCATAATTACTGCATTATGGTCTGACCAGGTATTTGTGTTTATTTGAATTTTCGTGATAAGTCTGGCTGTTTGGGCTTTCCCTAAGATTAAATCTATTCTGGAGTAAGCTAGATGGGATGCCGAAAAACATGAGAAATCCCTCATCTCTGGATTCCAGACTCTCCAAAGATCTAGGAATTGATTTATTTTCATCAGTTCTCTGAAGCGTCTGGACGTATTGATAATATGTCTATTTGGGGGTTTCCCCCTGATATTCTTGGTGTCGATAGTGGGTTCTGGGGGGCAGTTAAAGTCGCCCAGAAGTACTACGTGGCCCTAATTCTGGCATCTTAACGGCACAATCTTACTGGCATCTTGATGGGCAAATTGGCTGGGGCATCTTAATGGCACAATATTACTGGAATCTTAATGGCACAATATTACTGGAATCTTGATGGGCAAATTGGCGGGGGCATCTTAATAGCACAATATTACTGGCATCTTAATGGCACAATCTTACTGGCATCTGAATGGCACAATATTACTGGCATATTAGGCAAACTGTCTGGCTTATTAACAGCAAAAAAATACTGGCATATTATTAATGTGTGTGACATAATTTGTGGGGCTCCTGTATGTGGCATATTTAATGGGCCATCTGACTGGCATTACTAAGGAATCTATTTGGCATGGTATTGGAGGAAATCCAGGGGGGTGACTCCATGAGTTACTGTACCGGGTGACACCAACCCTAGTGACGCCTCTGCCCTGAACCCTAATACTAACTCTTAATACTAACCACTAATGCTAATAATACTAACCTTCTATGTAATCCTGCGATGAACTGTCCTGTGATGACCTCTCACACGATGAACTGGCCATCGCACAAGAGTTTGAGGTGAAGCAGCCACAATGAACCGCCTCGTCCCCAACCATGTTAGGGCACACAGCCAAAGTGTTCTATGCCTTCTCAAAATTGTTTTGTATGCTGATTTCCCATTGTTATTGTGTTGCCACATGTTTAAGTATGCGTTAAAGAATGAACAGCTGAAGGGATGCGGTCTGACACAGCAATCCTAACTGAGCAATAAGATCCTTGACAGCTGACGAATGGAGACTCTTTCTGTGCCAGGCACAGTAGGGACTGATTGTAACCCACTCATCGCCAAACATCTTATATCTACACATGGTAAGGTTCACTCAACTCATCATGCTCACAAGATGTTAAGTTGTTGCTAATAACTGAACTAAGTGTATTTGGTTATAGTCTGTTATCAAACACATTAAATTTACCTCTATTTACAGTTAGAATCTGTGTAAAGAGAATCCAAACAACCTTTTATTACCATTATTACTTTTCAGCTAAAATAAATCCTCTGAAATATAACAGGGAATCGCTAGTTTTAATGGAAGCACATGCACACACGCCAATTAGAAGGAACATGCATGAAACATATCTATGGGGAGTGACATGTAATGCACCATTACATATCCATAGTAGTGTTGAGCGAACCCGAACCGCAAAAGACATTCGGTTTATAGACTTTCGGTTTATGGAATACATGTAATGCTATTGGCTTTCTATAAACCGAAATAGAGTCCCCATTCATAAGATTCTTATGAATGGGGACTCTATTTCGGTTTATAGAAAGTCTATAAACCGAAAGACATTCAGTTTGTGTGAGTATATATGTGTGTGTGTTAATATATATGTGAATGTGTGTTTGATTATTTATATATATGTGTGTGAGTATTTATATATATATGTGTATGTGAGTATTTATACATATGTGTGTGAGTATTTATATATATATGTGTATGTGAGTATTTATACATATGTGTGTGAGTATGTGGGCCCATAAACGTTTGCCATCACTACTCTAGACTCTAAAAACAAACTAAACACAGGAAAACAATAATACATTGCATTGTTTTTAATTAACAAAACCACAATAATCAGACGGAACACCGTGTAGTCAGCATAAAGGAGAAGTGGTCACAGACTGAAATGTCCCAATTTTTTGGCTAGATGCCAGAGATGCAAAGAACTCAGCACTAAGCTTGAATACCATGAAAACTGCTTGTGTTTTACAATAGACAAACACAAGGGAGATTGACTTAACCTCCAGATAATCCCTTATATAAATGGAGGAAACATTTACAGTAACGATATAGCTTTTATATGTTGTATTATTTTCATTATGATTATTATTTACTTATCCACAAAGTGTCCGCATATCCTGCATTGCAGGATGGGTCATAAAGAATGGGTCATACAGTTCAGTAACATACTAAGGGGTTGGTGGCCAGCCTCAGGTGCCACTGGTCAATGGTATGCCACCATGCCACAGACCCCCAGCCTTGAGACCCCCTAACACTGCATCCACTGCAGAGCGCTGAACTCTATTTGTGCTGTATGCACTGTTTTTTCCAGGTTGATCTCCTTGTATAGACTAGCTGATTTTTTGTTGCATGTTGCTGCCCACACTGGTTTACACTGTTCTTGTCTAGCTAGTTTCCCGTAATGAAGACATTCCCCTGGTCACCAGGAAACAAGTAAGAAAGTCCTGGAGGTTTAATGGTAAAGCTTTAAAAGCAATGGCAAGTCTGTGGATGCCATGGTAATTCCTGGGGGTGCAATGGCAATTCCTAGGGTTGCAATGGCAAGTCTGTTGGGGGAATTGCAAGTCAGCCAGTGCAATAGCAATGCTACTTATTGAAACTTAAATAATTAATTTTTTATATTTCTAGTTGACATACAGGTTACAAGTTTATGCCATAAATATTTTTGCAACTATTATATTTTTAAGGGTGGTGTTTTTACATTTTAAAATCATTGTCAGGGCGTAAATATAATATATGCCACATACTCTAGGTACACCCCTGATAAACGTGTAACCACATCTATGGCTGTGTCTTATGTTAAGGTATTATTGGAGCAAGAAGTACTGTCTCAAATTTAAGAGATTAACTTATCAGCTGATTATTTTATCTACAAGTGGCTTCTTTTGTAGCATTAAATTGGTGGTTAGTTATGTACTGTAACAGAAGTAATTATGTTAATTGATCCAGCAACAAAAACAGTTTGCAGGAACCATGCAGTGCAAGAGGAGGGTCTGCTTTATTTTTACCTGATAATGCTCCCTTCTAACGCCCTCTGGGAGTGGATATGCTCTTGGAATGCTTTATCAGGCCAACAAATAGGGCATTATTTAGAAAACTTAATTACGGGCAAATTTCTAAAAGTGGTCTAAACTGCAGGAATATTGCATTGCTGTTCATGGTGACCACTTTTCGAACATATCCCCAAGAAAATACTTTTATAAATAACCCCCATGGAGTCGTGACATATTTTAATGCCTGCCACTGTAGCCTCTTCATCCAACGATGGATTCTATCATATGTGATATTGCCTTTGTGCAAGACATTGGGAGACATTGGTGCTTTCCCAACCCTTTACTCAACAAGCTGGATGCATTATTTACATTCTTGATATTTAACAGGAGGTCCTCTGACCAGATATGGTCTTGTAAAGTTTGTTTGATTTGTTGCTGCCTCCCTATGTTGTGTTGCTCCTACAATAGATAAAAACACCATAGGTGCATGAGATTAATGATGTCCAGATCCCACATCTAAATTTCTGCATGTAGACCTCCACATTCAAACAGTTGGACAATAAAGATTTAAATGGTTAGGCTGGAGAGAGTGCTGTGAAGCGGGCTAAATTACAGCAGGGAGTTACATATTCAATTTAGGAGCCAGACAACGGCACATTTATCACGCAAACATACACACACAACCACGTAGACAGTCACATGCACACAGTTTCACACACACAAACACAGAGAAAGAACGTTACACATGTCATGCAAACAGAAAGAGACAGTTACAGAGAGAGACAGAGACAGTCACACACAGAGAAAGAGACAGTCAAACACACACACAGAGAGTTACAGAGAGAGAGACTGTTGCACAGAGCACCACAGTCACAGAGAGAGAGAGAGGGGGCAGTGACACAGAGATAGAGTCACACACAGTCACATACACACACAGTCACATAAACACAGAGAGAGAGAGAGAGAGAGAGAGAGAGAGAGACAGTCACACAGAGAGTGAGACAATCATACACAGTTACATACAAAAACACATACAGACAGTCACATACACACAAGCCAGCAGCTTTTGTTTGTTTTTAAAAGAAAAAAATAATTTCTCATAGTGTTTTCATTGTAGGGGAGAGAGCATTTCTACTGCAGCCTGGTCTGTGCCTCTAAAGCACGGTGCACAAGGGGGTGGTCCTGGTGGTCTGTGCAGCCTGCACAGATTTTTCCTCTTGCACTGGGAAAAAAACTGGTTCCATCAGCAAGGGGCACCATGTGGATGATAATACCTGAGCGCCACGTCTAATTTCACCATGGCAACCCTGCCTGGGATTTGTTGAGCCATGAATTACAGTATACCTTTAATAAGTTTATCATTAAAATTCCTTCCTTAGATTACAAATGCTTTAATCTCCCAGTCCCATGCAAATTATTTTGAAAATATATTTAATATAAACAGTGTTTCTCTTTTCTACATTTTCCATGTGGCTCACAATTGCAAACAGGAGTTGCTGCAGATGCTTTGGAAATGCCAGTGTTTGATATTTGGATGTTACACACCACCCGAGAGCTGCTTGGTATTACATATCAAAGAGGTTTAAATAATCTAACACCTCAAGGTAAACCCCTTTTGTTTTAAATGTGCTTTGATGTATAACAGCACACAACATTTGGTGTGTGGATAACTTCCTAGCCCCTCAGTGGTGGCATTCCCATAGAAGAAAATGGAGGGAAACATTTGATTTATTAATTTTTCACTCAAATCAAACTGCAATAGAAACCATTTTAATGACACAATGATTACAGGTGAAAATTTACAAACATCAAATGCTTTGATGTTTTTAGAGAGTCAAAGGCACGAGTAACTGGTGAACTTTGTAATTTGTTGACCAGATTTGCATGTGGCATCCCAGAATCCCCTTGGTGGTCGCACTGTGAATGTATGGTTTTTGTGGGAAAGCAGACCTTCTGGTTTTCTTGGTGTAGATTTGTGTTTGATAATGCTTCTGCTACTATTGATACTGAAAGAGTTAGCACTGTAAGCTTTAGATGGCACAATAAAAGGTGTCATGCTACACAGTCTCTGATTTTTGAACATGCATAGTTTCACAGTGAACCAAAACACATGGTTATTTGTTGAAAATAGTGTAATCTATGTATATATTGAGTAAACAAAAGATCTTGCTTAGTGTTGTGTTGTACAGAATACAGAATTCCAGCTTTCAGCTCTGGGATGAGAAGAACTATATTGTCCAATAATATACCTGCTGAAAGACACATTTACAATACAGATACAAAAAAACAAGAATGGTGTAGACGTGAGCTAAAAAAAATAAGAAACTAAGTTCCCACCAATATTGTGAGTATTTTTTACAACCTCATACATCAGGGAAATATGATGGATCTTTTTCACATGTTCCTCATTAGGAGATATATGAGTAATAAACACATATAAAAAAAACACATTTAAGATTTTCCTCCGATGCACCCACAAGATTGGCACAATCAGCTGGTAGTATCACTTCCTCTCTGGAGTGTTCCACACAAGCTCTGATGGGCCTCACAATACTTCCAACAGCAAAATATGCCAATCAGTGGAATATTATGGTAATGAACATTTAATGAAAAAATAAATCCCATACATTACAATTAGCAGCAATGAGCGCATTTGCAGGCAATCCACCAGACTGGAGGGCAGAGTCTGGAATGCAGGCAAAATTGTGACTTGTATCACCATAAACAGGCAATGCACACAACCAATGGACTTCCTCAGACAGGACATCGGATACACTGAATATATATATTATATATATATACAAATATGAAGACAAACAAAGACTTGCATATACACAAATAGATAAAAGCCTTGGAGAATGCTATATCTAGGTACATTGATCACTGTTTATTACAATTATTACATTATACCAAAGACATTATAACATAATATAAACATACACAGAATTAAAGAAGCATATCATATATTCTTATAGTAAATCTATTCCTCTGTGGCCTCGGTAGCTCCACAACTTAACCAGTATGGCCATTTCTCTCTTTCATTATCATAAAATCTCCTGGAGTAGATTCACACCAGAACATAAACTGATACCCATGGAAACATTTTAGATAAACACACAGGGATCAAATACCATCTATTGAAAATTTTAAAATGGAGTTCATTAAGATTTAAACAATGTATCAGTCTAAAACTCTCTCCTAAGGAGTCAAATCACTTTAGAAGTTAGCATCTATCTGTTTTTATTTTAAAATAAAACAGCCATATATTTACAAAGGTTAATACATAACATCACTGAATACGGGGGTAACCTGAATAGAGACAAACTCAGCAAATCCCAACTGGAAATTCTTGAAAAACATTATTTATAATTAGCATTGGTGAAACCAATATACACTTCCCTGTCTATGTAACCACTCTGATACTTTTTATTTTCTATGTGTTCATCTATTTATTTTATGACTTTTTTTTTAATGAAAGTGAAGCAATGTTAAGTTTTTGGTTTATTATAAGCTTTGTATGATTTGTATTATACATTTAAGAGCTATCTTTCCCCAAAGATGTTGTTTTCTTTTTTGCTTTTTCCTCTTTCTTGTATAAACAATAGAAAACATATAAAACCAATAATTGTATTTGATAATGCGGATAAACCACCAATAGGAAGATTGGTAATGACCAACTGCACTCACAGAAAAAAAAATAGAATATACAATTTCACAAACTTTATAAAAGATTGAAACTCCCAAAATCAAAAAACACAGTGATGGTTGTGCTACCTAAAGTCCCAATAAAAAAATAAAAAAATCAGTGGACAGGAGTATTTAAAACAATTGTACTGCACCCTGAATCACTTTAATTAAATGGTTTTAAATATCCCAACAGATAAATGTGATGGGTGACATGTAAAAGAAACTGCCTAATTCAAAGTAATACAAATACTATTTATTGTCAAACTGTATCTCTAAGGCAGTTTCTGTTTCAAAACCACACTTGACTTCATAATATGAATTGAATCACTTTTTTTTTTTTTATTCTCTGCTAGGAAAATAGGCTGAGGCTTGTTCCCATCAACTGACTGGCCAAATTGCTTTTGGTCGAAGGATGTCCACCTACATTTAATTATTTAAACATAAGGACTGACAAGCTTGACTGGTTATGAGCAGATTCCTGACAATTCTGAGATTTACTAATGGAACTCAGATAATCAACACAAGGGAGGAGCTGAAAAGGTCTGAGAAGAGAGTAGACGCAACACTGATAATGTAAATAAGAATAAAATAATCAGTATACCTCACTCAGAAAAAAATAGTGCCATCCTCAGGCTCTAAATAAAGGATACAATGTGTTACTTTAACATTCAAGATATAGCTCAATAAGCCACCAAACTGTTACAAATAGCAAGCCATCTGATCAAAGACATGTGCTAACTACATAGAGTACTCACAATTAATGAGACAAATAGATAAATACATATGGATCAGTGTGCCATCAATGGAAAGACAGCCCTATAAATTGTACCCCCAATCTCATAAAGCATATTTTAAGGTTTTTAATACAAGTAGAGAATAAAAACAAAGTTAAAGTGTTGTAGAACAGCCCAACGAGTGTTCCACACAAACAGCTTTGTCAGGGGCTATAAAACAGCCACTCATTTATATTATGTGCAATAGAAATTTATAGTGCTGCTACATAAAAACATAAAGGTATTTTAAACTCTGCACATAACTACGGTACTAATGTCATATTGTTTCTTCCTCTTCCTCTATGTGGCCAATTTTGGAGGATTTCACCTCTGAAGAGAAGGACAATAACATTTATTTTTGATGACCTATATGGAGGCAGGACCTATTTTATGTTGCCTGTTGTAAAGATAAAACGGAAGTGACATGTCGCTGCTCTGCCCGAAACCAGAAGTGGATAATAAAACTTTATCCGGAAGGCGCCATGAAGAGGAGAACCAATGATTATCACCTGGAAGAATTCCATTGTTTAATGAATATATATATACATACATACATACACACACACACACACACTGATCAACCATAACATTATGACGACGTGCCTAATATTTTGTAGGCCCATTTTTCACACCAAACAGTCCTGACCTGTCAAGGCATGGACTCCACAAGACCTCTGAAGGTGTGCTGTGGTATCTGGCAAAAGATAATTTAAGTCCTGTAAGTTGTGAGGTGGGGCCTCCATTATTCAAACTTGTTTGTCCAGCACAATTGATTCTCGATTGGATTGAGATCTGCTGAATTTGGAGGCCAAATCAACACCTTGAAATCGTTGTGTTCCTCAAACCATTCCTGAACCATTTTTGTTTTGTGGCATTATCCTGCTTAAAGAGGCCAATGCCATCAGGAAAGACCATTTCCATGAAAGGGTGTACATGGTCGGCGAAAATGCTTAGGTAGGTGTTATGTGTCAAAGTAACATCCACATGAATGAAAGGACCCAAGGTTTCCCAGCAGAACATTGCCCAAAATATCACACTGCCTCCACTGGCTTGCCACCTCTCAGTGGTCAGAATGTTATGACTTATCGGTGTATATATATGTGTGTTATTCATTGTATCCAATATCCTGCCTGAGGAAAACCATTGGTTGTGGGGCAAAATGCATTGCACTCTTATGGTGATACAAGTCACTATTTTTCCTGCATTCCAGACTCTGCTTTCCAGTCTTGTGGATTGTCTATCAGAGCTTGTGTGGAACACTCCAGAGAGGAAGTAATTCTACCAGCAGATTGTGCCGGTGTACTACATTCCTATTTTCCCTCTACACATCTACAATCTTACACTATATATCTATTACTGTACACCATGTGGTTTTTTTATGTGTGTTTATTTTTCAATTCTATCCTCGGTGAAAAAGATTAAGAACATTTCCCTGATATATTAGGCAGTATCTCATATAGAGATAAATAATCACAATATTTTATTTTTTGGCACACTTCAACATCATTCTTGTTTTTGTGTCTGTATATTTGTGAATTTCTGGGTTGTCACTGTTGTGGTTGCAGCTTTGTACCTTGAGCGCTGACAGCACATACACACCTTTTTACATTTACCATACAGACTGCCACAAAAAATGTTTAATGCCCGCTAACATTATACATACTGCATTGAATGCCTACAGACTTCACTGTAAAAACTAGTTTACTATTGCCCCAAACATTTTTTTGACAGGGACAGTGAGGGCTGGAGCCTGTCTGTTATAATATGAACAGGACAGTCTCAGAGAAATGTAGTGCCCTTCACCAAGTAAGAACAGGTCAGAGATATTTGTGGTCAAATCTTGCATGAGCTTACATTTGGCTTATTGCAAATAATTGCTTGATGGCAAACTGATCTCCAAGCTAATTAGGTTAATAGCTTTTTATCTGTTAAAATTCACAGATTATGAATAGCAATCGGCACAGCTGCTCGTGAACATGCATATCTGCTACATATTTACATTTAATTTATTCCATAGAAACCATGTAAGCAAAACACACCCCTGTAAAGATGTAAAATTAGATTTACATTTGTACAATTAAAAATTCTACAAATAACTGGTCATGAACAACACACTTCAAAAAAACTCGCACCAAATATGTTTTGTCGCGATCGCCAGTTTATACCTACTAAATGTATTTATTTATTTAGAATATGTTTTACCAGAAAGAATACATTGTGAATTCTCTCGTTTTTATGTATGTCCTGGTGACCCTGTCCAGAATTTGTGATACAGAATTTATTGGCTCTATTTAAATAAATGATAAACTATAAAGGTATTTTAGTCAAGTCAAGTATACTTGATTCACAATGATTACCAAAGATAAGCACTATATCAGCGTTAAATCAAAAATACTTTATTATTCAATGTTCAATAGCAATCAAGTGGCCAGCACAAACACATGACCTGGATGAGACTTTTTATTCATTACTGGCACATAGGCTTATTTTTATTTTGGAACAACTGTTATAATATAATGTATTGTGTCCAAAGAAAAAGCCTTTGTAACATTGGGTCTTGTTTGTGTCTGTTAGCTGGACTGGGAAATACAGGTTGAGTATTCCTTATCCAAAGATCCATTATCCAAAAAGATCAGTTATCCCCATTATTGGAAATTCCACACAAACCTGTCAAAATGCAATGCACAACAGTTTATTCCATGTCCAGCCCTCTGTGATATAGCTTTACTACACAAGCATGCCCATAAAGGGTGAAACAATGGCCTAACCATAACGACCCATTATCCAAAATACTTCTGGCCCCATGCATTTTGGATCAGGGATACTCAACCTGTAGTGAATAAAATGGATTCAAATAAGTAGTGGGGAAAAAATGGAAAGAGCAAGGTTTATGGTAAACAGCGATGTTTACATGTATTTTAGGAGGAAATTCAACATGCAAATGAGATACCAGAATACTTGGTGTCATGTCTACAAATGCGCATGTCTGCACAGGTGAAGTTAGTACCATGTTGTCAACAGAAGACCTTGGAGATCTAAACTAGATTTCGTCCACATCTGGTGGAGATGCCCAATAATAACATCTTACTGGAGAAAAAAAGACTATACAGACAGTTTATGATTACGACTTTTCCCTGATCTCAAGCAAGAATCCTTCTCCATCACCTCAATCTCGATGTCCAAATATAGAAAGTGTCTTCTCATCCATCTGCTAAATGCAGCAAAATCAAAATCGAATATATTTAATGCATTATAAATGATCCTTTAAGCTAAAATGAGAATAGCTGTCTGTATACTGAAATCAATTGTGCCGTATTGTTTGAAGCTGTGTATCTGGTCTTCTAGCTTCACTACATGCCTCACATTTTTCTCAAACTGATACATCTTTTTTCCAAATGAAAGGGTGTGGCTCTAATCACAAACAGCCATTAACTGGGAAAAATGCTTTGTATGCTGATTATAACAATTCTGTACTGTGTAAGCCTTTGTTTAATAGAGGTGTTTCTTTATTTTATAGATATATCAACAACTAATACAATGGTACATTCATGTCACCTGTACATAGAGATGGAACATAATAATGTAAACAGAACTATTATAAATAAAGTTATAATTACCTCCAATATGTCTGTATTTCTAAAGGCACTTCATGGGTAGTGATTTATGCTACTAGCGACTTTTTATTGAAGTTGTATGACTCACAAAGTCATTTGACTTGTGGAGTCAGTGGCAAATATTACTGACATGGTTATGATTCTATGAGGTCAGACCATTGTGAAACAAAGCACTGTTTCCAAAGGAGCAATTTCAAACATTTTACTGTGACCTTAAAACAACTGCTAATGCCAGGAATGGATTGCTAATCAGAAGAACTAGGCAGCGGCCTAAAGTGACACATTTGAGAGGTGGAGAAGCTGTTTAGTAGAGTGTGCATGAAGAGTATAGCCATTAAGTAAATGCTTACTGGGGTGGAAAAAGAAGACAGTTCTGCATGGCCTTCTCTGTCATCTTCTCTCATTGTCCTCATTAAGATTGTTGCTGATTACTCCCACTTTTTCTAATTTACTGGTTGTTAAATAAAAATAAAACGGCTAATTAAAAAGCTGGGACAGAAAACTGGATTTTTTTTTTGCAACATTAAAAAAGAAAACGCCATACGCCTTATGTGGATTATTATATCAACATATTTTTTCATTTATTGATAAAATTGAATATAATTTTTTGTAAAAACTTAACAAATGATTGTTAATTAAAAGAAAGTGATGATTATTTAAAAGAAAGAGTAAGGAAAACATAAAAAAAGACAAATTTACAGTTATACTGTTTACAGTTATTACAACTACCTATAGGTAGACATAAAAATCTAATAAAAATAAATAATAATAGTAATAAATAAAAAAATAATAATAAAAAAATATATATATATATGTACATATTGTATTTTATTAATTTCCACTGGTAGATCTGTCTCTAGCTCACAGGGAGCATGTTAATAGTTTCACAGATACTCAACTAGAAGACATCCAAATAAGACAATGATTTGAAATAAATCAGTTCCAATAAACAAATGAAACTAGAAGGTTACAGTATTAATGCAGCAACCGGCTGTCCATCATAATAGACGGAAGTGGCGGGCAGCATGGAGGATGTCTGCACGTATCGTGCAGACATCCCCCGGCTACCCCCACTAGCCACCGGGGTCAAGAAACTAGGTGAGGGGGAGGGGCAGAGAGACATAGGGAGGGGGGCTGAGAGACAGAGGGAGGAAATGCATTTGTTTAATATCATCATTTTTATTAAATATTAAAAAGCAACTTACATGTGAATATATACAAGTTAAACTTTTTTCCTATAGGGTAGTCTTATATTCAGGCTTTTAGTTTTTTTCCTAAAGGAATATCCAAAGTTTGGGGGGTCGTCTTATAATCAGGGTCGTCTTATATTCGAGCAAATACGGTATGTTTGAATATCCAGTGTATTTAAATATCCATGAATAAGAGAAACACTCTCCATCTCTGATACTTTGTATTCATATGAATTACTTCATCACACTACATTGTATGAACACAATATTACATCACTTTTATTTCTTATGTTACAATTCTACAATCTGTTTTTGTATTTATCATAAATGGGAGACATTCAGACTTGACAAGCCACCTGGCATCCTGTATCATATACACCCGTGTTCTGCTAAATCAAAAGAAGTGAAAACATTTCCAGTACTCTATAATTATACACTATACAGGCACAGCCTTTTAAACAATTACTGTGAGCTGTGTAGGTGTTTGTTATAGTGTATATTCATATGCGGATGGAAGTCAAAATTCTTTGCTCATTCTTAACAGAGGGCCTGGAAATTTTATACAATTACCAGCCTACAACTGACATTGCTTTAGTGAAATACCACAGGTTACCGGCATTAAATAGTATTTTCTTAAACCTGTTTTAGTGCAGACATTTTCATGGTTTGATCATTTGTGCCATGAAAGATAAAGTAACAACTAAAGTGATAACATTAGGTAAATAACTAGGCAGGAAAAAGGTACATACCAGTGATAGCAGAATCAGAGCAGTCCAAGAACATCAACTTGGTCAGTCAACTGAGGACAACTTACATAGAGGACCATGGCAATAAAAGAAAGTTTTCAAGAATCTATATAATCAATCCACTGAAGGCTGAACCATGTGACCAGAAGCAACTGCATTCTGTTGCAGGATAATGGTTAGCTCTGGTTGTTTGGAAACACACTGATAGCTATCTGATGGCTATCCTCATGATAAAACTTATTTACAATCAACTTTTAGAACAAAAGGAAATATAAATAACAAGTCATTCTTTAAGGTATACTTAATCTTGCGTCATTATTGGTTATGGCCAAAATACAGTAAGTGCAAGACACACTTGAATGAATATAACTTGAGAGAAATATATGTCATTAAAGAGAAACATACAAGTGATGTACAGCAGTATCCAAGATGGACATTAAAGTACCTTAATCAGAATTTAGCCATAAATATATTGGCACATGCGGATTTAGTGCCATTTTCACAAGGATCCAACTTGTAAACATGGTCCTCAGTTACAATGAATTACTTCCTGGAAAATCTTTCCAGTGACTTATCATTGGGGTTGCCAATGTGTAAAAAGAGTTGCATCAACCAAAAACTATTTGAAATGTCCATATAGTCACCTTCATAGTAAAGACAGACTGTAAATCAAAATGTATCAACTAAATCAAATCACAATTTGACATTCTTAGCATTCCAATCGTTTGTGGGTCTATAACTACAGTTACTAATGCAGTTATTATTGCAGAACAAGTGTACCTATTACAAGGCTCAACTTTACCACCACCTAATAATATATTGCAATGCCACACAGTAACGTTGGTTGTAGAAATGTATTTTAAGTAGAGGACAGGTTATCTTTTAAGTAGGACACTACAGTCCTGTTTTTCATTAAGATTTGATCACAAGATGGTAAGTAAGCTCTGCACTAATGGGAAGGAAGTTATACATACTAAATTGATTGGTTAATGTAAATTTTGTATATATTTGAAAAGCTATATATATTGAAAAAATACTAATCAAGTCCAAGTATACTGGCCAGTCTACTGAATGGCACAGTCTACTTATGAATTAAGACATGTAAAAAGAGGTTTACCAGGCATGGGATGTAGCAGCTTACATTCCTATTACTGATAAAGCTGGTAATAGCATGGGAATCCCAAGAACGTTCTGTGGTTTCAAGAAATCTTGTATTGAATTTTTTTAAAGCAATGCACACACAATTGTTGCTATTTATGTAAGTAAGTTCTTTGGTAACTAAATGATATAAACCTTCCTGAAATTCA
Source organism: Pelodytes ibericus (assembly GCA_036172795.1). NCBI lineage: Eukaryota > Metazoa > Chordata > Amphibia > Anura > Pelodytidae > Pelodytes > Pelodytes ibericus. Next base: position 157,352,116 of record CM069861.1, on the reverse strand, counting down.
GTTTAAACTGATTTTTGGACTTCTATTTTATTAGTGCTAAACAAAATAAACTAACAAGCTATTCTCAACATTGCTGTAAATAATAAAAATTAATACAGCTCAAAAAATATGTATTTCTGATCATGGGGCCCACTTGAGAAAAAGCCTGTATGTCCCTGCTATAGTATCTGGAGTAAGAAAGCAATCTGTGACTCTCCATTCAGGAAAACTCCATTATAACATGCATGCTGCTGGTCTTCACTGGTTTCTTAGTAGAAACAAGACATAGCCTGAGTTGACTTCAGAACAGTTCATCTTACTGTGCTTCAGCATTAAAGTATTCAAGACCAACTGAGTGCACGCTCTGTTGATCATGTTTTTACTGATCCAGCTCAGAGCAAAGGAGTCTTGATGCAGTTTGGAAACAGAACATTTTGAGTATTAGAGTATTAATGCCAATTAGTATCAAAGCATATAGGTTAAACTCAGAAAAATAAGCACTTCAGTCTTTGCTCAGTTTAATCAGAGATTTTTTACAACAGACGATTGTCTTGAAAAGAGAAAAAGGATGGCAAATAAGGTTCAGACTCCTTGTATGAAGTAAATACATCCTCAGCAGGTATAGAGAATGGGATATTCACTCATATGGTATATCCAGTAATTTTGTGCCATTCAGAGCCCAGTAATATTGTGCCAGTCAGAGCCCAGTTATATAGTGCCAACCAGATACCAGTAATATTGTGCCAGTCAGAGCCCAGGAATATTGTGCCAGTCAGAGCCCAGTAATTTTGTGCCAGTCAGAGCCCAGGAATATTGTGTCAGTCAGAGCCCAGTAATATTATGCCATTCAGAGCCCAGTAATATTGTGCCAGTCAGAGCCCAGGAATATTGTGCCAGTCAGAGCCCAGTAATATAGTGCCAGTCAGATACCAGGAATATTGTGCCAGTCAGATGCCTGTAATATTGTGCCAGTCAGAGCCCAGTAATATTGTGCCAGTCAGAGCCCAGGAATATTGTGCCAGTCAGAGCCCAGTAATATAGTGCCAGTCAGATACCAGGAATATTGTGCCAGTCAGATGCCTGTAATATTGTGCCATTCAGAGCCCAGTAATATTGTGCCAGTCAGATACCAGTAATATTGTGCCAGTCAGAGCCCAGGAATATTGTGCCAGTCAGAGCCCAGTAATATAGTGCTAGTTTTCAACCACCCTCCTCCCCCCCCTTCCCCATCACTTACCGAATGGCTGCTGCTCCGTGTACCCGAACGGACGCTTCCTCTGTGCAGTCTTCCCTCCTGCACGGAGGAGGGAAACACAGTCACCGGATGTGACGTTACTTTTTTCTGGCGGCCTCATCTAGCGGATGCGGCTGCCAGAAAAAAATTAATAAAAGTTAAGCAACACTGTGCTGGGGGTGCCGGCAGCACGGGTGTCACCCCCGCTGGAGGTGTCAACCGGTGCGGTTTGCCCCCCCCCCCCCGCCCCCCCCCTCGGGACGCTACTGCTGTGTGTGTGTGTGTGTGTGTGTGTGTGTGTGTGTGTGTGTGTGTGTGTGACTGACTGTATGTGTGTGTGTGTGTGTGAGCGACTGACTGTATGTGTGTGTGTGTGTGACTGTATCTATCTGTCTTATCTATAAATAACATATTCTTCAAATGTGCTTTAAAATGCATGGTTTAATGAAGCAATGCTATGGGGATGGTATAATGACCCAATGCTATGGGGCTGGTATGCAATTTTTTCCAGGGCTGGTTTTCATTCCCAGTCTGGCCCTGGATGTAGAAGGTGTTCTGTGTCCAGCCCCTGTTACAAACTGACTGTGACAATCAATTATTATGTATGTATCCCCACTGACAAAGACAAATCACTGTCAAAGGATGAAGTGGTTTTTGAAGACTTCTACAGATGAAAGGCCAGGAAGTGACCTGCAGTAAATAACACAACTTCTTTCATTATCAGAGCTAGGAAACAAATTGAGGTTATCAGGTGCTTTTCATGTGATTGCTGTATGTGCTTCTGGTCACATGGTTTGGCCAATTTGCGCTGCCCAACGGCAGTCAGTCAATTTCCAATAGTACCTATCAGCTGCTGCTAGGTGGCAATCCTATCGCCCAAAATGCCTGGGATCATATAGAGAGCAATATAGGAAAGTGTTTTAAGAATTAAATATCCCCAAATACAGAGACAAAGGAGAGAAAAAACCAAGCCAGAAGTGAACACTGAAAGCTCTTCCAACAGACATTAGGATATTGCATTTACAGACAAGAGCAGTGTAAATGAGAGCATAAGGAACTGAGGATGTCAAGACGCTTTGTTAAAAGCCAGATGGGTCCCCCGGGTAATTGAGTCCTGAACAACTGACACAGTCAATACTCTATGTCTGTTAATGCTACACATACATTTTACATGCATGATGACTAGTATTCTCTTGTGAAAACATGCAACCCTGCTACTACTTGGCATTTAGTCAGCTACACCTGTACATTATAACACATTTTCCAAGTTTGTGGTACAGACAGAGATAAATCTTTGGCCTTCGAGCACTCTGCAATCGATATCAAAGATGCACACTGGTTGACCTCCTACTAGCAGTGCCATCTTAAAGGACAACTGTAGCAAAACAAGAACTTATGTTGATTGTATCAAGTGTAAATCATTTCTAAAGAAAACCTTTAACCCCTTGGCGACACAGGATGGACTAGGTCCGACCTGTGTGCCGAGGCGTTAGTGTCAAAACACGGTATTGTAACGATGCTTCCGTGTGGAAGCATCGTACAATACTAAAAAAAATGCCCGTCGGCATTTCGATCGCTCCGGTGAGCGATTGAAATTCCGGTTTTAAAGGCACAGCGCCTTTAAAACGCGGGCATTTCCAAAACGAGCATAGGAAGCGAATTTTCCGCTTCCTATGCTCAGAAAGTGTTGAGGCAATCAGGAACACAAAAAAAAAAAATGCACCATCTTGGTCACTGTGTGACTAAGGGCATTAAGGGCAAGAGCACAGGAGGCAGGAAGTACCTGCTTCCTGTGCTCTCTGGCTGCCACACGATTGCCTCTTCAGAGAGCCAATCAGTGACTGCCAGGCACACTGACAAGCAGTGACTGGTCAGATCAATATTAACCCTATTTTGATCTGACCAGTTATGATCTGCCTCCCTCTCCTCACATTTTTTTTAGTGAGGGAGAGAGACAGATCAAAGTAAGTAAAAGTACAAAAAAATTATAAATACAGAACACACGAATAATAAAACAATAAAAAAAATGTATTAAAGCAATTCCCTGGGTTTAACCCCTTCCCTGCCACTGATCTTGCGTAAACAGTGATCGTGCACATCAGCGCATTTATTTTTGCTGTTTGTGCATTTTTTAGAGGTGAATTTTTTTGTTCTGTAATTTATTACAGTACTACAAAGGCTCTTCTAAGAGTTATCAACCCCTTCTTTGCCGTCGATCACTGCTTACGCAATGATATTGACGCCAAAGAAATTTTTATCTGTCTGCATATTTTTTTTTTTTACACATACCCGCTAGGGGTTTACATGTAAAGTAAAAATATTAGAGTTTTTTTTTTTAAGCTGTCTGAGTGCATAGCGATCAGTAACAGCGAATTAGTGGCAAAGGCGGATTGGTGATTTCTCAATTAAGCTCACCATTCGCCCTGTTCAGATCAAAATTGGTCGGATCAATATTCACAAATATGGATCTGCCTCCCTCTCCTCACTTACATTTTTGTGATGGAAAGAGACAGATCAGTATTAGTGATATAAAATAACATTTTATAAAATTGTCAGGTTTTATGAAAGTCTTTCACTGTGTATTAACCCCTTCCCAGCCATTCATCACTGTATAAGCAGTAATCTTGCACAGCAACAGTATGTTTTGCTGTCTGCACTGTTTTATGGATTAATTACTTTGTACTGTAATGTATTACAGTACTAGATAGGCTCTTCTAAGAGCTATTAACCCCTTCTTTGCTCGAGATCACTGCTTACGCACTGATTCTGAGGCTGCAGACATTCACCTGCTGTTAGAGAGGGGGATCCAGGTCCCCTGCAGCTCTGTGGGGGACCTGGATCCCAGTCTTATAGTCTGACCTTGATTTGAGCTCGACCTCTGAAAAAAAACTTGTCTTATAATCGAGCAAATACGGTAATAGTCAAATATATATTAAACAATTGTGCAATAAAAAATAATAATATACCGGTATATTATTATTTTTATTGCACAATTGTTTACCCGAAAGTCTATAAACCAAACGACCTTTGGTTTATAGATTTTCGGCTTATAGAATACATGTAATACTATTGGCTTTCTATAAACCGAACGAGAGCCCCATTCATAAGAATTTCTTATGAATGGGGCTCTCGTTCGGTTTATAGAAAACGCAATAGTATTACACGTATTCTATACATCCTCCGCTAGCCACCAGGAGAATCGGGCAGCCGGGGGATGTCTGCAAGATCCTCCATGCTGCCTGACACTGCCGTCTATTATGACGGACCGGCTGTCCGTCATAATAGACGGCAGTGTCAGGCAGCATGGAGGATGTCTGCACTATCGTGCAGACATCCCCCGGCTGCCCAATTCTCCCTGGTGGCTAGCGGGGCAGCGGAGGATGTCTGCGCGATGAGCGCAGACCTACCCTGCTGCCGCCCGGCACGACCGCCGGGACTTTAATGATGAAGCCGGAAGTACCCGGCTTCATCATAGAAGTCCCGGCGGTCGTGCCGGGCGGCAGCAGGGGAGGTCTGCGCTCATCTCGCAGACATCCTCCGCTAGCCTACAGGAGAATCGGGCAGCCGGGGGATGTCTGCATGATATTATGACGGGCCGGCTGGAGGATGTCTGCACCCTAGCTGCCCAATTATTCCTGGTGGCTAGCTGGGCAGCGGAGGATGTCTGTGCGATGACCGCAGACCTCCCCTGCTGCCGCCCGGCACGCTCGCCGGGACTTTAATGATGAAGCCGGAAGTACCCAGCTTCCTCATAGAAGTCCCGGCGGTGGTGCCGTGCGGCAGCAGGGGGAGTCTGCGCTCATCGCGCAGACATCCACCTGCTGTTAGAGAGGGGGATCCAGGTCCCCTGCAGCTCTGTGGGGGACCTGGATCCCAGTCTTATAGTCTGACCTTGATTTGGGGTTTTTTTCAGAATTCAGAATAGGCAAATATATATTAAACAATTGTGCAATAAAAAATAATAATATACCGGTATATTATTATTTTTTTATTGCACAATTGTTTAGCCGAAAGTCTATAAACCGAACGACGTTCGGTTTATAGACTTTCGGTTTATAGAATACATGTAATTCTATTGGCTTTCTATAAACCGAAAGTCTATAAACCGAACGACCTTCGGTTTATAGACTTTCGGCTTATAGAATATGTGTAATACTATTGGTTTTCTATAAACCGAACTAGAGCCCCATTCATAAGAAAACAGTGCGGTTCGGGTTCGCTCAACACTACTCATAAACTGACAATCAGTGCCGATCTACTCTTTTTTTAAATAGCTTTTTTATTGTTGTTCCCTTTTTTGCAGAAGGGCACCGGCATTGAAAGGGGTGTGAGTGGACTTCACTATTAGTCTGCCCAGCTTTTGCTGAAACCCGGACTGTTTTCATTTCTGTATATGAGAGAGACCTTTGTCTGGCATCACTGCTACTGGTGTCTCACCAACAAAAGTATCACCTATCTGCGAAAGTATCTGCATATGTCCCCTGAGATAGTACTGGCATCACTGCAAAGGGTTAGTGAGCATATACAATCCCCAGGCCCACCTCTTATGTTCCTAAATTGAAAGGCAGAAGTTTTGAAGCAGATATGAGACCATTCTAAATAAGGGGAAAGCTGCCATGCTTGGCCTGTCCTATGTGTCAGAGATGGGCAGTGTAGCCGGGATGGAGACCAAATAAAGCTCTCCATGCAATTCTGGCAGAAGAGAAAGGCATGGGCAGTCAAGGTCAAAAAGAGAAGGCACTTGGAGGAAGGAGAGGGAGGAGAACAGAGTCGGGCTAGAGAACAGGATGGGACAAGTGTAGGGGAAACAGTAGGCCATTGAAGGGACTGTTCTGCTGAGTGCCGGGGTAGGGGTCCCAGTGAATTGCTTTACCCAGGGCCTACAAGGGTGTTAAGATGCCCTCTACAGTAAGTGTTGACATTTTTCACTGGAGATACAGAAGGGAACAGTAGAACTGCTAGTTTCAGAAATCATTTTTTGAGTATTTCTAGACCAATAACCATCTTGCTGCTGGTGCTGTAATTGTATTTTTTTTTTTTACATGATTTAATGTGTGCCCCTAAAATGTCTAAAACTTGGCAACTTGCTTTCTATGGTTTTACTCTAAATACCTCATCTCAAAACAGTGATTCATACTGCCAGGATGTCCTGCGCTGATCAAGGTCTCATTGGCTGGTGTTTTTGTGCACAGTACACCCCTCTGCAGCTGGGCTTTCAAAAAATACGGATTAGAAGAAAGGCGCAATCTGTGTAGCTGTTAGGGAACTGAGAACAACTAAAATAATTAAGCAGATAAAACATGATAAATTGCTAAGTGTTGATTAGTTACAGGTGCATGTGCTTAGAAATCATGAGACAGTGTCAGGGTGACCTTTGCTGATAAGGAATAACAAAGCACATTCTCCATTGGAAACTTTTACAATGGAAGAGATGTACAAGTATTTGTCTGTGATAAGAGTAGTGCAATTGCAGCACAACAAGTATCCCCGCAAGCACATAAAATAATGAATGCCAGAAATAAGGTACCACTGTGCCAGCTGCACTGAGCTGTACAAAGGCAACTGAATTATTACCAAAGACTTATGCCGTAGTGAATGTATTATTAAGTGTAAGATTTTTCATAATGATCTTATCTAGTATGATTCACTATAACATCCTAACATTACATATTTTTTCAAAATAAAATGACACAATTTGGATACACCTCATTTAGAAATTGTTATAAATATAATACAAGCAAAGAGGAAATTAATAAGATTAAGAGGATTATATTTAATGACAGAAATAGCATCACTGATTATGCTGCTCTCTAAATGTATCCAGATTAATGGGTAAAATAGAACTCAGCTAAAACTCTCATCCTTCCAGAGTAATAGAATGAGTACCATCCTTCTAGAATGATGTTGCAGGAAATGTATATTTATGACGAGTCAGGACAAATTTCTCCTGACACTCCATATATCAAAAACATTTTAAAAATAATATTTATTCTTGTGTCGGTAATTAGCTGCCCATATACTGATTGTTTACTTCTCTACCACCTAAACAGATGCTGATAAGGGCCAGACATAGAAACAGTTTTTTAATGCAGCTATGAATCATTTGGCCCACACACTCACAGTTATGTAAAAGGGTCACTGACCTATTAAACAAAGCTTTTTAAATTAACCATTTCAAATCTAATTTAGATTAGACTCAGTAACATAATAATTTCAAGATCATTTATTTTTAATTTCATGTATATGTGAGAATCTGCTTTTTATTGATTTCATCAAGTGGATATTCTTCCAATATATTGGATCACCAAACCCAGCCATGAGAATGTGGCTTTCAGACACTATGTACAGACCAGCAAAGCTGGCTTTCTATTGCATAGGTTGTTCCTTAATTACAGCCACTCTGTGTTTTATAAAGAATTGTATCTTTGTCAGCTGATTTCTGAACAAGTTGTCAGAATGAACATGGCATTTGAGGATTAATGTGTTATTCGTGAGCAGGAATACAACAAGGAGCTATATTCCTTGAAGACCCTAATGTCCATCACGTGGACTATGATGAATGGGGCCCAACAGCAAGGTTCGACTCAAATTTCTTAACTACCCATTTGTGCACAAATGTGACGTTTTGTTGAATAAAGTTGATTTAAATGGTTTTTGGACAGCTTTTGTATTACTATTAAATGATCATTATTGTATTTTTTTTTTTTAAAATGCAGTCAAATACACATATGCATTTCTGATCATGTGGCCCACTTGCATGCCTCTGCTCTATCACATCGGGGAGGTATTTGTCCAGTTGTTAATGTTTGGTCTTTGCTTTGGGTAAGATGTATTTACAGTTGAACACTTGTCTCGTCTGGCCTGGAAATAATTGGTCTCATCATCACCCGGGGGAGGATATACAAAGCAACCAGAGAAGCTTTAATTAATTGCTGACATGGGAGTAGTGAATATTTAGTACAGTATTTTGGTGTCGTAAAAGAAAAATTTACCATATCCCATATACCCTTTAATAACACATGCCACACAGTACGATGACAGATATGTTTCTCTGATATAGTCTAGAATTTCCCAAAGAATAGGGTCTGTAAAAAGGTGATAGATTTTATCAGTTTACATCACCTATTCCTTTTCATTACAATCTTTTGGACAAACTGATGTCCAGTCAACAATTGGCCCAATATGCTCCCAGCAAAACACCTATATGTCATATTATCATGGTCTTCTATTTTAGAAATTGCTTAGCCCGGGATTCCGATTCTTGTCGTATCTCCTCAGTTTGGTGTGATTTCTATTTCATACGTACAGTCTCTTCCGTTTAGGTAGACAGGTGTGACTGTATTCTGAGACCATGGAGCAGTATATGCATAATCTTTGTATATTAAGGCAATCTTGAGCAGTATATGCATAATCGTTGTATAGGAAGGCAATCTGGAGCATTGTGTGCTATCTGCTTCCTCGTGCATCTGTTGCACTCTGAGCATGTCATCACGGTTTGGTCTCTGAGAGCTTAAACCTCTGATTACGTTGGAAAGCTTTTCCTGAAAACTGAATTCTCAGGGTCCCAGTTACCAGTTTGGTATACATGTTTGAACTTGTATACATTTTAGGAACAGGTTTGCCCAAACCGGTGTGAACCTAATGATTCCCACTACTGGGTATGCAATTGTATAGGTTCTAACATCCTTTATATATGTATGCAATTTTCTTTGTTTCAGTACAAGGTCAGCCCTTTCAACCTAAATGGGAAAGACTGTATAAATGGACATTTAATTTTACAACGTTTGTAGAAACACTATGATTTGCCCAGGTTGCAAATCTTTCTCTGTTTTCCCCTGCCTAGTCTTTTTTTAAATTAACTTATGGGGATAGCTTTTCACATGGAGGATATGGAGTATAAAATCCCAATGTATGTGATTTGAACATATTGATTGACAAACAAATATAGTAAGGTACATACAACATTGCAACACATTGTCTTCTTCATAAATGCCTGCCCTGTGCCTAGGGTCGCCACCCAGCCGGTATTTTACCGGCAGGCCGGTAGAAAAGTGGCTTGATGCCAATGTCTATGGAGGTACCAGCAAGGCAAGTATTTTTTTGTAGAAAAGGTGGCAACCCTACGTGTGCCTAAAATGATATACACTGCACATAGTATAGTTATTCCATCTGTAGTTATATAAACATAGATAAGTAAATTAAGAGATTTTACACTGCTGTAAAATAGCATGAGGCACTGTCAATTATTAGACAGTTTTGTCTCTGTGTATGTTGAAAATCAACAGATTGTGAGAGGAAAGTTTGTGTCTTTGGGGATGTACAGGATGAATTATTCCATTTCCCCATTGCACATAACTGAAAAGAGCCAATGTGAAGTGATTTGTCAGTATGTTTCGGATAGTGCATGCAGCTATCACACCATCTTGCTGCTGCTGCTGCTGCCAGTAGAAGAAGCTAGTCAATACACAGATGATTTCTCCTGCATTAACAGTTGCTATTTCTGTTGTTTGTGCTGTTCTGTAATGCTGCAGGCTATTGAGTCGGCACATTAGCACATTGTCTCGTCTGTCCTATTATATTTAACCTATCACACTGGACGATGCGTGGCATATCAGGATAAACCTTATAGTTCAAGAGAATTCCAGCATAGCTTTGTGATCACGACTCAGTGTATGAGCAAATGAATGAGAGCTGATAGAATTGGAACCGCTGGGAAAGGAGGGAGGTACAGATCCATCCTATTGTTCTGCAGATAGCACATTATTATTATTTTACGTGGGTTCCCCCTACCCCATTCTTTATCAACTATGTTTGCAGAACATCCTATAATTAATAAAGAAAAAAACACCAGCTCATGTTTTGTATGACTTGTACCAGAATGTTTCCAGGAAACCTATCATATAATTAAACACACAGAATACCTATTGCATATGCAAGACAGAGTAAGGGGGACTTTACCTGAATGGCCAGATGGCCATAATATAAAAAATAGAGCAGCCATACTTATGTTGCTGAAGTATAGGAAAATCAGACAGAAACAGTAGCCTCAGACATAGCCTCATACGCCTTGGCTGTTATATGATGATGCCGAGTAATCACCAAAACTAATAACTCCTATGATTTTACTGCCCTTACCATTACGATTTAGACTTTGGCAGCAGACATTGGTGGTGGAAATCGTCCTTTGGCTTACGTCAAACATAATCCTCTTCGGAACCAGACATTTCTCATGATATTTTGATAGTTCCTCTTGACACAATAAATAATTACGCAGACTTTGTGAGCTACGCATCTGTAATTCAAGCACCAACTATCTGGCCTATTTGGAAAACTGCTTTGAACACATCTATACACAGACACAGACGTATTCTAGCTGACACACATGCACTAATTGTCAATCAACCTAATATGACTTCCAGTTGTTATAATGTGATGTTACCAGGGCCGGACTGGGAACAAAAACCAGCCCTGGAAAAAATGTATATACCAGCCCCATCGCATAAGATTTTTAAACCAGCCCATAGCATAATATAATTTTTTTAATCATAGAAGGGAAAATCATGCATTTTAAAAAGCACATCTGAACAGTGTATTATTTATAGATAAGACTGATATATAAGCCTGTCTAGGGCAATATATATACCTCCAGTATGTACACAGAGTTATATGAATTGCCCTGTGCAGAGGTATATATCAGGGCAGTGTGTGAGACATATCCTGTAGCCTGTCTCTCGCATATCTGTAGCCTGTCTCTCTCTGTCCTTTCTGTGGCGTCTCTCTCTCTGTCTTTTCTGTGGCGTCTCTCTCTCTGTCTTTTTTTTTTGTGGCGTCTCTCTCTCTGTCTTTTCTGTGGCGTCTCTCTCTCTGTCTTTTCTGTGGCGTCTCTCTGTCTTTCTGTGGCGTCTCTCTCTGTCTTTTCTGTGGCGTCTCTCTCTCTGTCTTTTCTGTGGCGTCTCTCTCTCTCTGTGTCCTTTCTCTCTCTCTCTGTCCTTTCTGTGGCGTCTCTCTCTCTCTCTGTGGCGTCTCTCTCTCTCTCTGTGGCGTCTCTTTCTCTCTCTCTCTGGCGTCTCTCTCTCTCTGGCGTCTCTTTCTCTCTCTCTGTGGCATCTCTCTCTGTGGCATCTCTCTCTCTGTGGCATCTCTCTCTCTCTCTGTGGCATCTCTCTCTCTCTCTCTGTGGCGTCTCTCTCTCTCTCTCTGTGGCGTCTCTCTCTCTGTGGGGTCTCTCTCTGTGGCGTCTCGCTCTCTGTGGCGTCTCGCTCTCTGTGGCGTCTCGCTCTCTGTGTGTCCTTTCTGTGGCATCTCTCTCTCTCTGTCCTTTCTGTGGTGTCTCTCTTCCCACCTTCCCCCTTAGTGTCTTTCACCCCCTCCCCCTGTAGTGTCTTTCACCCCTTTCCCCCTGTAGTCTTTCACCCCTTTCCCCTTGTAGTCTTTCACACCCTCCTCTTCCCCTGTACAGTCTTTCACCCCCCCTTCCACCTCCCCCTGTAGTGTCTTTCACCCCCCCCTTCCACCCCCCCTGTAGTGTCTTTCACCCCCCCCTTTCCCCCCTGTAGTGTCTTTCACCCCCCATGTAGTGTCTTTCACCCCACCCTTCCCCCTCCCCCTGTAGTGTCTTTCACCCCCTCTCACTCACCTTGCTTTCTCTGCTCCCCATCCCGCCGCCGGAACTGTTGCTGCAGCATCCGGCGGCAGCAGGCGAATTTCTTAAAGCGGCGACGGCCGCCGAATTGCTTAAAGTGGCCCACCGCCACTTTAAGCAATTCGGCGGCCGTCGCCGCTTTAAGAAATTCGCCTGCTGCCGCCGGATGCTGCAGCAGCCGAACTCTTAAAGTGGCGGCCGCCGCCGCTTCACTTTAAGTGGCCAAGGCGGCCCCGGGGCAGGCGGCCCACCGGGATTTTTCCCGGTATCCCGGTGGGCCAGTCCGGCCTTGGATGTTACCATTATATTATCCCACCCTTGTTTTCCCTGCCTGAAAGTATAAAACAGATTTATTTAACCAATCATTGTTAACGGGAGTAGTTCCAGAAGATTGGAAATTAGCTAATGTTGTGCCCATTCACAAGAAAGGTAGTAGGGAGGAGGCGGGCAACTAAAGACCAGTAAGTCTTACTTCAGTAGTGGGGAAAATAATGGAAACCTTGTTAAAGAATAGGATTGTTGGACATCTAAAGTCGCTTGGATTTCAAGATCAGAGACAGCATGGGTTTACTTCAGGGAGATCATGCCAAACTAATCTTATTGATTTTTTTGATTGGGTGGCTAAAATAATAGATCAGGGTGGTGCAGTAGACATTGCTTACCTAGATTTCAGCAAGGCTTTTGACACTGTCGCACATAGAAGGCTTATTAATAAACTGAAATCTTTGAATTTGGATTTCAATATTGTTGAATGGATTAGACAATGGCTGAGTGACAGGCAACAGAGGGTTGTAGTCAATGGGGTATATTCGATGCAAGGTCTTGTTACTAGTGGGGTACCTCAGGGATCTGTACTTGGACCCATTCTCTTTAATATTTTTATTAGCGATATTGCAGAAGGTCTTGTTGGCAAAGTATGTCTTTTTGCTGATGATACAAAGATTTGCATCAGGGTTGATATTCATGGAGGGATAAGCCAAATGGCAAATGATTTAGCTAAACTAGAAAAATGGTCAGAGCAGTGGCAACTGACATTTAAGGTGGACAAGTGCAAGATTATGCACCTTGGGCGTAAAAATCCAAAAGCAGAATATAGACTATTTGGTACAGTCCTAACCTCAACATCTGAGGAAAGGGATTTAGGAGTAATAATTTCAGAGGACTTAAAGGTAGGTAGGCAATGCAATAGAGCAGCAGGAAATGCTAGCAGAATGCTTGGTTGCATAGGGAGAGGTATTATCAGTAGGAAGAGGGAAGTGCTCATGCCATTGTACAGAGCACTGGTGAGACCTCACTTGGAGTATTGTACGCAGTACTGGAGACCGTATCTCCAGAAGGATATTGATATTTTGGAGAAAGTTCAGAGAAGGGCTACTAAACTGGTTCATGGGTTGAAGGATAAAACTTACCAGGAAAGGTTAAAGCATCTTACCATGTATAGCTTGGAGGAAAGACGTAATAGGGGGGATATGATAGAAACATTTAAATACATAAAGGGAATCAACACAGTAAAGGAAGAGAGTATATTTAAAAGAAGAAAAACTACCACAACTAGAGGACATAGTCTTAAATTAGAGGGGCAACGATTTAAAAGTAATATAAGGAAGTATTACTTTACTGAGAGGGTAGTGGATGTATGGAATAGCCTGCCAACAGAAGTGGTAGAGGTAAACACAGTCAAGGATTTTAAGCATGCGTGGGATAGACACAAGGCTATCCTAGCTATAAGACCAAGGAACGGGGGACTAATAAAAGTACTCAAAAAAAAAATTGGGCAGACTAGATGGACCGAATGGTTCTTATCTGCCGACTCATTCTATGTTTCTATGTTTCTAGAGGCGCTCATGCTAGTCTGTCGCAACACTGGAGCTTTCAATCGGCAAACCTAAAATATAAGTGTGTTTGAAAGCTGAATTATAATGCAAAAGAGTACAACTACTTAAGAGAAGTTGAGTTCTGACTAAGTCCATGCTCTGGACGATAATACATTAGGTGTTGTGCCGGAGCTTTGCTCTGGTGGATTGTCTCCTGGTTTATCCTGTCCTGAGCCAAGTGCTACAATAAGGATGGATTTTTCTTTACATATGTGTTCAGTCTTTGGTGATTTTTTTTTAATGGGTTCACCTATCCTGACAACCCTTTGAGTCTTGCATTGTTGGTCCGATCCTGTACTTTAGGGGGAGTGGAGTTCCCACGCTTGAAACCTAATTTTCTAAACTGATAAATGCCTTCTTTTTTTTTTTTATGTCCGCTATCACCAAAGTGTTCCATGGTTGTCTCTCCATTCTACCCTAATAAGTTGAGTTCCTCCTATTCAGAAAGTAAGAGGATCTGTACGTGATTGGATTTAGGAGTCTAAAACTTAGAGCCTAGAGAAAAAAGGGAAAAAACATTAGAGGCCAGTGTCCCAAATAAGATAATGTGATTTAAAGTGAACGAACACCACTTCAGCAGATCAAAAGTCTTATACTGCTAACAACCTGTTGGTTATCCATGGTCTACAAAGAACATTTCACAGAAACACAATAAAAAAACTTGATGGAATTAATGGAAGTTAAATCTCCATTTTACAACATTTTCCATTACACAGATATACAAAGGAAAAAAGGTGAGGAGGGCCCTGCTTGAACGAGATTACAGTCTAAAACGAAGTTACACAACATAAAAGCATTATCTAAAACCCTTGGCTAACAGTTCCTTCAGTCTATGTTATTGACCTATAAACCTTTTTTATATATAGCCTATTTTGTTATCACTAACACTGTTATAAGTGTTTCTCTGGTATTCACTATTTATATTTTAGCAGACATTCTAAATCTAGACTTTTGTTTGGCACAGTTAGTACAGAATGCTGTTATCTGCTAGCTACAGTTAATACAAAACTTAACCAGTTTCTAATATATACATACATCATTATGATTGTACAGTATGAAAACCTGGTGTCTCCAAACTAGTTAAACCTGTCTTTTATTGAAGCATCACCTTCCGTGACACCAGGCTAGTCACAAAGTCTGGGGCATGAAAACATTACAAGATTTGTGTGTAAATGGATGATGTTTACAATACAAAAAAAGACAGGAATCACTGGTATGTGGTCAGAATATTTCTTAAATACGCACTTCTTTGCATTACTTAACCCTATTGGATCATATTAACATACCAAATAATATACTAAAGCGAAACTGAGAAAAAGATACTGCAAGTCTTCCAATTACAATTTTACATTATTTATTTATCTAGTTCCAAAAATGTATGTAGTTTTTGGTTCTGAGCATGGAGGGTAACTGCAAACAGGGACAGACTGATACATGAGGTAAAGAGCCCTGCTCGCAAGCTCTAGAGTGGGGAACAGTAGGCACCAGGGGCGCCAGTCCGGAGCACACCTGTCATTCAGGGGCATGATCTATCGAGTGTATTTCCGGGGGTTTTTGTGCGTCAAACAGCCAGCACACAAACTCCCGGAAATACACGGGATACATCTGAGGGGCAGCTGCGAAATCGTCAAGAGTCTCTCACTCTCTTGCCAATTCAACCAGCACTAAAAGTATATGAATTTTTGTATAATTTTAGTGCTTGTCGAATTGGCAACAGAGTGAGTGACTCTGTTGTCGAACTCACAGCTGCCGTCTGTCTCCCGCCACTATTTCCGGGGGTTTGTATGCTCTCTGTAACGAACACCTAGCACATATGGAGCATCCGCATCTGGTAGGCACATAAAATGAGTGCAAAGGTCAAAGATGAAGGCAGTGGTGGTAACAGTGTTTGGAAATAGTTGGAGCTAGGTGGGTTTGGTTAGAGATTAATTAATGTGTATTCTAGTTGGATGAATAGTAATCTGCCTTTTTCCTAACAGTGTTGGAGAAGGAGAGCTTGGTGGCTTTACCTACATGTTAATTAACATAGTTAACTGAGTTCCACAGAAAGGGGGCAGCTTGGGTAAAGACTCGCAGTCAAATATGGAAGGATGTGACGAGGCTGGATGAGAGCCTTAGTCCATTTGAAGAATGTAGCCCTTGCACAAGGTAGTATCGGTTAATGGGAAAGATTAACCATTGGTTGCCAGTCATGAGAGTATAATAGTCAAGACAAGAGATTACAAGTGAGTGCTGTACAATTTTGCCAGCCTCTTTTCAGAGGAATGTGCAAATTTGCGTAATGTTCTTTAGGTGCAAACAACAGGATTTGGTCAGGGACTTAATATGGGAGACGAAAGACACAGCCGAGTCAAACACAACCCCAACACATCAGGCTCAGTCAGTGGGTACAATTGTAGAATTCTCGAAAAGTACAGGGACGGAGTTCAAGGGAGGGAAGATTATCAGTTCCGTTTCAGAAAGATTAAGTTTTAGGACGATCAGACATCCAGGTAGAGATGTAAACCAGAGAAGACTGACAGACAGTGCCTGGCATGTGACATGACACAGGTGGCATTGGAAGCAAAAACAGTTGATGAGTTTTCCTAGAGAGGAAGTGCACAGGGAAAACAGCAGTGGGCCTTGCGGAAAACCAACCGAGAGTGGAACGGGTGATGATGTCGCACCAGCAAGCAACATGGTGAAATAGCGCTCAGATGGATACAACTCACCCAAAAGATAGAGGCTAACTTGTTAAGAAGGAGATGGTCAACAGTGTCAAAGGCAGCAAAAGAGATCTAAGAGGATCAGTACTGAGAAGAGGCCTTTAGATTTGGCAGAGAGTAAGTCATCTGAGGGCTGTTTCAGTAGCGTGTAAAGGTTTAAAGCCAGATCGAAGAGGATCAAGGAGGTCATTAGCGGACAAAAACCTGGTAAGGTGCAAGTGCACAATCTTCACAACTTGGATATAAAGGGGAGAAAGGTGATCTACCTCTTTCTCAACAGGGGAGAAGATATTCAGTAGGGGATTTGGGGGGAAGAGAAAAAGGCAGGTTGCGGTTGCAGTAAGTTGTGAGAGTTAAAGTTGCACCCGATCAACTTTATTTTCAATCATATGCAGATCCTAAAAAAATTACTCTTTTTTTTTTTTTTTTAAATAAACTCTGATAACTTAATTAACATAATAAGATGGATTTGTATTCATGTGCATCTCTTTTCTGGCTGCCACATTGGGAAACCATTAAGAGGTCTCAGGAGTCTCTTAAAGGGTTACTTGCCGCCGGCCACTAGGTCTGCACGCTGTACAGAAATGACTTCCTCTTCCCACGTTCTCTCTGTCACGCCTGCCGCTGCAGTGTGTAGTGAGTGACTCCTGAGACTGATTCACCTCGGCACAGCGTGGGGACGTGGAATTGGCAGAGGATCTCTTCTAGTCACATCGCATGAGCCGCAGGGAGGGGGGGCTGAAGGGGGCTGTATCTCCCTTCGCATTTCCCTGTTGCGTGACTGCTCTGTTTCACACTTCCCGGAGCGCTTATTTAGGTTGATCTCACAGACAATTGTCACGACACCTCGGGCTGAGATCTTACAAGAGGAAGAGGCCTTTAAATCACTGCCCTTTGCCATGCAAATCAGCATACCGTGAAAGGTGCACATGTCATTTAACGTTTTCTCGCTAACTGATTCTCCTCTTGCCACACATAATACATTATAGATGAAGTCCCATTTACCCCTAGCACGACAGATGGATTGCACATGTTTATGCAAATGATAGCTATTATTAGTTGGATACTAGAAATGCAGTCCACATCAGGCGGAATGCTATAAGGCTGTTGATGACTACAGTTCTCACAATGCTCATGGGAGGTGTAGTGTTAATGGATTGTGACCAGCTGGGATTCGATGGGAGTGTGGACTATACTTCTGATGATCCTTTCCAATCTGTCTGGCTGTCTGATCAACATGGGAATCACAACTTGAATAGCTGCTGTAAACCGATAAACGTTAAGGTTATGCACAGACACAGAGTGGTGTTAAATCTATGGTATGTTACCATGTTAAAATTATATTAGATTGTCATACAAATAACTGGTGATAATTAAAAATACGATACACTGTTACAAAGGGTGAAAATAGCAGACTGTGTAGGAAGCGGTATTGACAGAAAATGATGTGTGTGTATACATATATATATAGCACACGAGTGCGTTGGAGGCTTATGAAAGTGACACTACAGTAACACAGACACGACGCTATTTTTATATTTGCTTTATTTGTACTTATATAAATTCAACCTTTGAAATATTGAGATCGTGTAATACAGTTGAAACATGCCATGACTATGTCAATCTATACCATTTAGTTGCACTTTGTCACATTTTGTGATTTCAACTTTGCAAGAAAGATCAGGATGGAGGGTTCAGCAAAGTACAACATTCGAAGCAAAATGGTCAGAGTTGTAGGAATGTCGTCATTAGTAACTGTCTGACACCCACAATCAATACATAATCAATGCTCCACAAGCATACGGCCCTTTCATGATGGGCAGACTGGTGCCATCAGCACGCAAGAGATTTTTCATTACTCTACAGATCTATTACGTATGCCACGTCAAACATATCTACACATATCTATGTATATTATTGGATATGTAGGGTTTACACTGCATGTATACAATTTGGCATTAAGTAGGCCATATCTGTTATAGCTATGCAAACTGACACAATAACAACCTCTTTCCTAAAAGTTTATTTTTAACACCTGGACCACACACAAATAAATGAACATTCAGAGGCGTCCCTTCCCTGCACGTATCGTGAGAGCGGTCACATAGTCGGTGTGTAGGGGATTTGGCTGCTCGTGTAGTGTGTGCAATGGGTTGAGTAATACACAGCAATGTTAGAGAGCGGTGCGTGTGATGGGTTAGTGTGTGCCTCGGCCTCGCTAATCAGGCTTGCGTGATAGAGCGGCCTGCACAGGGCATGCATATCGTGCGGCTTCACGGCTGCCCTTTGAGCTCTTTTCCTGTGCCTGGGGGAGGGGTAGGACCCAGCAGGTGATAATAGGGTGGAGCTCTGGCTTCCAGTGTGCGGCTGGGGGCTAGTAGTCACGCAATGCGTGTGAGTAGTATTAACCGACATAAGTAGCTGGGGAGGGGGGCAGGCTCAGAGCGATGTATGACGTGTGTGGGACAGTGAATGCTTTTAACAATAGACCCATTGCAGTGATGCTTCACGTTAGGTTCTCCATCTGCTGTGGACTAAGTGGCTGAGCAGTATGGGAGTCTTGTTGATAGCAGGTGTCTAAACATCAGCACTCCAGCCTGCTGTGCACTATAGTCCCATGATGCTTAACAAAGTTTTTTTATTTGGATTTTGGCGCATCATGTGTATCCACAGAACCTGACTGCTGGCTTATAAATATCAGCCACAACCAACCTCTCAAACCATAAATAAATGTTTCATATGTACTAAGAAAATACTGCTACACTGTGCACCAGTGTGTAGGTTCCCATAGCCTTAGGAGTTATCTATTCTGGCTCCAAATGTTTCAAGAATGCAGTAGATAACAGGATGTTTACCTGTCTGTTTATCTTTTAAATGTATCCTGTATTGTAACTAAAGCAGGGGTCTGCAACCTGCAGCCCTCCAGCTGCTGATGAACTACATATTCCATTATGCTCTTTCAGACACTGGCAAGGGAGTTGTGAAATGTAGTCCTCCAACACCTGGAGGGCCGCAAGTTGCAGCCCCCTGAACTCAGGAGTCCACTCAATAAAGAGAGAATTGCAGGGAACTGAGATGGGAATATCAAACTTAAGGCAATGCTCCTGGGAGGTGTTTCTGGGAAGGCCTCAGCAGACATGGCTGAAGTTCCATGGCAGCATGCATACCGTGATCAACTATACGACAGCCAACAACAATTTGAAAGTTAACCCCTTCGTGACGCTAAAACGTTCTATGCCGTCCTATTTTTATGGTCACAAAAGACGCTAATATGGCATAGAACGTCCAGGATTTAACAGCTCATCGCGGCTCACTATTATAAGCTGTGCTCGGATCCTGTTGCAGGGACTTGCAGCAGGATTCCAGCTGTCAAAGTGAGCACCGGCTACATTCAGGCACACCTCCGTGACGTCACACATGATGTCAGGAGATCTTGAGATTTTTTGGCATGGGCCCAAAGGTCTATTGAGACCCTGAACGTGTCTCTGCCATTGTGTCCTTCTCTACCGATTGGTGACCAGGAAAAAAAAGTGACGTTTTGTTGCTTGCGTTTCCTGGGGCGCAAGCACTATGTGTCACGAAGGGGTTAAAGTGAATCATCACTGATCTATTCTGTTACCATGCTACAAAATTGTTTTACATTATTACTGTTCAAATAGCCGGTGATATAACTTCTACACATTGTTACAAATCGATCTATACACAGCACACAAGAACAGGGGCTGACAGAGCATGATGGGATATGTAGTTCCCAAAAAATCTGCCCTAAGGCGTAGGTTTGTGTGGCATTAGCAAAAATTACATGAAACAATTTTCCCATCTTTTTCAGCAAGACAAATTATCTTTCGATGCACAAATATTTTTATTTATGTATTGTAAGAGGTGAATGCAGTAGTTCAGTAGTTTACAGCTGACATTGCAATTCTGTGGAGATGCTGCAGATGTAGTTAGTACACAGATATTATTAGTAGCTATGCAGTCATTTAAATGGACTGTCACCTGAATATTGTTTATACTGTGGATTTAGAGAATAAAATGATCCCTACATTGTGCTAGCAGAATTGGAAGCAAATGCCTAAGTTAGGAGAAAGTATATGTGGTATCTCCTGGTTATGTAATCACATGTTTAATTGCAAATCAAGACATGGGTGATGCCATAAGCCGGACATTTAAAACACATTTTCTCCTTATTTAGGCATTTATGATAACACAACGTACAGAACATGTTTTTTTCTCTACATTCACAGCTGAAACAATATTTTAGGTGATAGTGTTATTAATTCATCTTTCCCACAAACGTTTCACCATATATACACCTTATAAAATAAATTAACTTAAAGAATACTGAAACCTGGGGTTCTGATAAATGCCCTGGAAGGGCCGATCCTGAGGCACTGTTTTAAGGACCTGTCTCCTTAACAGCATCTCACCTCGAGGTGCGGTCCAGTAACCACACCTAGGGCTGAGCACAGTGCGATGGGTGCATGCTCTGCCCCGTTACGCTGTGAGACTTCCTGATACTGAGAGCCATCTGACATCCGGCGCTCTGAAGACGCTATCTGACAGTGTTCTGCCTCTGCAGGGATAAGAGGCAGAACACTGTCTGAACCAACCCTTCTCCCTGCAAGTAAAGTTAAATGAGCAGGGAGGGGGACAAACAGCATATATATATTTTCTTTTGTTAAAAAAAAATAAAAAATAAAGTGACTGTCTGTGTAAGGGTGTGTATTTGTGTGTGAAAAGGTGTCTGTGTAAGGGTGTGTATTTCTGTGTGTATGTATGTGTGTCAGTGACTTTGTGTGTGTATGTATGTGTGAGTGTGTGTAATGGTGTCTGTGTAAGTGTGTATGTATTTATGTATGAGAGTGTGTGTAAGGGTGTGTGTCTAAGTGTGATTTTGTGTAAGTGTATTTGCGTGTGACTGTGTGTAACTATGTGTATTTCTGTGTGTATGGATGTGTTTAAGTGTGCCTGTGTGTGTAAGGGTGTCTGTGTGTGTGTGTGTATGTATGTAATATTTAGAAGATAAATCCAAATAAAGATACATAGTATAGAAAGAAAAGTGTAAATGTGACTGTGTAAGTGTATGTATGCATGTAAGGGTGACTGTATGTGTGTAAATATATGTGTAAGTGTGTGTATTTCTGTATATATGTGTGACTCTGTGTGTAAGTGTGGTTGTTTATGTTGATACAGCATCGTCAAGGGTAGAGAGACTGACATGGAGTATGAGGGGAGAGAGAGATATATATATACATGGAGAAGAGACCGGCATGAGGGTATGGGGGAGACAGACATGAGGGCATGGGAAGAGAGAGACAGACATGAGGGCATGGGAAGAGAGAGACAGACATGAGGGTATGGGGGAGAGAGACATGAGGGCATGGGAAGAGAGAGACAGACATGAGGGCATGGGAAGAGAGAGACAGACATGAGGGTATGGGGGAGAGAGACAGACATGAGGTTATGAGGGAGAGAGACAGACATGAGGGTATGGGGGAGAGAGAGACAGACATGTTGGCATGGGAAGAGAGAGACAGACGTGGGAATGGGAAGAGAGAGACAGAATTGAGATTTTGGATAGAAAGAGACAGACATGAGGGTATGGAGAGAGATAAATTTAGACATGAGGGTATGGGGAGAGAGAGACAAGTGAGTGACTGACACTGTGAGCATGGGGGAATTTTATATATTGATCCTTGTGTACTTCTTTTCCAATGATGCTCAGCCAGACTAATAAGGATACTTTGGCTGGTTAGGCATCATGGTGCTAATGCTAGTTAAAATTTACTCCGCTAACCAGCCCATCCCCGCAAAAAAGGAGGAGTTAATGATTTAGCTATGCCCAACCGGGGGTGCCCAAAAAAAGAACCTGCATCCAGACGTGAGTGACCCTAGGATCGGCCCTGTGCCCTGGTACTGCCTGGCATTTCTGATGTCTTTTCTAAAAGACTTCCACACATACATCTGTAAGGATTTAGTGCCACCCTGCCACCATACAAATGCTTTTTTAGCACATCTCTGCATATGTCTCCTTCCATGAGCCCATGAAGGAGGTAATAGATCTGTGCATTTCTATATGAAAGATTGCATATATTACATTTCTGCATGAAAGACTAAAAAATGAAAGATTGTCATTTGACTCACTATCCCAGATGTAAACATTTTGGCGTTTACTACCCCTTTAAATTATTTCTGGTATATGAACAGCATTTCAGGCGGTTTTGTAACTAATTGATGGTTTCTCTTTACCAGTCAGTTGGAGAACTTGAAAGGGTGCATTCACATCCAAGTCGACTAAGTAACTGGAGAGAGACAGTCTGCTCTGATTAAAAGAAGTTCAATAAGGAATACACTTGCAACATTAGAAGATTACACATTATGCAATCTCATTAAATGTAAGCAGAGATGTCACGAAGCCCGAACAGCAATAAGACTTGACGTCAAAACAATAGCCCATAATCCTGGCACAGGCCATTGCTGTAACCTCATTAATGGCACAAGACAACAGCTAGAAACCATGAAGACACGTGGCGGGTACCATAACATCTGTAAGGAATTCGTGGGGCACAGTAAATGCAGTAAAAAAAAAAAAAAAGGAATAAGGAACTGAAGCACATGACAACCAGGAAAAGGACACTGTGATGAATTGTCCTTCCAAAGGCTGTTGTAATATACATGTCTAGCTAAAAGGTGTGGTTTGATTTATGAATATAATTTGCAATAAAGTGGATTCATTTTCTACAGTGCAATCATATTCAGAGAAGCTGGAGTGTCACATTGTCACATAATGCACAAAAGAAACGAATACAATGTGTTATTTCATTTCTGCTATTTGAATGATAGCTTCTGTCAGAACGCTGCAGGTTATGTAGAGAGTAGATAGAGCAGCGATTCTCACAGTGGACATATCACCTAAGAAACTTTACATTATTCACTAGCCCATAAACACTGTTTATATGATGGTTCAGCAGTTCAGATGACATTTTAATAACACTTTAGCGCATGAATTTCCTGCGTCTTGTGCACAGAAGATAATATTTCTCCCCATGCACACGAACCCCTCATTGTTATTGGCTGCTAGGTTTTTTTTATTTAAAAAAAAAAAAAAACACTTTTCTAACTTAGAAAAAGTAGCAGATTAGATGTGTGCATAAAATCCCCATTCCCAGAGCATTCAAACTTGTCAGGGCAACCAGATTAAAAGCTATTGTCAAGGTATATTAAAAATTGCTGAAGCAATTTAAAAATGTCAACACATTTTAAAATATATATTAAAAATCGCTGAAGCATTTAAAATAATGTCAACACATCATATACACAGTTTTTCTGCTCATTGATAAGTTCAACTTACTTTATGGTTCTACAAAGCCAAAACGTGCACTTTTCTCTTTTGGTGGAGAATGTTACATTAAGCATGTTCTAATTTTTCATGTTCAGTTATGCATAATATTTCCATATTTGAGCATGCAATTAGAATTGCATGTCCTGCCCTCTGGACTTCTTTTGCAGATTTAGAGTGTACAACTGAATGGTCAGAGCTGTACATGCCCAACAATTCCCCATATCTATGCACAAACATCGCAGTCATGCGAAGAAGCACAGGAAATCCTAAAGCTGGCATCCTACACATGCCCATGCATCTTTATGGGAACCCTATGATTGGCTCCTATCAGATACCGAGAATAGGGTTGCCACCTCGCCCATTTTTTGCCGGCCACTTTAACTTTTACAGGCTGCTGTGTAGTATGTAGAAGTCATATGTGACCAAAGGAAATCAATTACCAAATTAACAGTGGATCCCACAGAACCACATTGATTAGTTAATTGATTTCCTTATGGTCACATACATAGTCCAACGCAGCATGCAAAAGTTATATGTGGCTGGTAAAAAAATGGGCGAGGTGGCAACCCTAACTGGGAATGTCAATTATTTCAGAGGAATTAATAGTCATCATGGGAGGATCACATCCCAGGAGAGCCTGAACAAACTAATGTCACATCCTGCCTAGATTTGAGTCTGATTTTGCATATTCCTGCCTACTTACTAAACCTGGCTTGGCTTCTTTGTGTTCTTTTGTAAGCGCACCTGTTCTTAATCAACCAATTAGCAGTTGATGCTTCTTACTCACTGTTACTTTGTGCCTGATTTAATAACT
The DNA here is from genome assembly GCA_036172795.1 of Pelodytes ibericus. Taxonomy (NCBI): domain Eukaryota; kingdom Metazoa; phylum Chordata; class Amphibia; order Anura; family Pelodytidae; genus Pelodytes; species Pelodytes ibericus. The sequence goes on along the minus strand of CM069861.1, from coordinate 157,327,523 downwards.
TGCAATCCTCAACTATCCTGCCTTAGCCTGTGTTAGCCTTACTTCCAGTCCTGCTTTAGACTTTGCCCTGGTCCAGGGGTAGTCAACCTTCAGCACTCCAAATGTTGTTGACTACATCTCCCTTAATGCTCTTCTAGCCATAATGTTGGCAAAACATCAAGGGAATTGTGGTCCACAACATCTGGAGTGCTGAAGCTTGTCTACCCCTACCCTTGTCTGTTCCTTGTTCATGATGTCAATGTTTTAGCCTGTCATTTGTTTCTTTGTGTTTAGTTTTAACTATTTTCTAGTTGCTACATTTTGGTACTTTTCTCCTTTTCATGTTTTCTTCTCTGTCATCTCTTTGCAGTTTAATTTTATTTTGTATTATCTTTTTCCTTCTATATTAACCCGTTGTTTTATAGTACTTGTTACTAATTTCTGGAGCAGCTTCTGTCTTCTCTCAAAGGTCCAACAAACAAACTTGGGGTTCAAACATGCAAGTCTGAGCTCAAATCTTAGCCATACCCCTAAGCTGACCCTTGACAATATTAAGTGGAAACTTAATACCCCTAAGCTGCACCGTGATCGGTAAATTTTGAAAATGAATTTAAAAACATTTTTTTTAAATCGCTTTGTGTCAGCTTTCAGTTACATTCATTACTGTTCCATGTAAATGAAATGAGTATCAACATCAAAGAGACCCGTCCTCACACCTCGACCTTGCAAATTGGTATTCAAGATTTTGCAAAGATAGAGATGAGGTGAAGCCCAGTTAGTATTTACCGAAAGGCATTCTAGGTGGATGCCTAGGGCGGCAAATTCACTAGGGGCGGCGACAAAGCGCCCCCCCCCCCCCCCACCAAAAGCTGCACCAGCGCCCCTCCACCCACCCCCGCAATATAATGCCTCTGGTGCCGCAATCAGGCTGCCCGTGCCTTTTTTTCTTAGGGGGTGGGCATAGCCGATGACAGGTCATGTGACCCGGCGTGCTGACGTCAGACAGGTGTGTAAATTGGGTTATGGGGCATGTCCTGGGTGTGCAATGTGTGTAGGGGGGTGCCAGAATTTTGTCTGCCTAGGGCAGCACAAACCCAAGATACACCACTGTGAAGCCTGCCAAGATGAAACTCACTCTTATTCATTTCAATGGTGGGGAGGAAAAAAAATATTTGTCCAGCTGAACTTCCGGGAAGTCATTCCCCATTAAAAAAAAATAGAGAAAAACTAAAAGAAAAAAAAATCTCCCCTTCCTGTCAAAAACAGGTCTTGGGGTCTCCCCAAATGGACACCTAACACATGTGGGAGCAAGGGTAAGTTGTATATTAAGGTACCAGGGACTTTGAGCCAGTCCCTGAGCCATTCGGGTTGAGTAGACCAATCATTCAGGGGGGCCCTTAGGCCTAAGAATTCAGCACTTAGCCTATGCACCCATTTATAAGCCTTGGAAACTTTTAAAGTAGGCTAAGTTGTTGATGACATAACATATTATTCCTGCTAAAAATGCCATATAGGCATAGCAATTAAATAAATGAAGCAAAATTCACAATTTGACTAACATTTTATTAAATTACTTGAACTACACTTAATTTTCCTTTTAGTGAACGTTCCTTTTAGTGAACGCTTTACTAAATGTCATTAGAGAAGTAATCCAAAGCCTGTGTGCCAGATTATTGGAAGGGTTAAGTGTGTACGTGGAATGAATTATGGGCTACAGTGAAAGCTGATATTCTATTTCCAAAAACATGTTCTGCACATCTGCTTACTTTCCTTCTTCTCAAAATGCCTCTCTGCAATTCAGTCATTTATTTGTGACTAATAATATTCCCTTTTGTATGTCAGTGTTTGAGCAGGTGTTTGGTATTTCTGGCCCTATTCATGAAGACACTTCAGGAATTTCAAGGGATACTCCAGCAGCAAATGAGACACCGCTCCTTTTCAAAGAAGCCGTCCTTGTCTAATCTACCCAAAGTCGGTGTGAATAGACAAGACTGTCCTTCATCCATTTTCATCTCATGCTTCCTTGTCAGATCTGCTTTGCAAATGATCACTTAATTCTCTTTCGTTTAGCAAAGACTCCTCCACAGTCATCATCAGTCTTACAGACTTCCTGTAGTGTGCAATACAATATAGATAGACCCCATTACTTGCTTAGATGCTGGGAACAGATGCATATATTAGTAATAGACCTATTGTCCTTATAAAATTTTTCTAGATCTTTTCATTGCTGAAAATACATATAACCATCCTTAAAAGGGCAATTTATACTTATTCACTTTAAACAGAGTCAGGGATACTGTGACTTGTAAACTGATCTGCTGACACTTCAAGCAAGGAATGCTTTCTATTTAGGCCATCTCTACACTACCCTGAAAGGATGACTAAGATATTGATCACACTGTGAAATCTTGTAAGCAATTTAATTTACTAGGAGGCAGTCACTGGAAGTAAATCCCATTCATCATGAATCTCCAGCATAAATGGCTTCTCCTTTCTAGCTGGGTTGGTAAAATATATTTTTAAACGTGTAGTATTTTCTTTTTAAATTGTTATGAGGCCTAAACTTCATACAGGGAAATTATCGGAAATGGCCAATGTCGGAAAATAAATATTTTCAAATGATGTGCCTGGCATGTCCAATGTCGCCAGCGAGTCAATAAATCAGATTTCACATTCAAGACAAAAAAGTCTTCACAGTGTGTACTAAAAAGATATAAACCAGCAGGCTAAAGTGAGTGTGCGGACAAATAAACGGAGAGGAAGACAGGCCAGCTATGCGGATTTAAAAGGAAAGAGTGTTATTGAGCTTAGAAAAAAGTGATTGATGGGAAATCAATAAAAAATAAAAAGTAAACTTGGAAAATGATTGTATGTGGATTTACTTTTAACATTTCAAATTAACAACAGCAACAGATTTGGGTGAAAATTGGACTCATGTCCTTTTTCAATTTTGCATTACTATGTAACTATAATAAAATAACATTTGCAACTTGATAAATTAGCAAACACTATTTCAAGCTGTAGTTTTGTCATGGCTTTTAACCAGCCTAATGTATAACAGGGTTCAGCAATAAGCACACCCACATTACTATTTATTAAATTCAAATTAGTCACAATTTGTGCAGAATGATCTGTATAGAGAGGCCCCACTGGAACTTGGCATCCTGGACAAGCTCTAAAGGTTGAGTATCACTTATCCGATATGGTTGGGACCAGCAGCATTTCTGATAACAGATACTTTTGGTTAACGGATATTTTCTCGCTCACACTGAATAAATATAATGTAGAATGTTATAGGAGGTTCTGCCGAAATCATCACTGCGAGCATGATAGTCACTCCCTCCCCTTCCAGCACTATGGGAACTACATTTCCCATGAGTGCTTGCTTCAAACCTACAGTGTCTGGAAAAGTGGAAGAAAGGACCTTCAGAACAAGGCTTCAAGAAGATGAGTATCACTTATCTGAACTAACCCTTATCCAAAAAAAGTTTTTTTGATTTTGGGTAATTTCCCATAATGGATCTTTGGTTAAGGGATACTCAACCTGTACAACGACTATCCTAATTTTTTATTTTTAAAGTCTCCTGAATCAAGTTGCACCTCTAATAAGAATATTTATTGAGGTAGCATTAGCTAAGAATTGCTCTCAAATTACTGTTTGCAGCCATTTGGATACATTAATGGGTACATTGTGCACATGTTTTATTGCTTGTCAAGAACTGCCTGTCCATTAGAATATGTGACTGTCCAAAAGTTAAAAATAGTAGAAAAAAATTATCATATTCTTGAAAAATGAATTGTGTGATCCAAATATCATCTGAAGATGATCGAAATATTTTTGTCTATTTTTCCACCTTTCTCTAGGTACAGCATGACTAGTCGCCATATGAAATGTGTACACCCAAAGACGTAGCACACAATAAATGGTTGATGCTTGAACCAGGCTCCACCAGGTCCCCAAACCTCAGAATAATACAAATCGCTTGGCACTCAAATAAGTGAGGTAGATTTATTTCCAAACTGCCAGTGGCAGCATTTAAATCTTAGAAGGTATTTATCAAGCTATGAAATATACATGCAAACAGTGACTTATTTAACGTATATTTATTTGTGAAAAGGTCAAAGTAATAAATCATATGAGTATCAACTAAAAAAATGAAAAAGCATAATGTGCCATCGTATCAAAATATAAATGTGGCTATTTCAATATTTTGATACAATGGCACATTATGCTTTCTTCTTTTTTTGGTTGAATAATAATAATTCACTACTGTGATTATATTGCACTGTCACTTTAAAAAAAATTTTCATTGCTAATTTACTGACCTGTTTGTAAGGTCAAAATGTTGCCCTTGGAAATAATTGTATCTCACTTATTTGAGTGCTGAGTAATTTATATTATTTCTGACATTTGAAAAGTGTAGCATAAATTACTAAAAATGTAAAACAATTAGAAAAACAGACAGTGCGGGGTTACGCCAGTTACAAATATTTAACTGTTAGTGACATGCTTATACGTTTCTCCCTATGTTTAGTATCTCTAAATGTATCTTTTGTATATATTGTTATTTTTACTGTCTAAATGCAGCTGCCGTGCACTGCATTCCCCATCATACTTTGCTAGCCAGAGCTGTACAGGTAGACAATCTATATATGTGAGGCACTATATATTATTTGTATATTTATTCTTTTGAACTAGATCTCTGTATTGGGTGCTCTTCTATTTATTGCTGTTCCATCACTAGGTACTAAAAACACACAAATCATGAGTAGGTTAATGCAGGGTTTGAAACAACCCTCAGAGCTACCTTTAGCAATTATCCTTTTATGTCTATTATAGTAAAATCAAAGGCTGCATTTCTTAAAGAATTCAGACTGGCACCTAAACTCTGCAAACATTTGTCAAATCCTGGTCTAGAATATGAAGTAGGCTACCTGCTTCCTGCTGAGTTGCTTATTATTAGTAGCTATGGGAGGTCCTGCCTACATGGGAATGGTTGAGTAGGTTTTTCACTCTTCTTGGGTGGGCAGTTTCATGCGAATCCTGAGAAACAGATCAATTTAGTTTCAGACAATGTAAAAACAGACCCCCTGAAAGATTCCTAAGGAACAATAAATTGACACTGGGATTTGAATTGAAAGTCATAGTCATTCATTCGGCAAGTCACATTTGGTAGATACCAACAGGAAATAGAAAAAGCTTGGGCCAAATAGTCTTCTAATCTTCAGACAAGGGAAATACTTTCATTTGTTGCAAACCATCAGACATTTGCAAGTAATCATCGTGTCTCTAATAAAACATGTGGGTAACTGAGCAGAAAATATTCAGTAGCCAACAAATGTTTTTTTTTTCTCTCCATTAATTCAGCTGTAGTTTATCTAAATTGCTCATAGCCTATGGAGATGATTCTGATAACAACTTTTGTGTCAAGCCTGATAAAATATTTGGGAAAGGTTTCCAAAAACTAGGACATGTACATCCCTACTTCAATAGTGTACAAGAGAAAATTATAAATTGCATAATGCCTGTATTTTTCCTTGAGTACATGAATATCTACTATCACAATTATGTAGTTTGGCTGTCAATACTGGTGCCCAGTTTCAAAGAGGACACTCCATTATTTGGGTACAATGTCTAGTTAAAAAATAGAGGTAATGCTAAACAGTCTGTCTCTAAAGCAGAGTTGCTCAACTCTTTAATTAAAAAAAAAAGAGAGATTTAGACTATAGAACATTATCTCTATATATGTGTAATTTTGTTTGAAAAAAGTGGATTTAAACTGTTCTACGACAGCGTCTATATTCCTGCTAAGTAGCCAAACATTGCCTATGGCTAACAAGCTGTTCTTTACTATTTTAGTAAATATAAAAATGTCAAGTTTAATTTATTATGGTAAAATAGACCTGTTTAGGTTAGTAACACTCAATTGCACCTTATAATATGTTTCATCCTCATTCTGTTTTACACTGCACACAAAAGAAATCTTTAAAAATTCTACCTTATCTTTTGCTTGCTCAGCATGCGTTTGCCATCCAGCACGTTAATTTAAGTTACGTCTGCCAACCAACTGACGCTATTACAGGAATCCGTACTTGAAGCCACGCCCCGGAAAAGTATGTGTAGCCATAACAACGAAGAACGCCGTGAAGAAGAAAAAACATGTGACCACCGAAAATAGTACTTTAACGTTCTACAGAGGTATCCGGGTCACCCTAACAAAGCCTGTACGTGAACCCGGGTGACCATAGTATGTATACCTTATTTACTTGCAAGATGTAATGTAAAGTCTTTTCTAATGAGTTAAAGGTATTCATGTCGGTTATCATTCCAGACAAATGTTTGTGCGCGATGAACTATTTAAATGCTTTACATGCAAAGCATAAACAATACACCACAATACCAGAAATTAAATTAGATAATGAGAAATTACCTTTGTTTAAAAAAAAAAAAAAATGCTGATAACTTATACCTTCTGCAAATAGGTACAGTCCATACTTCGATAACATATAGTAAGTGTTTCCCTTCTTTTAAAATCGAAATGTACCTGTTAATCTTTTCAGCTTACCATATATGCATGTTGTAGTGTATTTTATATGTTTCAATGTGTCCAATGTTTTATACTCTTTATATAGGAGGGGACTTATCTGAAACTAAGAGATATCTCAATGTACTTTTATTAATAAAACAATAAATTCAACAATTGTGCTACAGGTAACACTAAATATCAGATGGCAGTCATATTTCAGTCAGAGTTTGTATCCCCCCCCCCCCCCCCCCTTTAGTACCTGCTGTCTGTTTACCTGTTTGTCATTTGTTATATGAATACATGAACAGCCAAGGTAACACTGTAATTGCTTTAGAGCTATTTTTGGCCTTAGTTTTGTATCCTATTTTCAATTAATTGTTTAGTGAATAAACAATATTCATTCAATTCACACAAAAAAGAACTACTGGTTCTGCTAATCATTATGGTTTTAAACATATTTAATAAAGTAAGGTACACATAAATAGATATATAATGTCCATATGTTCATATATAATGTCAGGCAATGGCAAATCATTTGTTTTGTCAACTTTTACCATGTGGTTTATTTGTGCTAAAATAACAATTTATAATCTTCACAGTACGACGGTTATTACTTTTTGAAAAGCACACAAATACATTCCATTTAAACTCTCTTTGGATTTATATTTCATTCACAGAAATCTCTGTTATGATTGCATAATGGTACTGTGTCTTTTGTCAGTAGGCCTCATGTCCTAAATTCCACTGTAGATGACAATGGGTGGGTAGCTGTACAGTTCCTTTCTTCTGTCAAGTAACAAAAGATGAATGATGTTAAAAGTATTTATGACAATGGGATATTCTATCCAGCTGTGTCTAGCACTGTAATGTGCTTTATAATCCTACAATGATGCAGGAAGTAGAAATGTTAAGACTAACCAAAAAATGAGTTTGACCCAATTTTCCTTTGATTCATGGCTGAATTTTGTTTTACTTCATTAGAATTGGTTGTAGTTATACCTATTCATGACAAGAGTATGATTTCTTTATCCTGTGACAAATATACCACTTGATTAATAATAAATACACCTCATAGTAATAAATACACCACATGATTTTCCTTTTCACAGATTTTTTTTCTTTTTTCGGAGTGGATGTTGATAGTACTGGATTAGCATCAGGGACCCAAACACCAAACAACTCCCTGTCTCTTTAGTTTAGTACAAATTAAATGTTACATATATAAAAAAAAAGGCTTTATCTTGGAATTGACTTTTCGAAAGAGGCACAATGGGGGCTATTCACTAAAAAAGTGAGTTTCAGGTGAGATGAACATTTCATCTCACCAGTTTAGCTATACATTGTGCAGGGACAAGCCTGGTGAGTTTCATGCGCTATGCAATCTCACCAGGTTTGTCCCTGCACAATCTATAGCTACACTGGTGAGATGAAATGTTCATTTCACCTGCGACTCATCTTTTACCAAAATAGGTAGAATGTAGCCAAAATGAGGCAGATCTTAACCAATATGTTTTTAAAGCATACCCTAGTCTGTCCTCCCAAGTGCAATGCAGAGCTATGGGATTAAATGTTGCAGCTTGGGAGAATCCATAAATTGTGCACTGACATCATTTGCTCACTGAGAAGGTGCATACAAGAATATTAATTTTGTCTTGCAGGAAATAACAACCAATTGACAAATTTCACAAGACTTAACCCGCCTGGTGTCAGAGCGCTATGATTTCAATGCATCACTTAACCATTCGATTTTCAAAGAACTGATTAAGTGAAACGTGTTGTACTTTAGTCATGTGGATTATAATGCTCACATCAATGTAGTCCATGCTTGCAGAAAAATAAATTAACCAGTTTAAAATACAAGACCAAGTGTTTTGATTTTTCTACAGTCTCCAGAAGGTTCATGATTACCAGATTGTTTGACAAAATGGACAAGCATATACCAGAGCATCCATTACCTGAAGAAATTCAGAAGGTATGTTTTCTTTTACTATCAACATATAAAAGTCGTAATACTATATTCTTTGCATTTTATCGACAAGAATCAAAAGTTCAATTAATGTACAATTACTGTTATGCTGTCAAATAGTTTAACATCTCCGGCTTATGTACTGGGAAAATAAACATCTGTGCAATCAAGATGTCCTACAGTATAAAATGCAAAATTGCATAGCATAACTTCCATTTAACTCAGCCATACAATAGTCTTATTTTTTTGTCTCATTTTATTCCTGCACTGAAAATCAGAGAGATACCTTCTTGAAAAACATATTACAAAATTGGTCTTTTAGATTGCAGACCTATTTGGCCAGATCTTTATATGCCTTTTGTTTAAGTATGTCTAATTTGCTACTTTTCTTTTTTATTCTCATATGTTTACTTTACCCTATTATACAGAGTTGCAAAATACGAAATGCTTTATAATAAGTAAAACAATAATGGAACCTAGAAATATCAAATTATCAAAATGACTGTTAAGATAGCGTTTCTCCCCATAATAATGGAAGGTATGACTAAACTGGAATTGTTGATGCATCTGCAATGCTTCTAGATGATGCTTTTATTATTTTTCTTTCAAATATAAAGAAATAATAAACATAAAATGTTGTCAAAAATAATAAAAAGGTATCCACAAGAAGCACAGTTTGACATACAAAAGCTATAATCAAAAAAGGTAAAGAGCAAGATGTACGACTCTCCTGCAAAAGTAATTCCAATGACAAAGAGCCCTGTGATGCACAAATTATTGTATATAATAAAAAATAAAAAAAAACTCTGGATGGTTTACAGAAAGGCTGCATAGTGTTAACCTTAATTTTAGCTTTTGGATCAGTAAATAGGATTATATATTCTGGAACGCACAGTTCGGTATAAATGTTCTTATTTTAAAAAAAAAAAAGTGGCAGTGCGCGAACACAGTGTTCTTCTAAAGATAACCTCTCTGAAGGGCTCACATTGTCCCCTTTGCCTTAAAATCAACAATGGTTTTCAAGTTGGAATCCGCGGCATTCATTTTGTTTTCGGAATAGGAGATTACTTATCCGTCGTTTCTGAGTATTCATTGCATTTACCACTTAAAACACTGAAATAAAATTACAAACATACTTCTTTTGTAAATCCTTTGTTCATAGCAGGGATGATTTGTTATTGTTTAATATCAAAATAAGGACACAAAGGTCCATTAAAAAGCTTTTATCCAAAGATATTCTTATATGGCACGGACTATAAAATAATTATAATAATATAGTGCTTTAGGACTTGGGGCTTGTAGCACACAAATCACCGTATTATTATTAATGTAAATAATGATAAGCACAACCCATATATGTTATTTCTATATTGGTTACTAGGATTATATAATCATCCCAACTGAGTGATTACTAATCTTTCCATGATTGCATTGGCAATGAAGGCATGACGTTAAATTAGAGATTTATGTAAGTTGTTGCGCCTCCATAGAGTTTTGATGGACCAAGTCTTCTAGCAGATCTCTATATTCTTCATATCAGTTTAAGCGAGACCAAGGTTGTAAAAAAAAAAAGCTGAGTCCAGAATCGAATATTATCAAAGTTTTGTAAATGGAGAGTCATTTGCAAAGGTATTTTCAGGGTGTTGCTTGTGATCATTATAGTACATGTTAACTTGCACTGCCGATATTGGTTTCATTGGTATTTTTACTCATGAAAAGTTGCTGTTGGTTACCTAAGTGAAAAACACATCTCCTTCCCATCTTTGCTAGTCATTGTGATTTGACCTATTCTAAATGTTAACAGATTAGATACGCTGGTTAGAACAATTAATTTCCCATTCCATGTCAAGTTGACCATATTTTTTTTTATAGCAAATAAACATTTTTAGAATATGATGGAAATGGAATTACTAAATAATAATTAGAACGTTGAATCCTGGTACTACCATAGTGATAATGGTAGCCAACATAAAAACATCTCCCTAGTGTTCCATGCAGTAGCCTCATCATTGGTAATATCTCATGCTCTTACAGTGGGGCAAATTCTTACAGTGGGGCCTGTAATTTTCATCATTGTCTGATTTTTAAAGAATTTATTTGCAAATTATGGTGGAAATAAGTATTTGGTCAATAACAAAAGTTCATCTCAATACTTAGTTATATACCCTTTGTTGGCAATGACAGAGGTCAAACATTTTCTGGAAGTCTTCACAAGGTTTCCACACACTGTTACTGGTATTTTGGCCCATTCCTCCATGCAGATCTCCTCTAGAGTGATGTTTTGGGGCTGTCGCTGGGCAACACAGACTTTCAACTCCCTCCAAAGATTTTCTATGGGGTTGAGATCTGGAGACTGGCTAGGCCACTGCAGGACCTTGAAATGCTTCTTACAAAGCCACTCCTTCGTTGCCCGGGGTGGTGTGTTTGGGATCAATGTCATGCTGAAAGACCCAGCCACGTTTCATCTTCAATGCCCTTGCTGATGGAAGGAGGTTTTCACTCAAAATCTCACTATACATGGCACCATTCATTCTTTCCTTTACACGGATCAGTAGTCCTGGTCCCTTTGCAGAAAAACAGCCCCAAAACATGATGTTTCCACCCCCATGCTTCACAGTAGGTATGGTGTTCTTTGGATGGAACTCAACATTCTTTCTCCTACAAACACGACAAGTTGAGTTTTTACCAAAAAGTTCTTTGGTTTCATCTGACCATGTGACATTCTCTCAATCCTCTTCTGGATCATCCAAATGCTCTCTAGCAAAATTCAGACGGGCCCGGACATGTACTGGCTTAAGCAGGGGGACATGTCTGGCACTGCAGGATTTGAGTCCCTGGCGGCGTAGTGTGTTACTGATGGTAGCCTTTGTTACTTTGGTCCCAGCTCTCTGCAGGTCATTCACTATGTCCCCCCGTGTGGTTCTGGGATTTTTGCTCACCGTTGTTGTGATCATTTTGACCCCACAGGGTGAGATCTTGCGTGAAGCTCCAGATTGGGAGAGATTATCATTGGTCTTGTATGTCTTCCATTTTCTAATAATTGCTCCCACAGTTGATTTCTTCACACCAAGCTGCTTGCCTATTGCAGATTCAGTCTTCCCAGCCTGGTGCAGGTCTACAATTTTGTTTCTGGTGTCCTTCGACAGCTCTTTGGTCTTGGCCATAGTGGAGTTTGGAGTGTGACTGTTTGAGGTTGTGGACATGTGTCTTTTATACTGATAACAAGTTCAAACAGGTGCCATTAATACAGGTAACGAGTGGAGGACAGAGAATCCTCTTAAAGAAGAAGTACCATCATGGGGAAGGACGTACAAAGTTCATTCTCATCAGAGAAATCTTGGGAAAAGAAAGCAAAGGGCTCTTTGAAACAAATTAGCAACGTACTCCAGTACCCATACATTTGGAAGGCACTATAAACTGGACATCTTACATCTTAAGTGTAGTTACATTTTCTGCAGCATATTTCTTTCCCATTTGTTCATGCAGCATCCAGGTGTTACACACTTGTTAATTAAGGGGTCTACACAATCTGACCTGAAATGGGGCCAGATACGAGCTTTAAGCCGAATGTGCAGAAAAAGCCACAATTTAGTTAATCAGTATGGCTGATCGTTGGCCTTATTCAGTTTGGGGAACTTGGCTTCAGAAATTCTGTGGATTCGACCTACTATTCAAGGGCCGAAAGACACAGAAATGTCCCACATTTGGGTACAATAGCCACATTTCTGGGATTTCAATTTGCCATTAATACTGGTGAATTGATGATAATTCTCTTGAGGAATCATGCATTTTTAAATTATGTTTTACTTCATTTATATTTTGTTTTAATTTATCATTTATTTTATTAGTATTTTATTTTAAATTCTTCTTATTTTTTATAAACTCCCACTTATGGGGTTTTTCAGGAGGATTTTGGCTATTTCTGCTACAACCAAAGTCCTCCAGTTGAGATGGATGGATTTCTGGCACCTGACTAATATGTGAAAGAATGGGATATTACCTATTGTACACCTGTAGCATAAGTAATAAAAAAAAAAAAACCAGACATATACATTTAGAAATTTTACTTACTTAATTTTTTGATTACCATTTATACAGGTGTGTTCCACTAGGAAATTAGAATAGAATGCTACAGAAAACAATGTATTTGACCTAGAAAGTAGGATGGGGCTTTTTTTTACTCTGTCTGGTTACAAAATACTTTAAATGTGGGAGATCACAGCACATGGAGCAGCTGGACATCTGAAATTTTGCAACATTAAATATATCCATACTCTCCTTTTACATGTCATGCCAATTCTTATCACTTCAGGCAACTTTCAGTGTGCTTCATGAATCGGTTATTCTAGTTGATACAATATTTATTTTTGTTGCCTTGGTAAACAGGAACACTATTTCTGTTTCCTTGGAGTTTGTTTGTAAGTTGTTTCTAACTCTTGATCCACTGATTTAGTTTAGTTATAGAAACACTTTTCTCAATTACATATTCCATCCAACCACAAACTTTACTTCTTAAAGGGACGTTACCACTTACATAAGATGTAACTAGATTACCTGTGCATTAAAAAAAAACACAAATATAAGACAAATGCTACTGGTTTGTTTCTCTATGTTGGAATAAGTAAAAATTAGGTGTCTGTCTCTAGAATTGAGAATTGTACCCATGATGCAGCATCGTCCAAAATCTTCCAGTCAGTCCCACAACTGTGGCCAAAGCCTGCATGACGATGTCATAAGATCCACCCCTGCTCTCTTACTGGCTCCTGTGTATCATAGTGGGTAGGACTAGGTGGCTGTGTAAAACTTTTTTTTACCTGCCTTCCAATGCAAAGAGAGGAGATTAATATTATTAAGTGTAGGAAATATCTAGATCCTAGATCCGACTACAAAGAGAGGGAACCTATAAGATATAAACCTTTAGCGCACGCACAGTGAATGCTTTTAATGCTGGCATATTATTTTGGCTAAGGAACTCCAAGCAAGAACTGGGTGTGCTGTGTGCAAATGTGAACTGGTATCTACAAGGCATATATAATCCTCTTAAAATATGTATATAATTGTGGGTTTTTATAAAAGTCCTTGCTTGTCTCATACTCCAGTTGCCTGAAACAGCAGATACCATGCTAGAAATATGAATCTCCATATGTTCTAGATGCTGCTTCTTCTAGAGTTAGAAGATGTACAATTTTTGGTTGGAATCCGAAACTGTAAAGTAATTGTTTGTTTTTATTTTAAAATGTGTACATGGTGTTGGTAATTACTTATTTTTCTGGGTCCCCCCCAGATGTCCCGTGATGAGACGGTGTGCAAATATTGTGGCGTCAGCTACCTAATCCTCCATGAATTCAAACTTATGGAGGACAAAATGAAGGCTATGGAAAAAGAACTCAAATTGTATCAAGGCAGCATAGAGCGGGAAAAAATACTTCAAGAAGAACGTAAACGTCTGAGCCAAGAGCTTGAACAAAGCAAGGCCGACAGTGAGTCCAAAACAGAAAGGTCAGAACATGCTATTCATATTTATTTTTAATTTTAACACACTCATTAATGCAGTTCAAAGCAGAAATGTGGGGGGAAAAGGCTCTTACTAGCCTGCCAAAAACAGACTATGTCAGTTGAGTCCTACAGCTGAATAAATGTAAGTCTGTTAATTAAATCTTTATATCATCTATTCCTTGCAGGCTAATATATACTTATTTTAGCAGTTGGAAGTAAAACGGAGCCCTTGTGTTACATGTGAGAAAAGGTCACTGATTCTTGCTTGGTATAAAAGCCATTAACATGGCAGAAAGAATTAAAAACAAGTTCAATATTGCTTTATTGACTGCTATGTAGTGTTGCGTGAGTAATAGATTAATGGATACTCTGGCCATCGTTGTACATGTTAAATTTGAGGTACTGCCTGATCAGCAACTGAATCAGTTCTTCTGCTCCTGGATGTTGTTAATAAATACATTTTTTTTATAAATATTCTTTGAGGCTTTCAGTTGATTTGTTTTTATTTATTTGCTTTTGTTTTTCCATTTGTTTTTTTGTGGTGATTGTTTTTTTTTTGTTTTTTTTTTTCGAATGTTGAGCTTTAGTCAAAATAAATGTTGTAGGGTTGTAGTAACTCTGCCGTGTATTAGCTGCCACTGGATTGGTTTCCACACACTTCCTCTGGTATAGGAATGTGTGTGCGTTAAAACAATACCAGTTGGGACCAGTTTTACCAATACAGCCTTTTATATAGACAGGAATCCAGAGGGATGTGTAAAGGACACAATGTTCTGAATATCCTCTTTAAATTCAACCTGTAAAAGCAGTCCGTGTCCGTGGATAAAGATGTGTGTGACTCCCACAGTCTGGTTTGATCTGGAAAGACTTTGGTAAACATCAATTAGGCAGTAAACTGTTTAGAACACTTGGTTGGTGTGAGGTCAAACCAACTTTGTTTTATTATGTCCTTTTTTTTTTTTTAGTTTTTATAAGCTGTGGAGTTTAATTAAAGACGTGATGTGTGAGTTATTATGACAGTTTTATAATGACGGTTCTGTCATGTACCACTTTTGTGGTATTTTTGTCTGTTTACTATTTATGGTTTAATCTCTCATACAAAACTGTATCAAATTTTTGTCCCAAAGAAACTCTGTCACTGCACACAAACATTTTTCTATGTGGAACTTTATTTATTTTTTAGTTACTGTAGATATGATTTTTTTAATTTTATTTTTAAATTTTTTAGATTTAACACCATTTTGTGTTGCTCACCCTGACATAGAGTCACACAAGTCCTTATCCCTGACTATTATTTATTTTCCTGTAGAAATGTTTTCAGCATATGTAAGTATGTAAATTATTCATGTGTAATATCTCCAGGTGCAGTTTTGACAGGTACTTCTATATATCAACCCAGAGTTTATTTCTCTTTCCTTATTAAAAAGGGAACTACTGATGAGAACAGGGAGTAGCTGCAATGCCCATCCCTAGTCCATCCCTTAAAGGGAGTCACTACACGGCTCCCTGTTCACTATCGTAGCCACAGTTAACCATATTGGCCATATTCTGCCATTGTGACACTATATCTCGCTGCAAAAAAACTGGTAACACGCAAGAGTACAGGGCATGGCTGAGAATGATGGCAAATGTAATCAACCACAGTAAAAGTGCCTTTTAATGAGTAGCTGACCTCCGCTCTGCTTGCCTACCTCATCCTGTGCGGGAGTGAAAATTAAGGGGATTCTGGAGGTGGTCCAGTCCTGCATACTCTCACGTGACGTGAAATCTCTGAGATAATTGTCAGAAGATATAGAGCAGGATTGGAGGAAATTTTAGTTGAAAGTGTTATGGGCTCCTTTCTAACAGTTCCAGTGCTCCAGTGTAGTGCAATACACTAACAGTGCAACACACTATTGGCATTAGTTTTGTCATTGGTGTGCATGCATATGGGTAGAATAACTGCGATAGTATAAATGTGGAGAAGACTCCAAATTGTCAAAATGCTTTCAAGGGTCTATGTGACTTAAGTCTGAATCTTAAGAAAGCAAATCAGTCAGTGATTTACCTCTGAAAAGTGATATTTTCTAGCCCTCTAAATAAATATAGTATATTTTGTATACGGATATTCAGCTGACACACGGTTTGCTAAGTAATAAAAGTATATTGTGTGTTTAGACCAGCCAGCACACTAATGATGTAGAATGTTATATAGACTTGCTACAGGAGAGATGCTGCCTTCTGTCACACTCTCCAAAGTTCAGACACAAGTAGAAAAAGTATTTATGTGCAATGTTATTTATCCAGTAAATTTGGGTCTTGCCATTATTAAGTGTGACATTGCAGCATTCAAAGACATAATTCTTCAGGTGAATTTGTTTTACTATGCAACTAAGAATTTAATGTAAGTTTGTTAGGAACTAATAGTATAAGTAAATACTGAATACTGAAGATAATACTGTAGCATTGTTATTGTGCTTCCCAAAGATAAGTAATCAAGACTGATGTCTGCTTTTTGCCAGGGTGGAAAAAAGATTATACTTTTGTAGATGTGGAATGAAACCGAACTGGAAAACTGTGTTTATATGAGACATGACTAATGTTGCCGGACATGGTGGGGCCAATTAATAAAGAATCACATGAACATACATCAGAGCTCCGATATTAGCATTAGACAAACTATTATCAACTTTTTGTGGAGACCCTAACATGTTATAAAGTCATTACTTTTATATTGGTATTGGTAGGATGAAAAGGGCAATAATGCTTAAAATTCTATTATAGATACAGTTTTACCTATGTTTATAGAAACAAGTTTTTTTATATTGAGTTTAGTTTGGGGGCCAAATGACATGTACATATCAGATTTAATATGCAGTAACTAAAGGACTATTACAGTCTGAGAAACCTGGACAAATATATGAATATTAAAGCTGACATTAAATATAATTTTCTTTTTTGTTTCAGTTTGATTTGTTTATTTTGTGCAGTTTAGCCAAATTAACTTGGAAATGTACCCTTTGCATGCTTTCTCCTGCTGATTAGAAGGATCTCTTGTCTGAGATAAAATGAATGCATGGGAAGATTTAAATGATGAGGTCACCAGTGACATGATACAACTGTCCTGCTCACCCTGTCACTGCTGTGAAGGAAACATAATAGGGAGGCAGTTGACAGTTTCTAAAGGAAACTGCAACTGTATATTCCCACTGGAAGAGAACCCAGTTGATGTACTGATCCTTTTGAAATGTACACTAAAGTAGGTGTGCAGAAACAAAGGCTAGAGTAGGAATCGTTGTAAGACATTCCCAAGGATTCCTGGCATGCAATTGTACCATGTGCAGGTTAATAATGCCTGATAAATAAAGTTAATCTGATGCCCGGAGTATCCCTTTTTCTTAACCTCAATGGTCTTTTAATACCCTAGAACAATGGAGAATAGACAATATATATAATTTGGAGAGGATGACAGAGATTGAGGTATGATGGCTAGCTGCACAGTAGTCTGGGTTAGGTGTCTGATAGGAGACTAAATAGGTAGCAGGGGCGGATCCAGAGTCTGATCTCGGGAGGGGCACATGTCCATCTGTCTTATCCTCTCTCCCATGTCCGTCTGTCTTTTCCTCTCGCCAATGTCTGTCTGTCTTTTCCTCTCTCCCATGTCCGTCTGTCTTTTCCTCTCTCCCATGCCCGTCTGTCTTTTCCTCTCTCCCATGCCCGTCTGTCTTATCCTCTCTCCCATGTCCGTCTGTCTTATCCTCTCTCTCATGTACTTCTGTCATGCCCAATAATATGCCAGTGTTAGTTGCCATTTAATATGCCCCAGCCAATTTGCCCAATAATATGCCAGTGTTAGTTGCCATTTAATATGTCCCAGCCAATTTGCCCAATAATATTCCAGTGTTATTTTCCATTTAATATGCCCCTGCTAATTTGCCCAATAATATGCCAGTGTTAGTTGCCATTTAATATGCCCCTGCTAATTTGCCCAATAATATGCCAGTGTTAATTGCCATTTAATATGCCCCTGCCAATTTGCCCAATAATATGCCAGTGTTATTTGCCATTTAATATGCCCCTGCCAATTTGCCCAATAATATGCCAGTGTTATTTGCCATTTAATATGCCCCTGCCAATTGCCCCGTTAACCCCCCCCCCCCCCCCCCCTGGATCCGCCACTGATAGGTAGCTTGGCAGGCTGTGATGCTTACCTAGCAAAATGGCTGGTTGAGACTCATGTGATATATAGTCTACATCATCTGGAGTGCCAAAGCTTTGCCATAATTGTAGTCATTGCTAAGCAACCATTCCAGGTTCTTACCAAGTTAGGGGACTCATCCCCAGTAATGCATGGGGCTTCAAGCATTTTAGCCTCTCCTTTCCCTGAATCACAACTCCCATTGCCTCTTCTTACCTTGGGACAGAGTGTTCCAGTGGGCAGTTCAGGATTGTGCTACCTTCAAGCACCACAGACATCTCCTTGTAATGCGTCCATGCTGCCTCAGCTAGTTAGAGCATCTATGGGTCATGTAATGTGCCCCAACATGAGTAGGGACCTGTGCTTCCTGGAGATTGCACAGCCCTAACCAGCTTCTTTTCAACCTGAGGTTGGATACAGTGACCCTGGGCATCTGCATAGAGCTCTCTGCTTAGTAAATGTATGATAAACAAAATACTAACAACTCCCAAACTAGCTGAGATGCACAACCAAGATCACAGAGCAGAAGATACTATCGATAATACACTTAGTACAGAGTTAATCCACCAGATATCTACACCGGATGTCATAATATCTCCAGGAACATATATACAAAAAAAGAGAGAAAACAATATGGTGTTATAAATGAAATATGTGTCAGAGGAAGTAAATACAGAACACTAACATATCCTATCCTTGCACTGTCCCTAAGGAGTAAAACAAGGCTGATATCAGGCAACACAATACTTCTCAAATCTATAACTCAGAGAGCAAGCAAGAGCCAGAATGAAACTTTAGGCAGCAGAATTATCCAAAAAGTCTATTTAACCAATAGTATTGATTCAACAATAAAACAAAGGTCTCTTTAGTGTATGTAGTCTCTATCCAGCCTCCCACACTACATGCTTTGCCAATACAGGGCCGCTCCCCTGCAGAGTGTACTATGAAGCTGCCCTTTTTTCTACAGCTGGTGCTCTGTAGTATAGCGTTTTTTAATTAAAGTATATGTATAGTTTGTATGAATACTATGAATCTGAAAGAGAGAGATTACAGGTAAACACCCACATAACAAAAAAATCCCAAGAAAACTCTTGTCCTTAAGGGGTTAAAGAGCAAGATAATTAGAGTCATTAGAACAAGTACTGGAAAGTGAGTGGGTGTAATATGGAGTTTTATAGAAAAGTAATGATAACTTCATGACTGAAACATTGCTACATAGCCTCATTAGAAGGCTGGTAAAAGCATGTCATTCTAATCAGTGTAAGGAAGTATGAGGTGCTGGGTGATGTGGAGACAGGAATTTTTGTTTTGATACAGGGAAGTAACAAGTACTAGGCCTTCATTCAGAGAAGTGCAGTAGACACATGGACGCACTGCATAAGGTAGAAACAACAGGGTCATGGGAAAAGTAAATGAAGTTATATCAGCCTGGTGATTGGATACATAGTATAGATGTTTTAGATACAGAAACTTTGTTAGCTAATGGGGTTTTGGATAAAGCAGAGATAACAACTGATTGGGTGGGGAATGGAGGAGGTGGAGGAGATACTGAAGGATTAGTTAAATAAATGGGATGTGAACTATGCAAATCACCGGTCACTGTGATTAACTGAGAGACTTGAGGATAGAAAGAATAAAGAAGGGGAGAGATAAAGAGGACTGCTGGAGGAATGTATTTGCCTACTTGTGAAGGATAAAAACATTACAGGTTCTTCAATTTATTGTGATATGTGAAAATGGTCAGAAAATACAACTGTAAATATTACTACACAGATATTGAGTGAGAAACGTACATTTTGTAAGGACTCTTGTTTCTTTTGTAGAAAAACGGTTATTTTTATATTGGCCATTGCCACGAGAAAAACACATATGTTAATTTGCATGCCATTCTTTGCTCTCTCTGGATAATTTTTCGACCTGAAGGATACAGGTTGGTCTGGTCAGTGACTGTCACTGTTCCCATTGCAAATGGGACTGATGCTGATCTTTGTAACGTTGTAATCAAAGTGGCAAACTAATCAGAGAATGTACAAATAACTTTTGCCCAAATTAGCAGATTTTGTAATCAAAGTCAGTTGTGATTATAACAACATCATTTGGTTTGTATAGTCACAGACCCAAGACTATGACTAGGTATCAGCGAGGGATAGCTCTCCTAAAGCTAGACACTCTACATTCAATGATTCCAGAGAATTGAAATGATTAAAACAGAATATATTTTATTAACAAACCCTAAAGGTTCAATCCACAGTCCAATCTCTTAAAATGGGTTCCTCTTGCACTACTGGATATTTCCAGTATACAGTTACAAGCACTGTTGGATGCCAGTTCTGTGATGGTAGTCTATTATAATCTATGAAAAAATTTGTAAGAAATCTAAATTATTACAAATATGGTATCTAACATTTGAGGCTATTTTGATAAAACAAAGTTAATTCAATTTTAGGGGGGTTTATAGTTTAAAACGTCTGATAATTTATCACTGACATTATCCCCAGGTGGCTCAGGTAGTACAATGTAATCCTTTGTTTCGCAGACAATAGTGCATAAAAAGCGCACATACTTGAGTGAGAGCTGGAATAGTGGGTGGTGTAATTGCCATGCTTCAGTTGGCAGTGCATCAGTATCTCCTGTGAAATGACAGTGACACACCGTGCTTGGCAGACACCACTCAGGCTACGTGGAAAGCTTTCCACTTTAAAAGAGACGAGAGTTTTCCCAGTGGACGCCTCCTTGCATGTAAACAATAGCTGGATGATGGAAGATAGAAATTGATAGCTGTCCTAAATAGTTTTATGCACCTGTTGGCAAACCATAAAAGACAATCCGAACCGTAATGGGTTTACTAAGCTGTGCTAAGCCTCAAGATCACTTTTGCCCTTTTTCAGTTGAGTGATCTCTAGGGGTTTTATGTAAACTTGCACTGCTTAACAAATATCATAATATAATAACAAATAAAAGATTCACAGTTGCATTGTAACCCCAGTATCATAACTGTGGCTGTTAAAGTAGCCCATTATCTGCATTAAAAGAATGACGCAATATTTATTTATACAAAGCAAAATAGAAACATATTTACTGTGGTTCAAATGCCACGTATTCATGTGGTTTTAATAGAACAAAATATATTTGTTTCCCGTTACATTCGCTGCCATGGGCTTCCAGAGGGTCAGGATTTTTTTTTATGCTGGCTTGGTGGGGCGTTCTCCCCATAGCGGCTCACCAGTCCTAACAGTGGCAAAGTTTGTGCCTTGTGAATATCCAAGCGCCAGGTGTCACATGCCATATGGACATCCCATGTGCTCTGACTCGTTACGGAGCAGTGGAAAAGAAAGCAAGTCATGATGCTCATTTAGACCACCGAGGACCCTCTTCATAAGCCAATAATGTTTTACATTACACCCATCATATATATACAGGCATACCTCAGTGTTATTGTGGGTTTGGTGCAAGACCACCGCAATAAGTAAAATTCCGCTATAACGCGAGTAACATAAACCAAAAGGATAAAGATGTAATACAAAAAATGTATTGTGCATACTATCTTTTGACACTCAGAGACCATTGTTGGTGATTAATTGACCTAATTTCAAGAAAAGGTTGTTGTGTCTGCGCAAATAGGGGTGGAATAGTCAGAGACACAGGGAAAATGAGCTGCAAGTCTTGCTCAATGGATGATTGAAACATCCTGTCAATCCTGCGAAGCGCAATACATTGAAGAACAATAAAACAAGGTATACCTGTGTGTGTGTGTGTGTGTGTGTGTGTGTATATACACATATATATATATGTCTATAGAGAGAGGTAAAGACAAGGCAGCTGGGCACAGAGTGCTGGTGGAGTAATATTTAGCCTCCACTATAAAGTTGTTTTTTTCTGGATGTACACTTTATATAATCCAATAGGTATTTTCCCACATTCACTAATGTATAATCCAATAGGTATTTTCCCATGTTTACTATATATATAACCCAATAGGTATTTCCCCATGTTCACTAATATATAATCCAATAGGTATTTTCCCACATTCACTAATATATAATCCAATAGGTATTTTCCCACATTCACTAATATATAAACCAATAGGTATTTTTGCACGTTCACTAATATATAATCCAATAGATATTTTCCGACATTCACTTATATATAATCCAATAGGTATTTTCCCACATTGACTAATATATAATCCAATAGGTATTTTCCCACGTTCACTAATATATAATCCAATAGGTATTTTCGCACGTTCACTAATATATAATCCAATAGGTATTTTCCCACATTCACTAATAAATAATCCAATAGGTATTTTCGCACGTTCACTAATATATAAACCAATAGGTATTTTTGCACGTTCACTAATATATAATCCAATAGATATTGTCCCACATTCACTAATATATAATCCAATAGGTATTTTCCCACGTTCACTAATATATAATCCAATAGTTATTTTCGCACGTTCACTAATATATAATCCAATATGTATTTTCCCACATTCACTAATATATAATCCAATAGGTATTTTCCCACATTCACTAATATATAGTCCAATAGGTATTTTACCACGTTCAATATATATATATTCCAATAGGTATATTTTTGTCACAGTTTAAATGGCCTTTTAATATCTTTGCGTGCAGATATAGAAAGATATAAATGGAAAATGTTCAGGTGACATAAGGAAATGTAAGTATGTTTTGGCAGCTATTAGACCATATATTTATGAATATATATTATAGAAGGGAATAACAAACCTTCTTGGTGCTGTTCTGAAATATGATGTACATTTGATGTACTAGAAAATTGCCAGAGTGAACTCACCATCCCTTCAGTGTGAAATGAACCATCCAACTGGACGGAACAAGTTCTCGGCTTAAAACATCCCGTCCTCATGTCGAAATTCTATCCAAACGTGAAAGGGGAACAGCACGGAACGATCCTCAGATAATATGCACAATGTTGGATATTTATTCAGAGCAATAGGTACAGACATGAAATGAGAAGGAAGTGATGATAAGACAGAGATTTATTAAATGGTAATATTTTAGAGACATTTCTCTCTAGGGAAGACTCCTATGTTATGTCAATTCCTGTCTTCCAGCTGCTGGAAAGTCATTATAATTGTTTTTATTGGACAGAATTCACTCAAACCCATAACAGGTGTGCATATTTTCACCAAACCCCTATAAGCTAGTTAATTTTACACAGAACAAACATTTTATACAAGTATTGTATGGTTAAGCCTACTTCCCAAAATAAATAGTAAATTGTGCTGTATGTTTAAAAAGGGAAAATGTAAATATTAGTAATAAAGTAGTAATATAGTCATTAGCAGGACTGTATTGTTCCCTTGTAGCAATGCCAGTTAAACGACAGGTATCAAATACGTATATTTTCGCTAAAGTGGGCCTGTTAACATACATTTACTTTGCACCATCATGTAGCACTTTAAAACTAGTTTACCAAGTGTGGATCATTCTAGATTCATTTTGCAGTTAATTATTTAAATAGAGCTAAAGATCCCTAACAAATGAATCCTTTAGTTTTTCTCTGGAATTCTGGGAACAAAGAGGTTAGCGAATAAATCCCAGGTTCTGATTTGCCATTTGCAGCTGTTTTTTTTCTTATCTCCCTCTTACTCCCACCCCCCCCCCTTTTTTTTTTTTAACAATAACTGTCTCTACAGAGTTTTTTTCCCCACTTGTGCTTCTAATATAAATGCACAAATGAGAAAATTATGCTGACCCTTGTAAGGGGATAAAAATGGCATTTCATCGACCTACTGGCAGCCTCCATATTGTAAAGAATGTAACTTGATCCAGTCGCTGACTGTTATGCGAGTACAGTGAATAATCAATAGGGGAGACTCTAGTTAAATAATCATTTTACCAACGGATGCAAACTACAGAAATATGATGCTACGTATAGTGTTACATGAATAGGGCCTAAAATATACAGTATACTAATATGTATATTAGTATACATAATAATCAATCTTATCCGGAAATCTAGATCTTACAACGTCTTACAGTAAATAAAAATATATGCTACTTTCATCCTTGTTTTCTGCTAATTTATGCTAAAACATTTACATTTGATAAATTCTGAAGAGTGCTAGCATAAAAAATATATGTATACATTCTGTAATGTCACTTTTATGAGTGGCATTTTAGTATTAGTCAACAGTCCAAAATATAAAAAGACAATTACTGCATTCTTTACTACTTTAAACTTAAACAAGGCGAATACACTGCCAAAATTAGTTGATTAAATTAGTATCGTTAAATCTAATATTGTTGGCTCCATTTCAAAGCATGATACATTCTAGATTGGAAGAATCTTAGTCAAGGATAATGTGTAAGCTTGAAATAAATTCACTTGCAAAGTAAAGTGCATTTAACTGGAAATGTCATTTTTGCTGTTTTTTGTAATATGTCCGAATGTAGATAATAGCATAAGTACTGTCTTGTAGGCAAACATGTCTTGTTTTACCTCATAGAAATGGCAAGGAAGGTACAGTTTAGACTCTTCTGACATGCTGGCACATAGTTGTAACATTTTGGTATTTGCCAAACAGCCTTAGCGGTTCCTGGAGTCTGCCCAAGTCTTCTTGACTCTGGTGGAAACAATACGTGAATTGATGGCAGGCTCCATCACTTAAGCAGTTCAGAGTAGCTGCCAATGCACTAAGTGGTGCAATCAAGCTTATAGAATAGGTGTGTGGCTTTTTTTCCCTCCTTTTTTCATTTTTGTTTCTCTAGTCAGTAAAAATACCTTATGTCCCCTTAAGTGTGGATTTCTCCCTGTTCCCCAAACCAACTACTTCATCTTTGCCACAGCATGAACTGATGCCGTTGTTGGAGTGTGAACGCTAAGGCTAGGAGGGGACCAGGGCAAGTCAAGTGTTGAGCAAATATATCTGCAAGGGAACATTCTACAATGCTTTTATATAGCTTTATAGCTTTATAGCTAATGCCCGCATAAAGATCAGATGGAGTATGTGTGTATCGTGGCTCTAGCAAGGTATGGACCTGACTGGAGCTTCACAATACCACCATCTAGGTCTAGCTAATTATATACTATGGGGAACTATACAATACCACCCTGGCTAACTATAAACTAATCGATGTATCTATTCATTTAACCCATTCCCGATGCAAGGACGTTCTATGCCGTCTTAATTTTACACGTCCCTGCGATGAGCTGGGCTTGGATCCCACCTGTCCGATGAGGCCACTTTCATTGGCCTTAGTCTGACAGGGAAAATGTAGCCGATGCTCAAACCGAGCATCGGCTACATTTCACTAATTTGCATGTGCCCGATCTTCTGACGTGTGCCCGATCATACGTCACGTGCGGAGGTCTCGCGATCTTTTGAAAGGGACCGACAGGGTCCCTGATCAGGTCTCTGCCATTGTGTTCCTGACTACACATGGTGATCTGTGGCCAGGAACAAAACGCAGCATTTTGGTGCTTGCAACGCAGGGGACGCAAGCACCATGCGTCACAAAGGGGTTAATCATACATTTTCTTGTTATTTATGTACCAAGCTCAGGACCAGAACTGCAACCTATCTCCATCTGATTGCCACACACAAGCTGTTTTTGGTTTTTGCACAGACCAGGGCTGTCTTTAATAGTGATTGGACCCTGGGCAAGCATTTGCTTGGGCCCCCTGGACCCTGCCCCCTCCCCTGCATGCAATCACGCCATCCATCGCAATGTTACCTCCCCCCCCCCCCCCCCCCCCCACAAAAACATAAAAACATAGCACACACATAATTGGACTTTTCTTGCAGTGAGTATTTTTATTGCATTGTATAAAATGTGTATATTACGTGTATAGTTGCAGTGTATAAACTGTATATTTGGATACAAAATGTGTATATATGGCTGCAATATGTATACCATCTTACTATGCAACACTGCACTACAACTACTCATTACCCAAATGACAAAAACATACACAGATATTAGAGAGCACTTACATATGTTCATATATATTTATAAATATCTATACACATCTCACTCTCTCTCACTAGTTGCATTTATACTTATATGGACTTCTTAATATTATATTCAACTATTTTCATATGTAATAAAAATGTTATTGAAGAGTTGCATTTCTTGTTTTTATTCCCTTTTTCTGCACCCACATTGCACCTAAAGGACTTAACACAGCCCCATAGAGTAGCCACAGCACTTGGCTTGCACTCATATTGCACCCACAGCACTTGTCATGCCCCTATATTGCACCCACAGTACTTGTCATGCCCCTATATTGCACCAACAGCACATGGCTTGCACTCATATTGAACCCACACAATTTCGCTTGCTACAGTGTAAATTTGCCCCACAGAACATACCACAGTCTCACTTTGTTCCACTGAACTGCCCATGCAGAAAAAAGCCACATTGTCACTTTCCCCCATAGTACATGGTATTTTTCCCCACAGAACATGCCACAGTCACTTTGTCATTGCATATGCAACAGACACTTTGCCTGTTAAAATATGCCACAGTTTTTCCATTAAATATGCCAGTATTAATAATAGTATTATAATGTGCCCATCAATATGCCAGTATTATTTTGCCATTAATATGCCACAGACATTTTCCCATTAATATGCCAGTATTATTGTGCCATTCAGATACCAGTAATATTGTACAATTAAGATGCCCCAGCCAATTTGCCCATTAAGATACCAGTATTATTGTACCATTAAGATGCCATAATTGTTGTGCCATTCAGATGCCAGTAATATTGTGCCATTCAGATGCAGTAATATTGTGCCATTCAGATGCCTGTAATATTATGCCAGTCAGTTGCCATTAGTATTGTGCCAGTCAGATTCCAGTAATATTGTGCCAGTCAGATTCCAGTAATATTGTGCCAGTCAGATGCCAGTAATATTGTGCCATTCAGATGCCAGTAATATTGTGCCAGTCAGATGCCAGTAATATTGTGCCATTCAGATGCCTGTAATATTGTGCCATTCATATACCAGGAATATTGTGCCAGTCAGATACCAGGAATATTGTGCCATTCAGATACCAGGAATATTGTGCCAGTCAGATACCAGGAATATTGTGACAGTCAGATGCCTGTAATATTGTGCCATTCAGATGTCTGTGGTATTGTGCCAGTCAGATGCCAATAATATTGTGCCAGTCAGAGCCCAGTAATATTGTGCCAGTCAGATGCATGTAATATTGTGCCAGTCAGATGCCTGTAATATTGTGCCAGATACCAGGAATATTGTGCCAGTCAGATGCCTGTGATATTGTGCCAGATGCCAGTAATATTGTGCCAGTCAGATGCCTGTAATATTTTGCCACTCAGAGCCCAGTAATATTGTGCCATTCAGATACCAGTAATATTGTGCCAGTCAGATACCAGGAATATTGTGCCAGTCAGATGCCTGTAATATTGTGCCTGTCAGATGCCTGTAATATTGTGCCAGTCAGAGCCCAGTAATATTGTGCCAGTCAGAGCCCAGTAATATTGTGCCATTCAGATACCAGTAATATTGTGCCAGTCAGAGCCCAGTAATATTGTGCCAGTCAGAGCCCAGTAATATTGTGCCATTCAGATACCAGTAATATTGTGCCTGTCAGATGCCTGTAATATTGTGCCAGTCAGAGCCCAGTAATATTGTGCCAGTCAGATACCATGAATATTGTGCCATTCAGAGCCCAGTAATATTGTGCCATTTAGATGCCTGTAATATTGTGCCATTACCGTGCTCGTTATATACCTCCCTCCTCCCCCCTTCCCTAGTACTTACCGAATGCTTCTGCTCGTGTCCCCAGCCGGATGTCTGCACGGAGGAGGGAAACAGTCACCGGATGTGACATCCGGCGTCAGTTATTTATTTATTTTTTTCCGGTCGTCGCATCCAGCGGATGCGGCTTGCCGGAAAAAAAACGTTCACAAGCGCTGTGAACAGGGTAAGCAGGGGCTGGGGGCTCAAGGGACAGCTGCCTTGGGCCCCCCAGGAGTAACTAGGCCCAGGGCAGCTGCTCTAATTGCCCCGCGTTAAAGACGGCCCTGGCACAGACCTATTATTTTAAAGTAAACTCGGTTGGAAAGAGACCAATTAAATTATTTTACATGGTTTTATGCAACGTCCACTTTCCTTTTTCACTTCTCCTGCTAGCAACATCTTGTATCCAAGCATACATGTCATCTACCTAAGGAGGAATCTTTCAATCATGAGAATACATGTCCACAATTTAAAAGATTTACTAGAGCCAGTATCTCTAGGCTCTGAAGAGTCAGTGTATTTCTGGTGAGGTCATTAAGGCTGAACTGCTCTTTTTGTCCATATGAGGATATCAACTTGAAGCAATTTACATTGAAAAAATTTATTGAATTACATAGTTATTGGTACAATAAGTATTTTTGGTGCAACACATTTTTTTTATAAGCACTGATTCAATTTGTGTGTATTACTACGGCAGATGCTTTAGTGTTTGCTGCACATCTTTAGATGTTTATTAGATTGTAGGCGCCAGTATTACTTTCCATTTTTTCTTCAGTCAAACATTTGAAAGAAATGTTGAAATTAAAAAAAAGAGAGTGGCTTTTTCCAGCGCTTCATTAAAAATACATCAAAAGCATTTATGCAAAAATCACATGTTTTTGGTTCAGTAAAGAGGTGCAATCTATAATAAAATGTTAATTTGCCTTTAGCATTTTCGGTTGAGAGATTACAAACCAATTCAAGTCAAACCAAGTTTTGAAATAAATTCTTTTATTGTTCTGTTCACCATTATAATAACGATTACCCTGCTAGATTTATCAGGTTCGACGATTCACAAATATGTTAATGATCAGAAAAATATTGGAAATCTATGCAGTCATCCAGCCTGAGGCTTTTTAATACATGCACTGGTAAAATTACATTAATATCAAACATAAAAAATAATGTCTTTCTACAAATTACACAAATGCTTCCAATACAGTTGTACTTCCTAAAAACATAGCAGATTCACATGTGTGTACATTCAGTTCTTTAACCAATCAAAGTTTCCCTACCTTCTGCTGATTATGTAACCCTGAAGTGCTAGCAGAAAGAGACAGTCTGCAAATGAATCAGCTTTCATGCTTCATAGACAAATACGTAAATATTACATTTTATGTTATCCTCATACAAGGGTCACTGAACATTTCACTTGTGCTTAACATTTGATACATTTTTAAATTAGTAGCACCAGTAAAAAAAAAAAAAAGATAATAAAGTTGCTCTTTAATTTCAGAGTAAACATAACGCATCCAATATAAAGAATTTCCATTCAGAACGGTCACATACATCAAGTAGCCGTATTTATGTCTCAGCATGTCCAGTTTAGACGTATTGGCAGTTTTTTATTTCTGTACCCTTGCACGACTGCAAGGATTCATATCTTCATTAATCCTGTGACTGCTGCCTGCAGGGAGGCCATTGTTCAACAATGCAGTCAGCCATGCGACAAACATCCCCCCCTGCTCTGCATTACACCATCTTCAGCAGTTTCTTTTATTTATGAATACTTGCCTTAAATCGGAGGATTGCCGAAAATATAACAACCAGCAATGTTAAAGGACAACTAAAGCAAGGGTTAATCAATAGTTTCCCCTTCTTTCTAGATAAATGCACTTTTAGTCTCTGCTCTACCCGAGCGCTAAGCAGACCCAGTCAGGAGGCTGACACTGTCAGCGGGCACACATCCAGTCATAGCTGGTGCTCATCCCGCTTGTCTGATCTGCGATTGTATACAGCAGCTGTCTCTTTCTGCTAGTGAAGAGTTAACTCTGCTAGTGCTAGTTAATGTCTTCTCTGTCTCTCTAAACTAGCACAAAGACACAGTCACCGACCAGACCAGGCTGCTTGCTTCCCAGGGCGGCATAGCAGCCGGCCTGAAGATAAACTGGCATGTACTATCAGAAATACATGCCAATTCATCCTTCTACAAGGGGCAATACATGTTTCACTTGTGCTGCTAGAGTTGTATGTTTAATTGTTTTTGAAAACAGACAGTGGCATTTACCTTATACTATCACATTCTTATCACCCCAGTGCTGGTTACCATGTTATGTAATGCTTTTTCTACTTTGTTTCTCTTTGCTGTAATCTTGTATAGTTCCATCTGCCCAGATGGATTACAGCACAGTACTTTTATTTTAAGCACCATTAAAATGTCCATCTTATCACTAGAAAACATGCCCTTGTCTGCATTCATGTGAAGATAGTGTACATTTGTCCCTTGCAGACAGTGACGGAGGGAGTGCTGCTTATCACATTGATAGGTACAGTACAGCTCAGTGTCTCAATGTTTATGTTGTGTGCTTTCTGCCAGGTTTCACAAGGTCACACAGATTTAAAAAAAAAAGTCACAACAGTTCAAGCAGTCACATGATGAAACCACACACCAGAATTTCCCTGTACTTGTTGCACAGTATCCGTTTATTTTCCTCTTTCTAACTGGCCAGAAAATACTTTTTTTTTTTTTTACCTGTGTTTGCAACAAATTCACAGTTCTTGTTTTCTAAGATGCACTTACACTTCACTTTCCCTATATATCGGTAAAATGTGTGGCTCTTTCTACAATGTTTGCTACCAAACATTCTGCTGTATTTAATAAAATGTAGAGTCATGGACTTTTCTCACATATCTCTCATGTACACTGTCACATTTACTCACATACTAACTTTCCCATCCACATTGAATGTGAACCCAGAAGCTAACATGTATGTCCTGTGAAGTAGAGCTTTTGGGAGCTCAATGTGACTTCTGGGAGTTTAGAGTGGATAATGTATGCTTTTGATACTTCATGTTAGAGCTAATGTACATGTTTACTAGCAAACATTTTGCCTTGAGGGATTACAAACGTACCCATTGTTCACATACAGGAACTTTACAAATGGGATGAACAGGCCATTTATAATCTACCATGTTATCAACATATTGGTGACCTTTTGTCGAAACAGTAAGAAAAACAAATGTAAAAACGTAAGCAAGATCCATCTTATTCATTGTCCTCTATTCTGAATGTATTACTTTAAGTGTTGTTGTAACCTAAGCATTTATTTACACAAATCAGTTTAAAACAATATGCCCAAGAGATATTATTTTCCCCTTCCCAAACTGTAGTCAATTTAGCGGCGATAAGCAATTGACGATATTCCTTTTTTTCAGTACTGGAGTAGCCATTTTGGAATTTTTAAACGTCTGAGTTTCCTTTCCACAAAGGCAGTTACTAAAAAGAATGTTGTGTGCAGCCAACCAGAAGTCAGGATGTTCTGAGTTGAGCTGATTAACTCTGAGCATTCCACCGTGCAGGGGAGAGGGAAGAATAATGCAACATTTCCAGTTGTGTCTATGGAAATGTGACAGGAAGTCTGTCTTTGTTACAAATACATAATTACAATTTTCTTAAAGAGTTAAACGTTTCTAAAAATGATAAACAAAATGTCTAGGCAGTTAAAATCACTATGACAGTACAAAAAAAAAAATGTCTGATGACAGAGGCCCTTAAGAAAAAAGTAAACGCAGCTTGTATGTTCCTTTATAAGGGTTGTGGTGCACATTCTGTAATTACATTCGCTGGTACTGACTGTATTGTACCTCTTTACCTTCCCAAATGTCTGGCTGGGAGGAACTTGCTGATAACACAGCTCTTTGTGGCTGTTCTAGGTCTGTACAACTTCCTGCAGTTCTCACCATCCACAAGTTCTGAACAAAGAGGTACAAAAAGAGAACATACTGTTTTGGTTCTGTTCATTATTTTCTATAACAGTGCCAGGGTACACTGTGGTACGTGCAATAAAGTGTTTTTTAACACAGTGGACATGCTGTGATGTTGCCACCCTTTGATGGAAAAACATTTGACTCTTGCTGATTTTAAATTGAGCTCTATTTCTCGCTAGCACAGTGAGGATAGATTATGCGATTTCTTACAATTTAATGAAAATAAAAAAAAACGTATATTTATTTACAAAACAGTCATTTACAAATCTTAATTATCCAAATGTGCAATTAAAAATATTAACTCGAACACTTTGTTAAATAAATTTCTATAATACCTCATGGGACAACCGTTGGCAAAATATTAACTTGTGATTAATTGAAAGATCATATCAAGTGTCTGTGTTATAAGCAGCAATGTTTTAATGAAAGAAAACAAACAAGGCATCCTATCTAGTCCTCTCTTCTCTGCATTGTTCTAAAGGGTGGCAGACATGTTTGTTATTATCTTGGGTCAGACCTGTCAGATCACAGATTCTAAAAAAAACACACGTCTGCACCCTTATAGAGATGTACAAAAAGGCTCAGTAAAGTACTTTTTATATTCTTTCATGAAGGCATTTATATTTAAAATGTCTTCACTTAATAAGATTTTTTTTTACCTATGCATGTCATTTCATATACAAGACCTGGCTCTAACGAATGTGACTATCTTTTAAACATGTGTGTCTATGTCAGGCCATCACACATATTTATAGACTTTAGGAGCCAAACAGACCAATTCAGGAGCCAGTCGAGTTATTTTTAGGAGCCAGGAAAATGGTACTTCCACAGTGTTTTATATAAAATAAAAATAAAAGTTAGGAGCCATAAAATACTTTCCAAATTGTTGGTCCCTACCATATCGTGCTCAACCCAAACCTGCAATGTAACATGGACACGTGGACATGTGATAACATACTAGCATCTAGATATGGGGGAAGGTTGGGAAATCCCAGTCCCTCCTTGTTGCCAGCCCTATGTAACCATTCTCTGGCTATCCTGGGCCTTCTATCCACAAAGGAACTGTGCCCAATGAGAAGGTGGAATAGGGATGGGCACCATCTTTAGATGATACAGCCACTTTGGGACAATATAGGATTTTACAGAGCTAATTCTCCCCATCCATGATATATTCAGATTTTTCCGCAATTGTTTGTAGATCTTCAAATAACGGCAAGTAATTTAACTTCAAGATATCGCTAATCTCCCTGGGAACATTCACCCCCAAATATCTGATTGCAACACAGGTCCAAAAATAAGGGAATCTCGTTATAAACCTAGCTAACAGAGCTTCTGACATGTTAATATGCATTGCCTGGGTCTTCTTAATATTTAGTTTATAGTTAAATAATTTGCCAGAGGTAATTATTTCTTCTAAAACCTGCAATATTGACTTCTCTGGATCTGATAACGTTAACAGCACATCATATGCAAATAAGTTAATTTTACAAACCCTGTTGCCAACCTTAATACCCCATCACCCCCATTGAGCATCGGATCCTTACTGCCAAGAATTTAGGGGTCAGGCTTTAAAGGAGTGGCGCCACCCTTGGCACGTCCCATTCCTCACCCCGAACCAATCTCAATTAAGCCCTGTGCCGGCAATCTTTGCTGATGGTGTTGTGTATAAGGCCATGGCCAAGTCGATTAGGCTCCCCCTGAAGCTATATGCTTTCAAAACCTACTCTAGGAAGCTCCAATCAACCTGGTCAAAGGCCTTCTCGGTGTCTAGTGCCAAAAATACCAATTGGAGATTGTGTCTAGTGGTGTATTCAGAGAGATTTATAATTTTCCTAGTATTTCAACTAGATTTCCGGCCTTAATTGAATAATGCTTGATCATTATGAATAATCAATTAATTAATAGGTTATAATCTTGCAGCAATTATTGAGGCGTATATCTTGGTTAATAAGGGAAATTGGTCTGTAGTTGCTGACAAAATGACTATCTTTGTCTTGTTTGGGAATTGGTATAATAGTTGCCTGCAGCATCTCCGAAGTAAAACTGCGCTTTGCTCTTATCTCATTGAATACTCTCACCAGATGGGGGGGATATAACTGTGGAGATTTTTTTGTAAAACAGAACCAAAAATCCATCGGGACCCTGGGCCTTATTCAGCTTTAAATGATCAATGGCTGATGTAACCTCTTAAAGAGAGATGGGTGCCTTCAATTCGCTTCTCTACTTTGGGCTATATATTTATATTTTATATCATCAAAGGTTTTTATCTTTTGGTATCGAAAGATGGTATAAATCAGCATAGTAATCCTAAAATGCTCCACTAATGCCTTGAGGGCTAAGATGAACTTTATCACCATCAATAATCTTAGATATCCTAGCCCTCAAATAATCAGTTTTCAATTGGTTGGACATCATTTTGTCCGCTCGATTTCCCGTATAATACCTTTTTTGTCTAGCTCTGTTCGTCACCCTTGATGCCTTCATATAGATCCTTCAAGTCTTTGCTTATCTGATTTATTCCTCAGTTTATCCTCAGTCTTTATTATTTAGCCTAATTAAGTCTGCTAGCCTAATGTGTAGAGCTGACGATCTTTTGAGACCTTTGGCCCGAGAACCAAGCATTAAATATATATATATATATATATATATATACATACATATAAAAGGTTAGGAGCCAACAGTAATTCTAGGAGATACGGTTCCCTGGCCTTGGTCTGTCAGATCATTTATTTAATACGCAGAGTGAAAATCTCCCCCCCATTTCAGAAATTCAATTGTTCTGTCTCAAAGACCTATCATGTTGCTTTTTTGAAATCAGTCTTTCTTTTCAGAAAAATATGTACGGTATGTTTTATATTCCCTTCAATACCTTCAGGCACAAGGTTAAGACTTTGATTTCATGAAGGTAATTCATACACACAGGCATATGCTTTGAGTAGTAAGAATCCTTTGAAAAATGTGTGGCATGTCCAATGGAAAGCACATTGATATTGCCACAGCCAGAGGGCCTTGCAAAGCATTGCAACACAGCATTCTACTTTCTACTCAGAATTTGTAGTTCCTCTCAAATATAAAACAATGGGTCAGGACAGCTGTGTATGTGTACCTAATGCTATGCGAATTTGCTTTCAAAATTGCTTTCTTTTCCCTCTGGTTCCTTGCAAATACTAGTTTACCAGCACAGTCTACCTCAGTGAGCAATAAACCTATGCTTGTCAAGCTGTTGTTGATCTATGTCTCTAGTACAGCTACTACACTCTGCATTTAATTTGCAGCATTCTTCTATGTCTGCACTGAAAATCTCTTGCACAACTATCAAGCTTTCCTGAAAGCACACATGGACTCTGTGTGTGCAAAGATCAGCTTCAGCCTTGTTATGTCATCATTTTGCTTTCTTCAGACTTGCACAAACGTTGGTTTTGCTATTTTGTAAAAGCAGGACAGAGGTAAAGTGTGCAAATTTATAACATTGTTAGCTATATATAGAGAAACATTGTCAGAATGTGTCAGCAGGTGAGGACCATTTGGCCCATCTAGTCTGCCCAATTTTCTAAATACTTTTTATTAGTCCCTGGCCTTATCTTATATCTAGGATTGCCTATCCAATGCATGCTTAAAGGACAACTGGTTGCAAAAAATGAAGTTCTGTTTAACTGAAAAAATGACATAAATTGTAGGCATTTTATATAGAAATGCTTTAATGAAAGAATACAAATAAAGTACCTTATTGAGCCATCTTTATACTCCATAATGCTCTACCAGGAGGCTGCCATTTTGTTTAGAATCTTTGGTCAGATGGGTCACATCTTTGTTCATCTGAACCAAGGTGAGTGAAAATATATGGAGTAAAAAAAGGCTTAATAAGGCACTGAATTTGTATTCTACCATCTACACTTGATACAATCTTTCAATTAAAGATAAGATAATTTTTCTGCTACAGTTGGTCCTATAAACTCCTACACTGTGTTTACCTCTACCACTTCTTCTGAAAGGCTATTCCATATAGCTATATTCCATAAAAGCTATATTGATATAGCTTATTGATATACATCTTAATCTTTTGGCATTTTTTAATTAATTGAAATATCTGTTCATGCTTCATTCCAGGGACAATACTAATTAAATAAATACCTATGAAAACTATAATAGCATAGTGATGCATTTTTTCCTTGCTCAATAGTCAGTACTTTGCTGTAATCCTATCATTATATGCACTTGATAAAATAAATTGAATAAAGGTTTATTAAAAATAGAAAAGAAGGTATAAAATGAAACCTCATAGATGTGGGAACATTTATTCAGAGAGTATATTATTCAAATACATTGTGCTAGTTTGCTTAGAGTTGTGAAAGAGAATTATATATTGTACTGCTTTACAGAAGATTAGAACACAAAATACTTATTGCAATTACAGGAGATACTTTATTACCCCACTTGCATAGGTTGAATAACATAAATGTATTGTATGACAACTGTTTGTTGTAACTGCAACTCATTTGTATTGGATACATACTTTTATATTCACTTTTGTAAATACGGTATCATTGTATTGTCTGCTCCAAT
Source organism: Pelodytes ibericus (assembly GCA_036172795.1). Taxonomy (NCBI): domain Eukaryota; kingdom Metazoa; phylum Chordata; class Amphibia; order Anura; family Pelodytidae; genus Pelodytes; species Pelodytes ibericus. The sequence goes on along the minus strand of CM069861.1, from coordinate 157,291,083 downwards.
AAAAAATATAATTTAAATAAAACCCATAGAATTAACTTTGGAGTTATAATTTCAGTTGCCTTTAAAAAAAATAATAATCTACTAATCTACCTTTCTGGTATTTGGTTGGGAATAAATCAGTTACTGCCGACAGTCTTTTGATGGAAGGTGTAATAAAATTAGATTCTGTTTTGCAAACATTGTAATTTGTATCATCAGAAATTGGTACTCTTATTAAAAAATATGGTTGCTGGCTGTTTTCCCTGTACATGTTGCATGATACCTTGTTATATGTATTTTGACTTCTGATTCTTCTGCATGTGCATCTGCGTCCAGTTAGTATCACCAGATTCATACACCTGTGATTTCAAACAATGGACTCTTTAGATCTAGTAAAAGGTTGACACACCTGTGCTTAAGCAGACATTTCATTTCACTTTCAGAGTGGCAGTTGAAAACAGGGACAAGTGACTCCATCATCTAAATATTGTGTATACTTTGCATGTTCAAAACAAAAACCATGTATACATTGCCTTACCTGAATTGCATTCTAATGCATAAATTAAGAGAAAACTGTGTCTGAATGTGTCCTCCATGTCTAATGTTTATGGCATCACCTGTGGCTTGTTTTGCAGTGACCTATGTTTCAGTGGGAATCATGCATATTGCATGTCAATCACAAGATGATGTCATAACCTGGAGACACATTAAAAAAAAAACAGATTTTGCTCTAAATTTATGCTTTTGCTCTCAATTCTGCTAAAACAATAGACCATTTTTTATTCTCTCTATTTACACTTTAAACAATGTTAGGTGAGGGAAATCTGGGATAGAAAGAAGATAACACTGGGATGGTGGAGAGCAAACAAAATAAAGCACAAAACTGTGATGGCTATAATCCTACTTACGTAAAATGGCTCATCTGCTTTTAATCTTTTATTCCTTTACATCTCACAAAGAATTTATTTGAATATTTTGGGATTTTAAAATTTAATTAAATTAAATATTAGGATCTAAAACAGAAGTGAATTTATTTCACTTTGCTGTGATAGGAATTTTGTACATTGTGAAATCAGATCACCATTGTTCATTCTGATTAGATGGATTAGGAACTTCCTGGGAGCATAACTTTTACCATCACTAAGTTTACCAGCTTTATATCAACTTTACCCATGTTTTTTATGTCCATCGGTTTGGTCTTTGACCTACCTATGTAAACCTATGTAAACAGCCTTGTATTTTCCATTTCTACCATTTTGGTGCTCTTTGGCGCACTTCATTTCATTTATTGTTCTGGTATGTCTAACGTCATAATACCATGTTTCTTGTTTGTTGTGTTTTCCTGCATAAAGTTGTATGTTTTTTCTTGTTACCCAGATTCTAAATACAGCATTATAGTATATAACGGCTTGGTTAATACTCTGTGGCTTTTCTTTGCAGGCTGCAGATTGTAACATTACAGCTAAAGGAAAAGGAAGATGAAGTACAATTCTTGAGAAAACAGCTTGCAGGATGCCAACAAGAAGCAGTATTTGCATGTGGCCAGCAGCAGCTACTGAGGTATTTTGTATAAACATTTCAAACATGACTTGAATGAAGCATAATTAGTATATTTGATTGCTTAATATGAGCAGCATGGCAGAACAAATTACTTACAATTAAATTTGTGTGTATATTAGTGTTAAATTTGACAGCAAATTTTGATTTAGCTTTAGTCATAGTCTTTTGACTAAAATGCCATTTTAGTTTAGATGTATTTTAGTCATCTGAATTGTTTTAGTCTAGTTTTAATCGACTAAATCTCCAGCAGTGAGAGAGGGAACAGGCCTGAGAAGCCCGTTACCTAGTGTTAAGTTAACTTGCTAGGGAGATGGGAGGGGAAACAGTCACGTGACAGTACCAGGCGAATCAGATGGGGGAGTATCCTGCGTCTCATCCAATACAACTGCCGAGAGAGTCAGGGGACTGGGCTTTGACAGAGATCCATGGGAACTAGACCCAGATGTCCAAATAAGTAAATGCAATAGTCCCTCACTAACATTTTTGTCATGTTTTTGTCAGTTTCCGAAATTTACAATGGATTTTTGTCATCGTTTTAGTTCTATTAGCTTAGTTTCTATTTAGTTATTGTTTACTTTTTGTCACTGAAAACATGCAGTTGACGAAAACTATGACGAAATTGTTTATTTGGTGAAATTAACACTGGTATAGAGAGAGGGAAATATTTGTGTATAGATATTATGGGATTGGTTTTTTTTTTGAGAGAGAACAAGAGGATAAATTGAATATTTGGCGCCATATTTTAGAAAAATTTCAAAAGTCAAACTTCCATTTCAAGCCAGATTAGTCTATATTGAGTAGACACTTATATGTTTTTATGTTACTATTTCTTCTCAGACATACAACACATGTTTTTACAGCAAGGGAGAGAAATCTATTCCATTAATCTAGGGAAGCCAGTTAGTTATATGGTTCAATTCAAGTTGAACCACTTTTGACCTGTGTATGGAATAGCGTGTTTGATCATAGTTTAAAGCACATCCGTCTTTCTTTTAATGTGTAAGACATACACAAAAGAAGTCTGTTTTAAAATTCAAAACCGATTGGGTAATTAAACCCTTACTTTTAGCAGAAAAAAAATGATAAAGTGAGCATTGAGATGCCAGTCAAAGCTTAGCAATTGTGGACAGATTATAGTTTTGATATTATAAAAATGGATCATACACAACAGCACACTTAATGCTTTCCATACCTCCTGCTATTTTATGGCAGTAAGTCGTGCTGCAGGGTACGCCATGGATTGCAAAATGTTTCTGTTTCTTTTCGAAATGATCCCACAAGTGAGACGTATTATCCATTGCAATGTTATTTCTGTTATGGGAGATGCCATTCAACATTAAAAAAAAAAAATGTGGTCATTTGAAAAAATCCTACAGACATGTAAAAACACATCTTGTTTTAAATCATTTTATTATAGGAAAATAGTTATAATAAGATCATATGACATTCCAGGAGCAAAGCAGTAGTGACTACCGTAAAAATAGCTAGCTCCTGAGTAAATTAAACCAAACTTTGTACACCATCTAAGGCCCAAATATTTTGATGGGCTCTTCAGTGGGTCTATGTCTTCAAAATTTTACACATGAACATTGCCATCATAATGCTGTGGTACTCCAGATGGTGAGAGAGGGACTAAATCCTCCAGGGTCACTTTTAATCAGGCAGAAGATTACTTCTGTGTGATTAAAATCTTTAGGGTTCTTTTCCATCAGGCAGCACTGATTGGTGTATGGCGTCTCTAACATACCTACAGGCAGGGGTCAAGTCCTGGGAAAAAAAGTGTGGGTACTCACACAAAATCCACTGCGACCCCCCCCCCCAAATATATATTTCACCGAAGTGAATTCAGTGAATTTTGCCCCTCTATGCCAGAATTTTGCCCCTCTATTTCAGGATTTTGCCCCTCTATTTCAGGATTTTGCCCCTCTATTCCAGTATTTTGCCCCTCTATTCCAGGATTTTGCCCCTCTATGTGCCAGGATTTTGCCCCTCTATGTCAGGATTTTGACCCTCTATTCCAGGATTCTGCCCCTCTATATGCCAGGATTCTGCCCCTCTATATGCCAGGATTCTGCCCCTCTATATGCCAGTATTCTGCCCCTCTATATGCCAGGATTTTGCCCCTCTATTCCAGGATTTTGCTCCTCTATGTGCCAGGATTTTGCCCCTCTATGCCAGGATTCTGCCCCTCTATATACCAGGATTCTGCCCCTCTATATGACAGGATTTTGCCCCTCTATATGCCAGGATTTTGCCCCTCTATGCCAGGATTTTGCCCATCTATTCCAGGATTTTGCCCCTCTATGAGCCAGGATTTTGCCCCTCTATGCCAGGATTCTGCCCCTCTATATGCCACGATTTTGCCCCCCTATGTGCCAGGATTTTGTCCCTCTATGTCAGGATTTTGCCCCTCTATGTCAGGATTTTGCCCCTCTATTCCAGGATTCTGCCCCTCATATGCCAGGATTTTGCCCCTCTAAATGCCAGGATTTTGCCCCTCTATATGCCAGGATTTTGCCCCTTTATATGCCAGGATTTTGCCCCTCTATGCCAGGATTTTGCCCCTCTATATGCCAGGATTTTGCCCCTCTATGTGCCAGGATTTTGCCCCTCTATGCCAGGATTTTGCCCCTCTATGCCAGGATTTTGCCCATCTATGCCAGGATTTTGCCCCTCTATGTCAGGATTTTGCCCCTCTATATGACAGGACTCTGCCCCTCTATTTGACAGGATTTTGCCCCTCTATGTCAGGATTTTGCCCCTCTATGCCAGGATTTTGCCCCTCTATATGCCAGGATTTTGCCCCTCTATGTGCCAGGATTTTGCCCCTCTATGTGCCAGGATTTTGCCCCTCTATATGCCAGGATTTTGCCCCTCTATGTCAGGATTTTGCCTCTCTATTCCAGGATTTTCCCCCTCTATATGCCAGGATTTTGTCCCTCTATGCCAGGATTTTGCCCATCTATGCCAGGATTTTGCCCCTCTATGTCAGGATTTTGCCCCTCTATATGACAGGACTCTGCCCCTCTATTTGCCAGGATTTTGCCCCTCTATGTCAGGATTTTGCCCCTCTATGCCAGGATTTTGCCTTTATATGCCAGGATTCTGCCCCTCTATTTGCCAGGATTCTGCCCCTCTATATGCCAGGATTTTGCCCCTCTATGCCAGGATTTTCCCCCTCTATATGCCAGGATTTTGCTCCTCTATGTCAGGATTTTGCCCCTCAATATTCCAGGATTTGCTCGTTTAATCCACCCTCCTCCCCCTTCCCCAGACAGTACTTACCTCCAGTCTTCTCCTCCGTGCATCTTCCCCCCTGCACGGAGGAAGGAAGCTCCGGTCGTCACGTTTTTTTTTTTTTTTTTTTTTACTTTATTGAGGTCGCGCGACTTCTAACAATAAAGTTAAAAAAAAAAAACGTGACGACCGGAGCTTCCTTCTTCCGTGCAGGGGGGAAGATGCACGGAGGAGAAGACCAGAGACAGAGAGCAACAAGGAGGTAAGTACTCACCATCTCCTTGGTGCTCCCTGTCTCCGTCCAGCTCCTCCGTGCAGTCTTCTTCCCTCCTGCACGGAGGAGGGAAACAACGCCACCGAATATGACTTGTTGTCAAATCCGGTGGCAGTGACAGGAAGTCCTGCAGGAGCAAAGGGAACGGCGTTCCTGCCATGAAAAAAGTGCAGGAACGCCGTTCCCACGTGTTCCTGCAGGACTTGAGCCCTGCCTACAGGAAGGCCGGAGATGATCATCTCTTCCCTGCTACTGGCTTTGGGTCCGGAGATGAAAATATTGGAGAGAGAGACGGTCTAAATAACATCTGCCTCATTAAAAAATACAACTTAGTGTTTAGTTCTGGGGAAGTAAAATGTTCCTAAATATTGCTGAGCCCTGTAACAAATAAAGATCATTGTGAATCTATTACCTCACTGTCCCTCTAGATTGTGAGCTCTGAATAGTGAAAGACTGTGTCATTTGTTTATTTGATGTGAAAAGAAATTAAAGTACAACTATTTTCAGCCATCTGTGCAACAGATGTGCACCTATCTGGTGAAAACACATTCTCACAATTATTTATAATTACATTAGAACTTCAAAAAAGAATCTATAATGATTTTTAGCTGGCAAATCAGAGCAGCCGTTTCAGAGCGGATAGTTCAACATGGCCACCTAACTCTAACCCTTACGCAACCCCTATCCCTACCCGACCTATGACAAAATGGCTGTGCTGAACTGACAGTGCTAAAAACGGCCGTGCAGAAATGGCAGCTAATAATCGTTGCAAATAGAGGGGCAGGGAGTTTACCATTCCTAAAGTGTGATGGTGTTGTTAGTCTTTTAAATATTAACCTAATTGTTTTCTGAATAATTTACAGTACATTAGGTAATTTTTATTGACCAACATTAAAGGACGTCTGGCAAGAAAATTAAGTTATGTTTAATTGAAAGATTGCATCAAGTGTAGACATTTTAAATAGAAATGCTTTAATGATTAAAAGTAAGTACCTTATTGAGCCCTCTTTACTCTGTAAAGCGTTGCAAAGTTCAACATGTTGTTTAGCATACTGGGTCTAATGGCTCAGATCTTCCTTCATCTGACCCAAGATGACCCCCACTGGTAGAACTATAACTGTAAAGAGGGCTCAATAAAAGTATTTTATGTATATTTTTTAATGAAATCATTTCTATTTAAAATGCTTTCAGTTAAACATAAATTATTTTTTTGCTGACCATTGTCCTTTTATACTTTAAGGTAGATGAGGGCAAGATGGACACTGGACTATGGCGGTACACAAGAACCAGTTTATCCAGCTTTCTATTTAGACTCTTAAATTGTAATGTCACTTGATGGGCCTTGCCAAAAATATAAAACAATGTGTTGGTGCTTTATCAGTAGATTAACCCCTTTGTGACGTTAGGACGTACTATGCTGTCCTGACTTTAATTGCCTTAAAGTCGTTAGGACGGCATAGTACGTCCTGTACTAAACAGCTCATCGCGGCTCCCTTAGATGAGCTGTTTTCGGATCCCGCTGCAGGCACTTACAGCGGGATCCCACCTGTCAGATGAGGCCACTTTGAGTGGCCTCAGTCTGACAGTGAAAATGTAGCCGGTGCTCAAAGCGAGCACCGGCTACATTTTGCTAAATCGCGCTGTACCCGAACTTCCGGGTTCAGGCACGCCTCCGTGACGTCACACGTGACATCCGGAGGTCTCGCGATTTTTTGGCAGGGACCCACAGGGTCTATTAAGACCCTGATCGGGTCTCTGCCAGAGTGTTCCTGGCTACAGATCACCTTGTGATCGGTGGCCAGGAACAAATCGTGACGTTTTGGTGCTTGCGTCATTTGGGACGCAAGCACCATGCGTCACGAAGGGGTTAAGACACAAAGTCTAACATGCAAGTACATGTGACTACACAGTTTGGATATGCAAACTGTGGGTTTTCCTTTGATATGAGATCAATAATATTTCCTTGCACAGTCTTGTGTTGTCTATAATTTCAAAACAAACATAATGGAATGTTTTTATTCTATTGATAACTTTGATTACTAATCCACCTGCCAAATGTTGTGCAGTTACTTAATGAATATATTTTTATTAATGTTCAACACTTAAACTGTGCTCCATAGATCTTCATACTTTTTCTACAGATGATCTGCTATACAAACTCATCATAAGATAGTTGAAAACACTTATTGAATAGAAACCATATGCAGACTTTTATCACCATCTGATTTCTATATTCTTTCTCGCTTATCAGTTTCTGTTTGATAACTTCAATTATTTGTATTTTCTCTGCTAGACCAATCTGTCTCTCTCTGTTCTATCGCTAAATCTCTTGGAACTCTATTCTGCGAGGTCTGTATAACTGCTAAAGTTTAAATATTAGGACCAATTAACTGGTAATTACACAGCCCTGTGTGATTACTCTGTATAAATAGACAAAATGCATGGTGTAATACTACAAGCCCGTACAACAATTAGGTAACACTCAAATTCCTCTCCAAAACAGCAAATATATCATTAAAAAATATATAATAAAATATCCTCACGACAAGAAAGTGATACCACAAGGAAAAAATAGATTGATTATCCTATGTTAAACATTGTGTAATCATATTGGCTGGGACCCAACTGTTGTCATGTATTTAGTTACTGAATTACCTCGTATGTATGAATGGCCATTTAATCAGCATATAGAATCACAGTAAAAACTATTCAAATTAATTCATGTTTACATTCATTTGGGTCACATTATAAACTTCATAATAAATTTAACTTAAATCAGACTGTCATACCTCGCAACCTTTGAACTTGCCTCCGCATTTGCACTGGCAGACAGATGGCGACCAACAGTGCGTGCGCTGTGCAGTGGGATAATTGTTCTGGGCCATCCAGTTTACAGCAGATCACTTGGAGGACATGGACTCTGCACAGTTTGTTTCCACTTCAGACATAAGACTGTAACTTCAGAATCTTGTCTGCAAATATCACAGTTTGTTCTGAATTGCCATGTGTGCACAAAATCAGTACATCTAATGTGATTCCAGCTCATCTAGAAGCATGTGATCCTGACATTCTAGGAATAAAGCAATAGGAATTTCTTTTTTTTTTTTTAATTCTGACAATTTCTGCATTCCTACCAGTAATATAGTATGTTAATAATTAAATGTATTTTTCGGCTACAATCTCTTACACCCACTTTGTAAAAAAGCAACAACAAAAAAAACATATTCTTGCCGTTTCAAAGCTTCCATGTTTTGAATTCCCGGAAAATTATGTCTCTCTGAGGCTAACTGATCTTCAGCAACTCTTAATGGGAGGACTAGGAAATAGAAACAGGTTTTCTTTCTGTTTATGGATTAATTCTAGACAGCAAATACAGTCCCATCTAATCCTGAAACAGAAAATCTAAAGTGTCATCTAATGTTGAGTCTTTGAATTATAGTTAAAACCATTTCAGTTGTCTTTATTTTTTTTTGTTCATTCTAGTGTCTTTTTCATATTCTTTATATATATTTAAATAATCTTTGCAATTTATGTCAGAATGAGTTAAAGAAATAAACTAAACTATGTCTTGTTTTTTATTGTGTGTGCATGGAGTGTAAAAATGATGTATAGTTTCAATTATAGGTGTGTGAGTATTACATGCAGTAAATTGTATGTGTGTGATTATCTACTGCATATACATTACACCAGGAGTGGCTAACCTCTGGCACTAGAGCTGTTGTGGACCACATTTTTCATGATGCACAGCCTGTCTTACATTCAAGGTCGTTTTATAATCTGACCCCAAATCGAGGTCAGATTATAAGACAGGGATCCAGGTCCACCGCAGAGCTGCAGGGGACCTGGATCCCCCTCTCTAACAGCCGGGGGATGTCTGCACGATGAGTGCAGACGCCACCTGCTCCCGCCCGGCACCACCGCCGGGTCCTTCCGGCTTCATCATAAAAGTCCCGGCGGAAGTGCCAGGCAGCAGAGGAGGATGTCTGTGCGTATCGTGCAGACATCCTCCGCTGCCTCCACTAGCCACCCGGAGATTCGGGTAGCCGGGGGGATGCCTGCACGATATCTGACAGCATAAAACTGGTAAATGTTCCTAATGTATTACTTTAAAAGAAAACACACTATTGTTACTATTTACTTCCCCCTTTCCCCACTACATTTTAAATTCTGTGCTTATTTTATAGCCCCATTTACTGAGCCATCAATTCACAATTTGACTATATGAATGTAACTATATTAATACTTATTATCAAATATTTCCAGTACCCAATATACACCTCTTTTATATATCTTTACTGTTCACAACACCTCTGTGTTTAAACATGACCGGCTATGAACATCTTAAGTACCATTTGCCTGGCACCTAAAATTGACTAAATTGTACAAACATTCGTCCCCCTTCGTATATTGGCACTTTCCGGGTCACAAAGGATAGTTATATAGTATATAGTAATAAGGGAAGACTATAACGTGTGCGTTTGATGTTGAACAATATATGAACATAATAATCCATTTCTATAAATAGGTTTTCAAACAACTTAATAACTATTTAGATCAAAACCAGGCAGCAGTGAAGCATGCTTCTGGTGACCACATGATCTATCTTATGTATACCACTGTTCAAAAGTTTGGGGTTACTTAGAAATGTTCTTGTTTTCCATGAAAACATGCATCAAATGAGTTGCAAAATGAAAAAGAAATATAGTCAAAACGTTGACAAGATTAGAAATACTAAGTAATGTTTTTTTAATATGAATTATAAATGCGTCCTTCAAACTTTGCTTTCATTGAAGAATCTTACATTTGCAGCAATTACAGCCTTGCAGAGTTTTTGGCATTCTAGCTGTCAATTTGTTGAAGTAATCTGAAGAGATTTCACTCCATGGTTCATGAAGCACCTCCCACAAGTTTGATCGTACGTACAGGGCCGGCCCAAGACATTGTGCTGCCTGGGATGAAAAACAAAATGCTGCCCCCCCCCCCCCCCCCACTCCCTCCAAAAAAGCCCAGAGTCATGATAATTCAAACTAAAATGAAACTTATCAGGAAGTGATAATTTAATGCAAGAGCACCTTTCTATATGCAAAATTATATGGCATGATTATTGGCCATGATTAAAATGTGTACCCTAAATGTTTGAGCCTTTAAACTTAATTTGAGTCATGCTATAGCCAAGTGGCCATATATTATGTTTTGGAGAACTGCACAGCCTATTTTCATAATAATATTTGTTTTACCATTTCTTTCTTTTCACCTTTTTATATGCCCACTAAAGCACTTCTTATATACATAATAAAATATTTTTTTCAAAGAGCTCACCCATAAGGTGAAATGAGAGTAATGGTAAATCATTATTATGATAATGGGCTGTGCAATTCCATAAAACATAAAGTGACCAGTGACCTATAACAAAATCCACATAGATATAATCAGTGTCAGAGGAGTTAACCCCTGGATTGCTTAACATATGTAGGCAGTGTCCGATGATTTAACCACTGGACGGATAGACATTTGGTGGCTAGACAGATATAGGCAGTATCAGAGGAGTTAACCCCTTGGGTGGCTAGACAGATCTAGGTAGTGTCAGAGGAGTTAACCCCTTGGATGGCTATACAGATATAAGCAGTATCAGAGGGGTTAACCTCCACACACTCACTCACACACAGACAGTCTGTCACATACACACACACACACTCACACACACTCTAACTGACATACACACTCACTCACACTGACATACACACACTCACTCACAGTGAAATACACACACACTCACTCACACTGACATACACACACTCACATATACACACACACTGTCAGTTTTTAACTTACCTGCTCCAGGCAGTGAAGGAGGGACTGAGCCAATCACAGGAGGCTTCTGAACTCTCAGCCAATCAGGAGACTTGAGAGGTCTCACTTGATTGGATGAGTCCTCCTATCAAGCTCCCCTGGACACAGGAAAAAAAAAAAGAAAGAAAAAGACTGCTGCATGGAGCAGCAAAGTGCCACCTCTGCCAGGGTGCCGTCTGGGGCAGCTGCCCCAGTCTGCCCAATTAAAGGGCCAGCCCTGCGTACGGACCACCTGTTGACTTTGCTAGCCTCTCCATTATAGACAGAATACCAGCTGATTGCTTCTTCCCTACCTTATAGCTTGGAGGTGATCGATAGATCCCTTGAATAACCTCCTCAGGTCACTGGATATTAAATATCAGTGGAGTCAGTTTCCTCATTGTGGAGGATCCAGCAGACATACCTTTCTTGCTGTGGGCCTTCAATTTACTGCAATTGTTGATTTTGCCTGGAGCCAGCTCAGCATCCAGAGTGGGCATAAACTGATTCATCGGAATATGACTAACTGGAGTATTTGCTACAACTGAGTGATCCCTCATATTAAGACTTCTTTCCACGTCCGTCTCAGTACACCCTCAGGCCTGACGTGGACTAGATAGTCTAACCAGGTGGACACCCCACCAGTTACAACTAGGGAAACTGATGAATACTTTTCAACCTAGGTTTTCATACAATGCCAATGTAAAAAGAAATAACAAATTTTAGTTGTAATTTTTTTCCCTTTTATTATAAACATATAAACATACAACAAAATTTTGCTACGAGAAATAAATATACATTCAATATATAAATAATCACATTAAACATTTCTCGAGGTTTAGAATATTTCAATATAAACTCGTCGGGGTAGCATCTATCACTACGACATTACAAAACAAACTAACATAATCTGGATGTCGGTGGGGTCAATCGAAACCTCTGGCCCTAATAACGGATTGATTTTTAGGTCCTGAGAGGGAGGAATATACGTGTGTCTTATTGTTAAATTTCTAAAAGCAAAAAAATATATAAATATCTTTGTATAGTTATGGCAGAGCTTCAAAATAAAGGACTATTCCAGTTTGGTGACTAGTCTGTTGATGCCTGTGGTTTTATTAGTACTGTATTTTAATAAACGAATGAATAGTGCAGTCTGGAATGCATGGGATGTATGTGATTGTTTGATCAATGACACTTCTTTATTGCTTTAATACAACTATTATATAAACTGTGGAAAAATATTTTGCAGACATATAGAATTCTTTGCATGATACCACTGAACATCCAAGTTAGTGTGTGTATAATTGTTTATAAATATAAATCTGCAAATGTTTTCATTTATCCACTTCTTAAATAGTGATGGTTGTTGTACTTTGCTCAAAAAAGAGGAATAAAAATAAAAATAAGAGGTGGAGATATAGAGGATAATATGTAGAAAAAGCCAATAGTTATGTTAAAATTGTTCCCAGTCTACTCTCAGTAAAAATCTATGAAAAGTGAATACATAACTGTTCTGTAGATTAAAAGGTACGAATAAGGAGAGAAATTGAGGAAGAAGTGGTAAAGAGACCAGGGTGGGAGGAAAAAGTACAAAATACTATGTAGTTTTTAATGAGTATGGTCAGAACTATACAAAATATGCAAATGTTTTTGGTAAAATTAGTAATACAATATCATAAAAATATATAGTATAAAATGGTACGGCAGGAAATAAATTCTAAACAATACACGTGCAATTGTTAAATTTGATATGCATATTTGATATACCGTAGTTAATATATGCCTGTTTGATATAGTTTTGACCATACTCATTACAAATTATAGTATTTGGTATCTTTTCCTCCCATCCTGGACTTTTCCATTTCTTCCTCAATTTTGCTCCCTTTTTTCCTCTTTCTTCTTATTCATACCTTATATTCTATAGCGCAGTTATTTATCAAGCGATAAAATGTCTAGCAGTTTTCGAAATGATGGCTGATATATGAATTTCATTACTTGAAATATATTGTACACTGTGTTGCGCGAATAATGTTCTTAGATAAGGTAGCTCTGCTGGTAAAAGCTCTGACTATATAGACCTATTCAAACCTCTGGGTTGTGGGTACGAATTCCAGCATGGTAAACTTAGCCCTTCGACCCCTCAAGGCCATTAATTTAACATCATTAAGGTGAGCAATAATTCTGAGAGTGAGTGCTAAAGGTGCTTTATTTGGTACCGGGAAAAAACAATCTATATAAACACTCGGTAAGTAAGTCAGCTGAAGGCAGCTCTGGCATATAGTACCTTGCCATGGGAGGCAGAGAGCCATACTAATTGAGGTGGGTAGTTGGATGCATGTTTATGTTACCCACATGGCATTTTGTCACAATATTGATGTTATCTCTGTCACCTGTCAGAAGGCTCCATGCCCGGCTGTCTGTTAGTTGTGGAAGTCCCGCCCCCGAGGGCCAGTTAAGTCAGAGACACCGCTGACAGAAATTAATGAACACATGGTGGATGGAAGACTGGTGCTTATTTCCATGTCCAACACTAATGCATTACTCACATTTTTTTTTCCAGTGAAAAGACAGCTAATCAGCATGAAAAATTAATGAAGGTTCTGTCACTACTGAAATTTCTGCAAACCGAACAAGTATCTATCAAGCTTGATATCAATACGATGTTGGCCGGTTGGCTATCTTTTAAAGGAGTTATTGGCAGTCATGTAGAAAATGCTTCAAATGCATATTCAGAGGGTGAGTATCAATGGTTAAAGGCTATGTTGTAAAAGGAAGCAATACTTTAAAGATCCTTGTACAGATGAATCTTTCCTAGCATGATTTGGGAAGGATGTAGACATTATATTTATAAATGGATCAACCACTCAATCTCCTAAAGATTAATCAGGGGTTCATTTCATCAGATACTCCTGTTATTCCCAGTATGGTTTCTCATCCCAGAGTTGCTTTATTTTATTGAGACTTGGCACCATGCTGTCCATTGGATTAAACTGAAGTCACTGCTATGAATGCATCACCAGCTTAATCTAGTGCATTTTCTGTGATCTAGTATATATTTGAAAATATTCAGACTACGACCATAGAGCAATCCCCATTGCCAGCAATAATATGTATAGGTAGTAGAGGAATTCAAATGAATGGCCTATTGGCATTAAGCACTATATGTGCCAAGAAAACATTTCACACATTATTACACACGCAACCTATCCCATATACACGGGATACTGCATATGGATCCATGGAGTTATACGGGTAATACAAATTCTGATCCTACCACCTGTCACAGCAGGGAAACTTTTCCCAATCTTCATTATTAAAAAATTAATAATTTTATTAATATTTGTTCAATGTAAACAATATATTTTATGAAGAGAAATCATGGCCACTTGAATTGTAAAGCTTTGGTACAAAATAGAATTGATTAACAACAATTTGAGGCCCACTCATTAAATGTACATATGAATCAAGCATTATTATTTAAATACAGCAAGGGTGGGATATGACCTTAACAGCACAAAGAGGATACAAAGGGGGTAATGTATAAAAACTCCTGCACTGCAAAATGTCGGGAGCTTTATAAAAAGGCGCAATCGCCATTTGTTATATATAACAACGATTGCACCTTTTTATAACTCCCGACACTTTGCAGTGTGGGGAGAGGGGCAAACCGTGTTTGCTGGAGGTTTCCCAAAACAAATCACATGATTTTCAGCGACGCAACCAAAATCTCGCCTTTAAAATAGCGAAAGGGTCTAAACCCATGAAATACAATGAAATTCTCAACCGTCATTAAATGTTTGCTAATTCATGATTGATAATGTCCTGTGGATTTGGAGGTTACTATTAGTAATTGTGGACTTAAATAATAATGAAACCATCAAGGAGATCTTGGAAACCATCCAAACATTGACCCCCTGAGAGCAACGAAACTGATATGAAAATCTTATTCAAAAAGGTAGCATAGTGGTTGTCTAAACAGGTAGATCCAGGCAAGAGAGACCTGTAAATGGAAGTTGTGCTGCCCCAAGGACTTTGGCTACTCGGTAAAATTATATTAAATGTTGTGCTGCCTCTTCTGTGTTTGAGGAATTTGTCCACGTTTGAGAATCATGTGGCCACTGCAGGCCTCTTGTCCTATAAATAGATTAATATTATTAAAAAATAAATGTGAAAGGAAATGAAAATGAAAAAATTAAATACCCAAATGTAACACAAAACAAGACTGTTAATAAAATTAATCAGTCTTTTATCATGTTATCACGTATTTAATTAGTGTTATATTAAAATGCTGCTCTTCTTTGTGCAATTATTATTATTATTAATGTTATCAGGACACTAATGGTACAAATGCTACAATGGTACAAAGTTCAAAGGAAATTGAGCCTCACTGGTGCAAGAAAATGTATATATATGGTTATAGTCCTTCTATGGTTGCTTTGCACCTGCTGTTGAATAAATAGTTCTACCACTGTTAACCTTGCCATTGTCTTTTTTTGAAAGTTAATTCTGTACTGCTATCACATGGATGAAGTTGTCATCCTTGTAAGGATTGGAAAGCATATTAACACATCTGCTCTTGTCCCTGCTGTTATACCTTTCATAGCCGGGAGGGGGGCTGTTCAGTGTGGTCTGTGCCTCCATCCATGGCACAGACCACAATGAGCCTCACTGCGGTTCCTGGTTGAGCACCGGGATGCCAAGTTACCTATGCTTGGGTCACCCATACCATGTCGGCATCCTCCTCCAGTAAGGAGGACATCTTTAGTTTAATAGAGCGGGTCTAGGACACTTCTTCGCCGCATCTTCATCGCTGACAGTTCAGCGCGGCAGTTAGAACGCTGAACTGCCAGCAATGAAGAATAACGTGGCCGTTTCATCGCGGCCGCGGCTATGTAAGAGCTGACAGTTCAGCACTGAACTGTCAGCTCTTACAAATGTAAAAGTAAAACGAAAATAACCCCCCCTAATAAATGATTCCCAAACCCCAATACTAAAAATACCCTAATACTAACCCCCGACCCCTAATACTAACCCCCTAAACCCTAATACTAAAATTAACCCCCTAAACCCTAATACTAACCCCCCCACCCCTAATACTAACCCCCTAAACCCTAATACTAACCCCCGATCCCTAATACTAACCCCTAAACCCTAATACTAACCCCCGACCCCTAATACTAACCCCCTAAACCCTAATACTAAAATTAATTTAATTAATTCTAAACCCCTAAACCCTAATTCTAAGCACCCTTAAACTAAAATAGGTAAAATACTTACCTTTAGCGAAGAAATGTCCCGCGATGAAATCTCCAGCGACAATCTGTGTTGTGCTGCAGAGTTGGCGGTGAAGCGGCTGCGCGGAAGCAGCCGCGATGAAGAGTCCCATCACCTAATAGAGCACCCATCTGGTGCCTGTGCCATTAAGAATGCCTGGGTGTGGTGCACCCCATTCACCTGCCTAGGTGTGTCTTTCACAGCAGCAAGGGAAGCAATATGACACCCCCATTTGTTGAGCTGCGCAATGAATAAATTCTTCAACAACAAGTCAACCCACTAATTTATGATCATCATCATAATGCACCTATATATGAGAAGATCTGTTTAAGCATGGAAATAATGTGAAACACTCTTAAGGAAATAGCACACATTCCTTACTGAAAGGTTAAACTCATTAATATGAAACACAAATACTAGAAATCCAAACTGATATACTGCGCTCATAGTAGACTTTATGCGCTATGTTTCTTTGCTATAGTATTAAACAAATATATACTTTGCAGTGCTTGACATTTTTCAGATTACTTTACTTTTTCTCTTTCCTGGGATTATCTCCTTTTAAATAACCATTGTGCAACTCAATCAGACAATGTTTTAACAATTTTTTTTGCTTTCCCGACCAACAAAATTGTGACATTATACCTTGATACATTGGCACTAAATAATTCTTTGCTTCACTTTTCCACTTAAAGGGGCATTGCACCTTTTTTTTTTTTAACCCTGGCTTCATTGAAGGAAGCTGCCATCCTTCCATAGGAAGCAGGCAGCAGTCTATATTAGAAGCACAAGTGAAATATAAAGTTTAGTGTTCCTTTAAATATATTTATCCCCATTTGGGATGTGATTTACCTGAAGGATAACAAGTTGCACTAGACACAGTATACTAGAGTTGCCACCTTAGCCCTTTTTTACTGACCGCATATAACTTTTGTATGCTGCCTTGCACTATAGGTAGAAGTCATATGGAACCAGATGGAAATCCATTAATTAATCAGCGTGGTTCTGTGGCGTCTAATATTTCCCTGAGTTTAGAAATAGCCAATGTTTACATGTTTTCTGTTGTTTTTTGACCTACAGTGACGTACCAGGTACACCATGTGTCATTAAGGGGTTACAAACTTTAGGCTTTGCCTGTAGTGCAGCTTTTAAAGTTGCAGATCTACTCAGATTTTCACTTGTGCTCTTTAGAAGCAGAAGTGTAAAAAAATATATATATTTAGTGGCTCTTTAACGACACAGTAGTTTTATTGTTCCCTGGACTTTGTCATGTGCATGTCATTTACCCTTATATTATAAGGTCAAAAAGATCATTATGTACCTCTATTTTGATTTGCAGTTTACAATAATGTTGAAGTTTGTTTTATTTCTGCTTACAACTTAAGGAGACCTTTACCATTTTAAGGGACGTGTACACTGGGCTTGCCACCGTGGCATCAAAAAAGGATGTTATGTTTAATTGAAAGATTGCATCATGTGTAGGTATTTAACCCCTTAGTGACATGACTGTTCAGACATTTTTGTACCCTATGTGATGATGGCTGTTTTAACATTTTTGCTGTGTTTGTGTTTGGCTGTCATTTTCCACTTTCTCATTTAATGTACCCACACATACTGGTTTTATTGCCATAAAAAGGGCTTTCTTAAGAACCCATTATTTTTCATCATATCATATAATTCACTATAAAAAAAATCATAAAACATGGGAATTTTTTTTTTTAAAAAGCACTTTTTCTATTTTTGAACTGACAATTCTTTTACAAAATTACAAATGGTAAAAAGACCCCCATATAATAAAATAGTTTAAAAACATTGTCCTGAGTTTTTAGAAATATGCATGTTTACAAGTTTTTCTGTTATTTATGGTTTATAGGGCAATAATCAAAAGTAGTCTTTTTTTTTTGTTTCCTAACATTTTCTCCTACTGTGACATTTTGACTCTAACCCTAATCCATGTGTAACCCTAAGTGGAACTATAACCCTAAATTTAAAACTAGGGTTAAGCGATCTGCGGTTAGTTCTGTCCTTTTTTTTCAATGCAATGTTGCTGACTGTCCCTAAGGGCAGAGCGACGGAAGTGAGCATGCTTGCACTCCAATATGGCTCCCGCCATTAGCGAGTTGGGTACAAAGCATGGCAGCGATCATTGTTTGCTCCCTATGCGAGTTTCGCCATAGGATGAACTTTGTCACTAACTGACATACTTTGTGTGACGTACCTGGTGCGTCCATTGTCACAAAGCAGTTACCGTATTTTTCGCCTCATAAGACGCACCTGACCATAAGACGCACCCAGTTTTTGGAGGAGGAAAACAAGAAAAAAAAAACTCAATATGCCAGGATTTAGCCATTCAATATGCCAGGATTTTTCCCCTCACTATGCCAGGATTTAGCCATTTAATATGCCAGGATTATGCCCCCCACTATGCCAGGATTTTGCCCCTCACTATGTTAGGCTTTAGCCACTCAATATGCCAGGCTTTTGCCCCTCACTATGCCAGGATTTTGCCCCTCACTGTGCCAGGATTTTGCCCCTCACTGTGCCAGGATTTTGCCCCTCACTATGTCGGGCTTTAGCCCGGAGGAAGGAAGCTCCGGTCGCTTTTTTTTTTCTTCTAAACTTTATTGAAGTCGCGCAACGTCAATAAAGTTAAGAAGGGGAAAATAGCGCCCGGAGCTTCCTTCCTCCGTGCAGGAGGTTAGACTGCACGGAGGAAACAACAGAGAGAACACAACGGAGAGCAGCATGGAGGTAAGTATTCACAAACATTCGCTCCATAAGACACACAGACATTTCCCCTCACTTTTGAGGAGGAAAAAAGTGCGTCTTATGAAGCGAAAAATACGGTAAATAGAATTTTTTTTAATAAAAAAATACAAATACAGTACGCTATTGAGCCCTCTTTGTTGTGTAGCTCTATCAGGGGCTGACATGGTTAAAATCTTGTGTCTAACTCCATCTGACCAAAGATGTCTGCCCCCAGCAAGAGCTATACAAGCAAAGACTCAATAAAGTACTTTATTTGTATTATTTCATTAAAGCATTTCTATTTAAAACATTTGCACTACATGCAATCTTTTAATTAAACATCATGTGTTTCTAACTGTTGTCTTTCAATAGTAAATCCAGGGTACTTTACATTGACACAAAATGATTTTGGATTCATTTGTCACTTTAAATCCTGCAAAGATAACGTGTGCTAAATCATGACATTGAGCTGTAAATACAAAGGATAGTATTTAAGTGTCCGCACTTTTCAAATGATAAAGGAGGAGTAATTTCACCACACACCATGTCGTGTTGTGTTTGTGCTATACTTGTTATTTGTATTGTACTTGTTACCTTAGTTTCAGTTCCTCAGAAAGCAGCATGCCTATTACTTCTGAAGAAACCATTGCTTCACACCACTTCTATTTCTATGACATCTGTGTCATAAGTTCATGTTTATCTCATGCCACACAAAAACAGAAAGCAATATCTGTCTTGATTAATTTTTTTGCTTTTACCACAAGTTTTTCTGTTTGATCTACTTACTAAATAAGAGTAAGGTAGAAAAGTAAAATGACTATTCTCTATGTATTTCATTTGGTAATGCGGATAACATGAGCAAAAATATTGCTGTTGTATAGAGCAAATAGTGGTGTTTTTTTTTTTACTGTACATATAATTAAAGGGAAACTACTACTTACATAAGATGTAACTAGACTACCTGAGCTTTTAAAACAAATGCATACATAAAACAAATAACAGTTTTTTTTCTATGTTTGAATTAATTACATATAAAAGGAAAAATAAAATTAGGTGTCCATCTCCAGCATCCATTTTGAGAATTGTTCCCATGATGGAACATTCTCTAAAATCTTCCAGCAAGTGTCACTTTACAACTGGGGCCACAGCCTACACGATGATGTCATAAGATCAGTGGTGTATCTTGATTTTGTGCTGCCCTAGGCAGACAAAATCCGGGCACCCCCCTACCCAAGCTGCACACCCACGTTACACACCTAAGACATGCCCCATCACCTCCATTTCATGACCCCACGTCACACATAACATTCAGACTCACATCAAGCTCATACTCCCATCACACACACACTCCTACTCCCATCACACTCAGTCACACACTCCTACTCCCATCACACTCAGTCACGCACTCCTACTCCCATCACACTCAGTCACACACACACTGACTCCCATCACATCACACACACGGTCTCCCATCACACACACTCTGACTCCCATCACACTCAGTCACACACACTGTCTCCCATCACACACACTCTGACTCCCATCACACTCAGTCACACACACTGTCTCCCATCACACACACTCTGACTCCCATCACACTCAGTCACACACACTGTCTCCCATCACACACACTCTGACTCCCCAGCACTTACCTTTCCCTGGTCCCTGGTGGCTAGAGGCAGGCAGCATGGTCCCTCCATGCTGCCTGTTCGGCTCCCCGGTGATTGTGCCGACAGGTCAGGTGACCGGGCGCGCGTATGACGTCAGCGCGCCCGTCCCGTGACTGTCGGCACTTCCGTGTCACACTGCACGGAGAGCCGAACAGGCAGCACGGAGGTTTCTCTGTGCTGCCTGTTCGGCTCCCCGTGCAGCCTGGCAGGCAGAGCGATGGTGAGGGGGGATCTTCCGGTCTTTTGTATTTTTTTAAAGGGCCGGGTTTTTTTTTTTTTTCAGTGCTGGGGGCGCTGCCGCCCCCAAAATTTGCCGCCCTAGGCATCCGCCTAGGATGCCTCGCGGTAAATACAGCACTGCATAAGATACACCACTGCTTTCTTACTGACTCCTGTGTAACACTAGTGGGCAGGACTACATGACTCTGTACAACTTTTTTTTACCTGCCTTTTTCAACACAAACAAAGGAGACTGACCTGGTCAAACAGGATAATAACTCCTCCTCCTTGTGATGTAATAGTTACATTACCCTCCCATTCAATGGAAGTCTATGGTCAGAATTCAGACTTCTAGACTTCATTCTGTGTCTCCAGCCCCAAAATGAGATACTAGTGATGTAAAATCACTGGGGCTGGGACCCAAAAACACTATATTTCACAAAGCCCAGTCACACTTGTTTAGTAAAGTATTTCAGAAAATAAACTGTGGGGTGTGGACAGTTGTGTGACATCACTAACATCCCTAGAGCCCCCTATCCGGTGGGCTCTCTGATTCACTCCAAATTTCTGCATAGAGTAGTAAATGTTATTTTGTGAGGATCAATGCCTAGTAAAAAACAACCTTCTATAGGGTAGTTTTTAAGTCCAGTATTGGAAAACCCCAAAAATTACAAAATAAGACTGTCGGCTTTGATATGCATTGTATTACTCAAGTATTTCTTCCTTAAAACGAAGATGATCTTTTAAATAATAAAGTTAAACATGAATAAAATTGTGGGGTCTGTTCACCTAGCAGGGAATGATGGTAAATTAATAACAAAGTACTAAGTACCCTGTCCTACACCCACCAACTCCCCCTCTCACCCCACCCACCCAGTCATGATGACACTTAGAATGCCAGGTATTTTGACTCTCTATGAGTATATGTATGTAAGTTTAGGTAAAATGGCAGCTGGAGTCATGTGATAAATTCTGCAATGTTGCAAATTTTTGTACACTGTTGTCTATACAGTTAGAGAAGTTTAGAGTTGCATAGTTGCCAACTGTCCCATTTTTGCCGGGACAATCCCGGCAATTGGGAGCATGTCCCGGTGAATTATGCTAATTATGTGGGTTGGGCAGTGGACGAAGATTTGGGGGCAGTGGCTGTGGAACATTTTTGATAACTGTACTGCAAAGTGTCCCTGGATATTTTTTATCAATGTTGGCAACGATGGAGTTGTGTGATATTATTGCTAAGCCTTACATTTCATGTACATGTATGGAGTACCATTCACATAACATGATGCTGATTCAGCTGCAGAATGAGTCATATGTTTGCCCATTGTTTTCTATAGCCTGGTTCTATAATCATTTTTCCGTTTCTATTTGAACATGGTTAAGCTGCAGATTTTGATAGGGAATGTTTTGTTCTGCTTCACTGATGGTGTCATTCTGATTCAAGCGGGAAAGGAAGTTTATTTCCATGCAAGCTTATGCTGAGAGTCCTGCCAAAATGACCTCTTCTGTTTGCATTACCCCGCCTCAGCCTTCACTCTGTACAGCTGAATATGATTAACTCACTGTCTACTTAACCTCCATTATTATGTACACAACCTGATTGAATTGTTTGAAAAATAAAATTTAGCATGTGCTCATTGTCTGTAAGGGCATGTTGCAACTATAAACATGTAACAACATTCAGCATTGTTTTATTACATCTCTCATAAACCTTGGTTAGCCTCAGCTGGAGGACTGCATTATGTATTTACAGCCAGCCAAAAAATATACGTTTTTATAATTTCAAAACAATCTGATCTAATAGTGAAGCAAAACTTTAAAAATAAATGTTTCTAAATGGCGTGGGAGTCCAAGAAAGGGAGATCTATCAGGAAAGGAAGTTAGCAGTTGTACCATGTATGCCACAATCAGTGCAAGTACAAAAGGTATTTTAAAATGTCTTAAACAACCACATATAAACTGTGAAAAGGATTTTAAAATGTTTAAGATGATTGCTCCACTATTTTAATTGAAAAAAGCACAAGAACTGTTAAATAGATAAACATTGGCTGTACACTGTATAACGAGAACCCAGTTCACTGCTACCATTCCATGTCTTTACTCAGATGTCCTTTATTAAATGGGATATACCACACCTTCAGGCAAAACAGAGAGATCCCTTATAGTCCTTGCACTTCCTGTTTGCCAAGGACATTTATAGAAAATGACATATTTATGCTCCCTCTGAGCTCTTCGTTAGTTCAAGACTATAGCTACTTCGCATTGTATTTATAGAGCTGACATCTTCACTTTATTATACTTATGTGGTGTCTGAAAATATTGCTAAGCATTAACCCTTGATGTGTCGGAGTAAACAATGCATTGGTTGCATTCAAAATGTTACAAAGCCATTTTCTGCCCTCTCTGCTGTTGAAATCTGTGCAATAACTGCGATGCACTGATAAACATTTGTAATGTCGTCATTAAAGGGGCTCTGTCATTTAAAGGATTTTTTTTTTACTATAAATGTAGAGACTAAATGTTCTTTTGTCTTGTTAGCAGAATTGTGTAGATGAAGAGAAATGGATCATTGGTGTCAATGGTGTCTCCTTTTATATGACATACTTGACATCACTTGGTGTGTAGCTATACAGCATAAAGGTATTTTTGTAAATACTATTGCCTGGCATTTTAATTCAATCAGAACCAATTTTTTTCTTTTGATTGTGTGTTCGATTTAGTATTTTAGTTTACAGGTAATTGAATGATTGTCTTCAGTAGCTTGTCTATGCACAGACCCCAGACTATTTGTGAGCTACATGGTTTGATTTCTGACAAGAAAGAACAACTGCCATCTTCTGGCGCAAGTGTGCTTGACAGAGATCTGTATAGCCATTTTATATATGGACATTCGTGACGGTGATTGAGAATTTAGCTTTCAACTGATAGAAATATATATATGATCTACTACTAAATAATTATCCATTTGTCTTTTTAGAAGTAATCCGGCTTAACGAGCACCTTGCAAAATCCCTAGAAGAAAATATAGCCCTCGAGAAACAGATAAAACATTTACAAACTGTATCAGATTCCATTGGGTTAACATCACAGCAACTTCAAGCTTCACGTCAGATGGAAAGTGAGTTGAAAACCAGATGTCATGAGCTGCAAAAGCAAACCATGGGTAAGAGGTTTTTATTTTGTATAAGCTCTATAAACCATTTGAGATGCTTCAGTGATACTGCGTAAGGGGAGGAGTGTTGGTGGGATTTGAAGATTATGTCCATCATGATGGGCAAAAATGGAGCAATAGGAAAGAATCATTGTTATTGTAACTCTATCATTAAAATAAATTCACCTTGACAGTCAAATAAAACAAAAGGTCGGAATCTTTCACTGGCCGCAATGTGCAAGACTCATTGGACTGCTCTGCGATCTTACAATCCAAACTGGTAATACAGTCTTCTGACTCGAATAGTGTACATGAAACCAGTCATCAACACGTGTGTAGTATTTAAAAAAATATAACTCAAAGTAATGTTGTTGCGTCTTTTTCATTATATACTATTTGGTCACATCTGGGTGGTTATCTTACTGTAACTCGTTGCCAAATAGAGATCATCTTAACCAATGCTTGAGAATGATCTTTGGTAGCATGCAGAAAAACAAAACCTTTTGTGGTTTCTCACTTTATGATTTCTCATCAGAAAATCAAAATACGAGGAAATGAGATGTTCAAAATATTTTTGTCTAAGTCACAATGTTCTAGACATGAACCTGACTTAATAGTAAAGTGGTCTGAAATGGAATATTATTCTTGTGAGTTTCTGAATTCTCTGCTTCCTGTATACTCCATGGGGTGTAATGTTTCAGAACTGCCTTACATGTGCCTTTTGAAAGTGTAAACAGGGTTTGTATCATGAGGCGTGTGTCCTTTTGTGGCTAAACAGCTGGCGCTCCAATACCTCACGGCAAAGTCAGAAGCAAATATATGACTGAATAAGTTAATTACACATGTAAGGGCTGCCTGGCAAGGCCAACATCATGTGGAAATAGCACGCACGTCTATCCTATTTCAGCAATTACTGGAAGATTATGTGATATGTATCAGTACTTTTTTGAAATGACTGCAGTGAAATCAGCCTCTAGAAAAAAGATTGAAAACAGGGGTAAGGAGCGGCCAACAGAGGGATAATCTAAAGTGCATATAACAAAGAAAGTATATACTCTGCACAAGAAAGCAGCAAAACGAAAATGAAAATCCATATGAGGTAGGATAACGCTATACATCTCTGACGTGGGCTCCGGTTTTCACTTTTGGTGTCCCCGATCTCAGAATACAGTATCGACATTAGGGCACTACAGTGGCTGAGAATGGCCAAAAAGGACATGGTCTGATGAAGACTGAAGGTCAGATTGTGTTGGCTTGGTTTTTTGCGCTGTAGTCCTCTGATGTCGATGCTGTATCCTGAGCAAGCTGATACCGAGAGTGAGAGTGGTAGCGCCACGTCAGAGATACACAGCCTTATTTCTACTTCGAATGGACTTTGTCAGATTATGGACGTTCTATTTAGTTTTTCTGCTATTGTTGGCTTCTGTGTTAAAACATAATATATTTAAACATTTTATAGTTACAGTTGCACTTGCACTTTTTACATTGCCAATCCTGGCTCTATTTTTGGATGTGTATAGAAAGCTGATATTTGCCCCATAGGTTTTATATGCTAATCTACATTTTTATTTGGAGCATTGCTTGTGAGCACCACATGTCCTATCAGCATACCTGGTACTAATACATATTGCACCATTATATATATATTTGTTGTTCTAGTGATTGATCTTTATTAATATCTTGCACTGCAGTTTGTTCATACTGCAGATTTACAGCAAGTGCTTTATTTGTTTATTCCAGAGATCCATCGGTTGTTCATAGAATTTGCGTTTTCATTATTGCGCGAAGTATATTGTTTACTTGTTTAGAAAACAGTTGCCTGGACGGAACATATTACTTTACTGAAAGATGGTAATTCCTATAATGCTTTGACAAAGTATCGTTTAATAGCAGCTGCTAAATTGATGGCAGTTTAAACAAAATCTCTTTCCATACAGCGCAGCAGTTTAAGTTGACTAGGAGTCATTTGTTTTCTGATAGAACACTGGCAGATACTGTCCATATTATTCCATG
The DNA here is from genome assembly GCA_036172795.1 of Pelodytes ibericus. Taxonomy (NCBI): domain Eukaryota; kingdom Metazoa; phylum Chordata; class Amphibia; order Anura; family Pelodytidae; genus Pelodytes; species Pelodytes ibericus. Next base: position 157,265,129 of record CM069861.1, on the reverse strand, counting down.
CGCTTCTCTATTATGTTCCATCATGAAAGTACTTCTATTCGGTGTCTGTGTTACAAAGTATGACAGCCATTCTGCTCCACGTTTTCACAAATGCTTTTGATATGCTTGCACAATGTGTTAAAAACAGATGACTTTCAAACAATATCTTTTCAGCGGTTCCTTTCATGTACCATAAGACCATCAGCTCATTTTGCCCCTTCCCCTCCCACAGTAATCACTTGCCCCTTAATCTTTGTAAAGAACAAAAATATGTCCCGTGAGTGAGGATTTCATTACCCCGGTGGAGTTTTCCATGTGTTGCTGCTCACATCTGCGTGTTATTTAGGAAGAATGGTCTTTTCTTTCTATCAGAGGTATTCTGATGTGTGGTTCAAAGTAGCAGATCGACAAAGGTTATTTTTTTTTCTGTGAGTTTGTACTTATAAAACATGTTTTTGAAGGATTTCCCACTAAAGAAATGAAGTAACGACTTGGTCCGTATTCCACCCACATTCCCTCTTGACTTAACAATGGCTCTAAAGATATATGGTCCATAGAAATAAATTCCAATTCTTTCACGTACTGATAATAATTTATGTTAAACAATAGTTATTTGCTATTCATCATTTGGGCTTGTCAGATTGGTCTGCCCCACCAGCTCACAAAGAAAAATACAATAAATATACTCCCCCCCCCCCCCCCCCCCCCCAACACTGCATTACCGAGTTTAACCTTGCCACACTGGAAACCAAAGTGGAAACACAGGGCACACCTTATTGGACTCAAAGGTTAATTTAATCTAATGTATTTATTATTTAATGATTTATTTGACTTTAAGATAACTGACCAGATTTATGATATTGCAGGTGTTTCACATAACTGCAAAAAACATGATGGTTTGTTAGATTCACCTCTTTTTTAATGTTCTCCATTTACTAGATGGCATCTTTCTCTACATCTTTCTATTCACATGTGAGTCAGGCTTGTCTACTGAGACTACTGTTTTGGGCAGCATTGGCTCTAGATGTATTACATTTGTGCCCCAGCGACATCAGAATCATATGGTCAGGCTGACCACACACCCATAGGAAGAGCAACTGGAACACAGTGTTCCTGGAGCATCAAATACCTTTTTTAATAAATTATTCTCTGCAAGTGCAGAATTTGTCAGCCTTCTTGACATTACATTCTTTTAAGTGTGAACAGGAGACCTGAGCCTTTGCATATTGTAAAATTAGGGACTACACAAATACTTACTAATTTTATTAACACAGGCTTTAGTATTTTTAAATGATGGACATTATTACCCGGTATATCATATTTAACAAGTTAACCTTATTACATTAAGGATAGTATCCCACGGGCTAAAATGAGGGTACTTAATCCCAGCACCCCTAGGACTACCTCTTTCACTTCCTAAGTGGTCAACGATGAAATATCTTAAGAAATTGTTGGTGCAGATGTGTGCAGAGCCCCTTATACTGTCATGTTTGTAACTGTATGCAGTTATACCTAGAAATCATTATCCTGGTACTGCTCCTTCTCCTGCAAAATGAGGATGAACTTAAGAGCGACTGATCTTGGGCGGCTCATCTGTCACCTCTATATCACTCTTTAGATGACCAAACAATCACTGCCTACCTGAACACTGAATCCGGCACACTGATCCTTGTGGGAAGAACAAAGACTCCAGTAGAGAACTGGAGCAAAGATCCCAGGCATTTGATCTCATTGTCCATATATTGTCAACTCACACCATCTATCTACCACCTCCCATACCATAAATCCATAGTCTAAATTTTCCTTCCTGGTCATATTTCCCACACGTACAGTAATGGTCTCTCTTCCACCATATGATCATCTAACCATTTCGTCCCATCCATGTAATCATTTTATAATACAGGGAATCTGTCACCTGAACATTCCCCAAACAGTCAAAGTAGAGAACCAAACCTGACCTGTAAATGAAGTGAAGCAAGCAAATGCATACATTAAGAGAAACATAAATGTGTCGGCTGTATATGGCATGATATGCAAATAACACATTTGTCTTTGAAAATCGCTGATTTGCATCTTAACCCACAGGTGAGGTCAGAAGCAGCAGACACCACAGACACATTTAGTGCAATTCTGCTATAGATATGTATAGATTTTTTTGTTTAGAGTCTACTCAATAAGAGAAAATTGCAGGGAATTGAAACAGGAATTTCAAACTTAAGGCCAAAGTAGTGGAGTTGAAAAAATTCTCCCATTCAGCTGCATTGGAGAATTTTTCTAACTCCCAGAATAAACAATGTGTAACTACGAACTATTTCATAACCCCAAACAGTGGTTTGACTCAAACTGGGTGTGCGTCCATGCAAACCAATGGTGTGGCCACTACTCAAGATACTTTATGCATGTGTGCCATTAGTGACTTTGTCTGAAATTAATGAATACGCCCTTATATATAAGCTGTGCCATTTTTACAACAACAAAACCTATATAACATGTATAGTTATTTTACCATTTAGCAGCAACTGCTGCACATGTCATCACTGCCATCTTGCCTCCTAGCTTAGGTCTCTGGCTTTTGACCTAACCAGTCCCACCTCTCAGCTCTGTGTAGCCATGCCCCAAAATGCAGTGCGGTTCCACCCCTTCCCATGTAGCCCCGCCCTCTAGTTTGATTGCAGTTCATACAACACTGTGCAGATTGCATAGCTTGTATACTGGCAAAAGGGCTGCAGGGAACTCTCCCTATATAAAAGATTACCAGTGTACAAGCTGTGTGATGTGCACCGTCTCGTAGAAACAGTGATCTCACAAGGGGCGGGGCAACACGGAATTTGGGGCGGGGCTGAGAGGTGGAACTGCAGGGTGCTTGGGTTGAGAGCCAGAGATCCGACTCAAGCTAGGAGGCAATTGCTGCTAAATGGTAAAATAACTGAACATTTTCTATAGGTTTGTTTTTGTAAAAATGGCCTAGCATTTATTTCAGACAAAGTCACTTAATGCATGACAGTTGTCCTTTAAGGACAGAATTGTAGAACATTGTTTATACGAAAGTTCCACTGCAACATATTGGTTTCAAGCGTATAGGGAAACCTTGCATTAAAGGACAACTGCAGCAACAAATTACGTTATGTTTAATTAAAAGATTGCATCAAGTGTAGACTTTTTATATAGAAATGCTTTAATGAAAGAATACAATTAAAGTACCTTATTGAGCACACTTTGCTCCAGATATCTCTACCAGGAGGCAGACATTTGTTTAGAATCTTTGGTCAGGTGGGTCAGATCTTTCTTCATCTGAACCAAGGTGAATGAAGATCTGACCCAAGATTCTAAACAACATGTCTGCCCCCTGAGAGAACTATATGGAGTAAAGAAGGCTCAACAAGGAACTTTATTTGTATTCTTTCATACGAGAATGTCTTTATAAATCATCTACACTTGATACAATCTATCAATTAAACATAAGTTTTTTTGTTTTTTTGCTACAGTTGTCCTTTAAGCATGACCCATTTTTCACATCATAATCAGTCTATGATTTGTTAACTGGTATGTTATAAACATTTCCCCACTGCATGTTATTATTTGTATTTAAATAACGCCCCAAAATAGTCCTCTGTTTTGTATAATGGGACATGTAGCATAAAAGTAGGTGGTGACAAAACAAGTTTAGACATAGAGGCATTAACTGTGTGTAGGACACTGTCTGAATGTGTGTACAACCTCATATCAGCTAATCATATCAAGCCTCCAGCCCTCATATCACATTCATCCTTTTTCATATATGATAACCATCTAGTCCTACCACCCCCATATATTATCAGTGTGTGCTCACCCTGCAGCCTCTGGAAATATTAAGCCTACGTGCTGTAGCTTAGAGCACAATGCTAGAGAAGAGATTGTGGGAACCTACATGTCCTCTCCTCTGCTAGGGGAAGGGAGGGCTGGTAAGGGAGGGGGGGGGGGGGCAGAGGGGCAATTGCCCACTTGCCTGCTCTCTAACCTGTCTCACTTTTCACTTCTAAATGACCCAGTGTTTAGGCCAAGCAGCCATCAGATTCTCTTTGGGGTCAATAGTTTGGGATAGAAAGCCGTGAGGTCAGGTATGCTCTGTGTTCTGGCCTTCCATGCAGACTTCATATGTATGCACTTGTGTGAGAGGAGAGTCTCTCGCTGTCTCCTCCTTCAAAGCCTTACTCTTCCCTCTGTATTTCTGGATCTGAGGTAGAGACGGCAATAAAAGGCCAGCGGAGACTGAGTAAACATGCATTCTGGCCCAACCACTGCTAAACCTGTCCATCCGTCTCTGTACCTTATCTGCCAATGTATCAGCCCTGCCTGTGTATTTGTGTTGATCTCTAATGACGTTGCACTGCGTACCATTAAATCATTTTAATGACTAGGGGTCTACTTCAGATAAAGTGGTGGAAACATTTTGTAATGCAAGACACACCTGACCATTTGGTGTTTCCTTAGCTGCATGCCGACACATGTTGGTTATGTTTATACATTGTAATAACTATTTAGCTTTTCGTTTTTTGAAATGTTCATCCTAAGCATACATTTCACATGCTATGTCCCTCTTCTGGTCAAAACCTATTACTGCTATTTCATACTTCATTTTGCAGAGTCCGTATTGCATGACTTCGATTTATGTTTGTCATTCTATATATTTTACTTTCTATAGCAAACCAAAAATACTCCTATGAAAGTGTCACAAAATGGCTGCGGTGTTGCTGTGCAACATATTCCCTGTTCAATAGTACTTGGTATTTTTATTGAAAATGGTTCAATTTGACACCATATAATTTTGACGTCATATCTTGAAAAAAATTCTGTTTTCATCAATTTCAAAACATAGTAACGTGTTTTAAGATACTAAAAAAATGCCTATTTTGGTTGGATAAGATCAGCTTCGGGAGGCTAAATATAGATATCAAGGTAATAGAACAAGTTTTTCTCTCCACTGGTCCAATTAAGGATCGGCTATATACTAAAAACTGCATATCTAGGGAAGACCCACTAGTTACCTGTACATTGATGACTCAAGATCTTGGTTTGAGCTAGGTATTTCAAAAGTGTCTGACATAATTAATGAATCAGAGTTTTGTTCCTTTTCTCAACTTCAAACAAAATTTGCTCTTTGTAATTCGTAAATATTTAAATATGTAAGAGTAATTAGAATATTGGGAAACTTTACTATTATCGATGAAGGGTTACTGGAAAAACTATACTATAGCTCTCTTCCTAAATTAACATCTAAAGTTAGAAATACAATAGCAAAAAATATTGAAGCTGGAAAATCAAGTAATGTCACTAAATGGGAAATCGATATGGGTGTAACTTTCTCAACCCAAGAATGGTTAAGATCCTTTGAAAATGTTAGGAAAAATATTCACTGTATTAATATCCAAGAAAGTTACGTAAAAATATTACATAGATGGTATATGGTCCCAACAAAGCTGAGCAAATTTCAGAGTCATACCTCAAATGTGTGCTGGCGATGTTGTTCAAATCCCAGTTCTTTGTTACATATATGGTGGGATTATAAGCTATTGGATAAACTCAAAGAAAATGTTTTATATCTTGTCACAAAATTGGGGTTGGATATTGTCAATCTCTCTCCGGCAAAATGTCTTTTTCATCTTGATTATCCAGAGCTTTCTAAACCCCAGGTGATATTACTAATTCATATCATTATGGCGACAAAGCTCTGCCTATCGAGACACTGGAGAAGAACTACAATACCTAACCTTAATTAAATTATGACCCAAGTAAACTACCAGGCCACCATGGAGAAAGCACTCTTCTACGATAATGCGAGATTATCCGACTATAACAAAATATGGAAAATTAGCAGTTTCCCATTAAAAATCTTAGGCTCGCTGGACATAGAACTACGGCGCACTTAACATCACTGAAACCGCTCTTCCCTGAATTATTCCCCCAGACTCCAGACCATCTTCCACCGTTCTCCACACCAATTATAAGTATGTATATATACATGTGTAAGGTACCTATTTTGTTTGTCTGCTTGTATATAATTATATAGACAGTTTGGAAGTCCCCTAATATATTTATTAACATATGATGACTTGCTTATATGGCAAACTTAAGTCCTCTAGTTATATAACTGTTCGTAAATACCTATGGAGTACTTCTAGACCGACAATTAGACTTACCTGATAAATTATATACATCTTTTTTTATGTTTGTACGATATTATGCAGACTGATTTTTTGTACGTTATAATAAAATAAAAATAAAATACTAATAAAAGTATTTTCATCAATTGCCCATTGCATGCACATTTAATACGGGACAATATTAATGGTATCTGTTGTTCCCTGACTGAAAGTATTATAATGTGGAGATTCTGTTCTTTGCATGGCCTCTCTATTGATTGTCTGCCAGCAGACCTGATTGTTACTGGCTACTACTGTAGCCCTCTCTGGAAGCAAGAAAGGTTCATCTGCAAATCTTAATTACAACCTCCTTTCTTTAAAAAGCCATTGATTTGTGACTATACATTGATTTGATTGATTGCATTGTCCTCAGAGTTCATTCTGACCTTCTCTGAGTTTTTAATGTGATTTTCCATTTCCATTTCAATAGCAACCGTGACACAATTGTTATATCTTAGCAGATAACTAAGTCACTTCATCAGTTCATGAAGCAATAAAGTAACATCAATGATTTTCCTTCAGTAACACCACTTTCTGTAATCATAACGTACACGCACTGGTCATTTTATTAGTACCAGATCGTGACCCTCTTTTGACCCCAATTTATGATTCAACAAGGTAATAATTCAAATTCATCATTCAACAAGGGGATTATTGGGTCCATGCTAAATAAATAGCATCATGCATTTCCCATAGATTTTTATCCAACAAATTCATTATACAAACCTGACTAGAAGATTGTACAGTTTACAAATATTGAGATCAATCCGTCGAATTCTTACTCTGCTATATGCATTTTGCAGCACAAACTGAATTTTGACAGATTAAGCGACAATGGTCCAGTCTGTAATCTGTATCCTTATATTAAAACTGTGCTTAATTGGTTATAGTGGAACCCAACATGGTCTCTTGTATTTGTAGTTCATCTGTTGCTAGGTTTGACATGTTGCATGTTTAGAGATGCTGCCCATCTGGACTTCACTGTTGTAAAGGTTATTTGGGTATCTCTGGCCTCTCTGTCATTCTATCGAGTCATTCTTATCAGACCTCTATCTTCAACATGAAGATTTTCCCTACAGAACAACTGTCCACTGATAGTTTTTTGTTAACACACAATTCTCAGTAAACTCTGTAGAGGACCTAGTCAATATGTAGTCCTCCAGTTGTGAATAAACTACAGCTTCCAGCGAAAGTGGTGCACAAATAGGGTGAAAATTCTTGCTTTGCATAATGGGATTTGTATTTAAGAAACCACTGGGGTGCACTATTCTGGTAGCCCTACTGTAGAGGCTGTAGTGCGTGAAAATCCCAGGAGGTCTGTGTTCCAAGTGGTTTTATTCCGCGAAAGGCAATGTTTCAACTCACTCCTGAGTTTTTTTTCAAGCCATGTGATGTGCTTAGAGTGATGCACTTAATATATACATGTACAAGTACTGCATTGGTGGTCAGGGTGAGACCAGACAGGGTGAGTGCACATCCATACTAATTGATTTTTTATGTCCTCTAGTTGTAGTTTTTCTTCTTTTAAATATACTCTCCTCCTTTACTCTGTTGATTCTCCCAGTGTGGAGATCGGGTAAGTTAGCCAAATTGCAGAATTCCAACTACTCAATATCCTTGAATTCAGGTCTGATTCACTTGTTCAGGCCATGCGGAAACCAAAGCATTGGAAGCATTTGGTTGGGACAGTTTCACTATGAAAACCATAGATTTTCATCTACCCAATATATGCCGATCACCCCCAAACACTCTCTGAATTTCGGAAACATAATTTGCCCATTTCAATTCTCCAGATCATGGTTGGAGAATTTAATAGAAAAATGCACAGAACACAGGACTCGCCCCAGCACCCAGCCCAGCTCTGAGATTGCAACACAGGACTCGCCCCAGCACCCAGCCCAGCTCTGAGATTGCAACACAGGACTTGCCCTGCAGAGGTGGATCCATAGTCTTTTTTGGGAGGGGCACTGCCAATGTCGGTCTGTCTTTTCCTCTCCTCCATTTGTGTAGTCCTCTCTTCCGCCACCGCTGCTGCAACAAATCACCAAATACTTTAATATTTCTCAATGTGGAGGCGTCCGCCAAAGTTATACAGGTGGCTGCAAGCCACAGCGGCCACCCGGGATTTTTCCTGGTATCCCGGTGGGCCAGTCCAGCCCTGCCCATGATCTTCTGTCCCTGTCCTTTTGTTCCTTTACCCGTTTGTGACGCTATAACGTTCTATGCCGTCCTAATTTTACAGGTCCCAAAAGATGCTAGGACGACAAAACGTCCAGTGTAAAAACAGCTCATCTCGGCTCCCGTGATGAACTGTGCTCGGATCCCACTGCAGGGACTTGCAGCGGGATCCCACCTGTCAGTTCCTGGCCTCAGTCTGACACGGAAAATGTAGCTGATGCTCAAAGCGAGCACCGGCTGCATTTGACCTAATCGAACCGAACTTCCTGGTGACATCACACGTGACATCACACACTACTCCTTTATATGTCTTGTTGTATTTGCCAAGTGTGAAGGAGTATGAATGTGTGTATGCATGTACTGCATGTGTGTGAGTGAGTATGTATGTGTGTATACACATAAGTGAGTGTGAGTTTATGCTTGTGTGTGTGATGTTTGTGCAATAAAAAAAACTGAACAAACTTCCTTTCCATGTTTGCCGTGTTTGAGCTTGATGGTTTGATACAGAAAATTGGGCACTCAGGCCCAAAATCGTTTGCCATCGCTGGTATAGGGAATCAACTTAGGTAGCTCAAATTGCCGGCTAAGAAATGGTGCCTCTGAATTGTGGACGAATTCGGATCACATCGGTGGCACATTGGCCATCGGATCACCACCTATCCGTGATGCCAGGGAGATTAACTGGTCGGTGGTGACAAAAGCTTGGCATGCCTGGTAGAATGGTTGGGGAGACTATATAATGTGTTTATTGTTTATTGATCCTGCTTTGTCGCATATTGTTTGTATGTTTTGTTTGTCCACTCAATAGATCTGTGAAAAAGGAAACTGCCTTATAAATGAACAAACCGTAGTATAATAATTCTGGTGAACTGACAACCAAGGTACAAAATGTAGACAAAATTTATGACATTTTTTTTAAACCTGATTATTTTGGCCCATGTTTTGCCACTTAATGTTCGTGCAGTGATAACCAACACTTAAATGAATAAAACTCTCTGCGTTAACTCAACATAATGAAAATGAACTAAAATATGGGAGTGCAAAGACAGAATGACTGAGCACTGGAACAATTATTTTAATTAAACAATACTCTGAATCATTTATAAAAAAAAGTATTACAGAGATGTAAAGTGGTACAATTAGAGTGCTGAGCAGTTTAACCCTGTCACCTTAAATCATCTTCTTGTATTTCATAATCCTAACATTAAGTAATTGGATGGATACGTTAATCCAGGTTCACTGTGGTAGGAAAAAATAAATGATGAAAATGTAAAAGTTGCTGGAGAAATAGATGGTGAGAGGGAGTGTAATAGTTGCCCCAGTGCCTAAGGGGGGTTAGTGATTTTATGTTAACCTGTAACAAGGTAGCCAGCCACTTGCCATCTGTTAATAATATTCCAGACTCATTCTCTAGAGAACACTCACTACTAATACACTCTTACCCTTTGCTGGTGGCTGAGCACGGCCTTCACTGCAGACTTCACTCCATTACACAGGGGGACACTCCTGTTCCAAACGGAACTCAGAGATCCCAAAATGGTCTAATGGCAGTTGACTACTGAATTGACTGTGGTCATTGGCCAAGTTAGTGCCACACATGGTTACAGCCACCACATCACACTGATGTCATTGCAACCAAAAAGACTGCTACTTGGCTCACTGATTGAAGTGAGATACAACTAATTCTCATGTGTAGAGCCTGCGCCCCACTGAATTACTGTTTGTCCCCCTAATGGCTATACTGGCCCATGGCGAGACTCAATTAAATCCTATCTGTTCACATTGCCTTTGCACTAGGCAATATAGGAATAGTAGATGGGAATTTCAAAGCTGAGGCCAAAGTAGCCGAATTGGAAAACATCTCCCATTCAGCTGCATTGGAGAATTTTTCCACTGACCTAAAGTTTTAAGTTGCCATCTCAATTCCCTGTGATTCCCTGCATTTCTCTCTTTATTGAGAAGCCACTTGTGTATTACATAGTGGATGTTTCTATGTTAAATGGCAGACACTGTGACAATATAAATACAAGCAGCCTACATTGTGTCCTGTCAATGGAATGTCTTCCCAGCTTGTCTCCTATTGAATTCACAGAGTGTTCCAATTAAAAACAGGAACAGGCATATATAGTGCAGTCCCAAGCAAGAACACATGGTTTGAGAGTGAATGTAGCACCATAGAGAATATAATGTGCTAGACTGCACAACCTCTTAGGATGTGTTCCCAGCTTTCCCAGCTTACACTGAATTGGAAGCAGCACAAGCAGGGGAGCCCCCCCCCCCCCCCCCCCCAATGCTCTTCTCTAACCCGACTCAATGGGCTGGGGTTGCACCATTTTTCACTTCTAAATGTCCCATTTCTATCCCAATGTCTATCAAGCTCTGTACTTTATCTGTCAGTTTATCTGTGTTGCTGTCTCTCTCTGTGTCTATCTCTGATAACGGGTGGGCTGAAAATGTTGTACCATGCTACTACTTAATTGTTTTTGCCCACCCACCCCACCCCCCTCTCAGGACCAAAAGTTGCCAGCCCTCCCCTCAGCATAAAGGCTTAATTTTAAAAGTCAATTCAAAAGCAAAAGTTCTAAAAGTAATGTAAACATGCATCTACCGCAGGATGAATAAACATATATATAAGAATGTAAACGTGGCTTCAAATTGAATGACTTCTTTTGTGTTAATTGCAAACTATGCCAATCAGAGGGTACTATAGTTGGATGGCATTGGTGGCCATTAAAATGCCAAAACATTGACAATGCTCCATTGCTTGGACACTTTACTGGCATCAATGCTAAATTGTCATCATAACGTAGATGGCATCCTTTCAAAATAAAAGTGTAAAACATCTAGTATCTTAATTTAAAATAGCCCACATATTCATAATACATGTGTGGAAAGTTCTGTAAGGACTGGTGTATAAAGGAAATCAAAGACAGAGGGAGGGAAAGGGCATAAAATTGATGAAAGGAATGCTTTTCACAACATTTTATTGGAACACCCTCATTTGCCCTCGAGATAATGTCAGAGCAGCTTTTTATTCGTTAAACTCACGTTTTATTTTCTTTCAGGCAACACCGATAAAGCAAGCAAAAGTTCACATTTGATCGTGAGTCTGTATAAATGTATCTTATCTCACTGAGATACGGAGTTGGACTCATTTTCTATTTAATAGAAGTTGGACTCGACCTAAAGACGAGTCTTTTTATTTTGATATAATCCAGCAGTATAATCACACACTGCCTACTGTTCAGCTCTATGAGTAACCTCTGTCCTTGTTTCTAATTTCAGTCATTTTGTAATGATCTTGTGTAATTAGTGAATCCAACTCCCTAATTAGACCTGTTTTCTTTTATTCAGATTTACAGCACCAGTTGGAAGGCGTAGAACTGGATTTTCATAATGCGAACAAAGAAATTGAACGCCACAAGGACATTTCCATGTAAGCTGGTGATTTGCCACAGTAAAAATAAAAATACCTTGTAATGTCTTACTCACCTTTATTGCATTCAAAGGCTGAGATATAATGTAGCTGGCAGGGGAATCGGTGGGTACAATATGTAATAAAGGTGACTGACACGTTATAGTGCACATTCAGAGGGTGGACAAAATAATGGAAACACAAAAAATGGCTGTAGCTTAGCGGTAACTAAGTCACGAATTTAAATGTAGCTGCAAAAGGTGAGTCAAATTATTTGTATTGCCAATTAGCAGCACTTATGTGTGCGTTATAAGAAGTCAGACAATTAAGACTTTGATATGTGAGTTTAAAACTTACATAAGCCATAACATTCCAAATAAGTCAGACCCGATTTTGGGATGTATATCCATCATAAATCCGGCAAAATGATTTTAATTTGTCAAAAGCAGAATAATTAGTCAAAAAAAAAATACTCCAAAAGTACAGCCTCAAAATATAACACAGAGTGAAATCAGCCTCAAAAACGGTACCTCCTGAGCTTTACAACACTGGAGTGTATTGTCTGTCATTCGTAAACCTCTTGTATCCAAGGCTAATTCATAACGACACAAAACCTGCTCTTAGAAGCATAATCTCTGGACAGTGGAGAAAGGTAGTATTTTGGGCGGTTTAGGTTTGGAGAAAGCAAAGTCTAACTTTAAACCACCATAGGCTCTGACAACTGTTAAACATAAGAGGTAACCTGCTAAGCAATGTGAGGCCAGTTTACAGCTTTTCATATTCTAGGATGAGAATGCCCCATACCCACATCTAAATATATTCATGAGCACCAAATATTCATGAGCACCATGATGAAGTTAAACATTCCATGCCCTCCCTAGTTAGTAGATCTGAATATCTGTCAATAAGTAATTCTGCAATTTCTAAGAGGTACAGAGGTACGTGCTGTATTTAGAGCAAGGCAAACAAAACAAGGCAAACCTACGGCAGAACTTACCTTGTCTGACTAGGGGGCAGCAAAAAATAAAATAAAAATGCCCCTAAAAAAAAAAAAACTCACTTGCCAGCAGAGATGGTGGCTGGGGAGATCGGAAGATCCCCCCTCACCACCGCTCTGCCTGCAAGCAGGGAGCAGGGGGAGCCGCACAAACAAGCTTACATGCTGCCTGTTTGGCTCCCTATGTTGTATGATAGTGGAAGTGCCGACAGGTCACGTAACCCAGCGCTCTGACATAATGAGGTCAAGTGTTTGGGGCATGGAATGGGGGTGATGGGGGCATGGATTGGGGGGTGATGGGAGCATATAATGTGTATGTAATGGAGGAATGTAATGTGTATGGAATGGGGTGATGGAGCATGAAAGGGTTGCATTTTGTGTGTATGTGTGTGTGTGTGTGTATATATATATATATGTGTGTGTGTGTGTGTGTGTATACAATACCAAGGGTTAATTAATACTATAGTGTATGTATGTATATTTTACAAACATATATTTTATATATATATATATATATATATATATATATATATATATATATATATATATACAAACATACATAAGCATTGTGTTATGATAATACTTTATAACTATCCCATACATGCTAAAATTCATTTATCATATTAAGCTCCACCATTCCTGTAATATTATCCTTTTTACATTACTGCTAGACCTCTGATCATTTAGTCCTTTCATTTCTCCTCCTTTGAAATATATTGACTTGAGCAGTTTATTGAAACACTTTGCTATCCTTAACCTTATCGCAGGAGAAAATGGGGAGTGCCTCTGTTAAATATTAGTATGTAGCACTAAAAATCATAAACCACTTCCATGCACATTTTCTCTATTACCATTTCAAGGCAGGATCATTGTTTATTTGAAAAATAAAATCAAAAAGATTGAGTTTTTGTGTATTTTAAAGGCACTGTTTGGTGCCCAATTAGCATCTTCCCAATGGTAACGCATATTAATGTGCTTTCAACATACTTTAACATTTTTACATATGCATTGCTTAAAATACTGACTGCTAGATGAAATTGTGAAATTACAGCAGTTTGCAAGAAACCAGGACTGCCCAAACTTGCTGAGTAAAAGGCAGTTTCTACTTTTTTTTGCTGCAGAAACTGATGAGAATAATTTCATTTAAACACATGGAATATCCATTTTCTCTCGTGATATCAATGTGTTGCACTTTTAAGAGATCCTACTGTGTACAAAAGCAAGTCTATTACAGTCCACGCAATGTATTATATTTCAGCAGCACAGGAAGTGACTAAATGAAACAAAACTTAATATGTTCAGTGTCTATATAATCAGTTCTGACACACCTGCAGTAAACATGCAGAGTAATCACTGGGGAAGGGCTTGAGTTAAATATTAAAAATGTGATTTATGCATCAAATCACGCTGGAAAAATGACTGTGTGCTATAAAAGCAGTAATCTTCATCTAGTACCAAAGTGAGTTTGGGGACTAGACTGTCCCTGTAGGACACAGATGATTCACCTTATTCTTGTCTCAAGTTCTACTCATTGCCATGACATCTGAAACAAAGTTTGTTTTGTAGGTTTCTGAGTAGGTCTTTATTCAAATTCATGAGTTGAAAGATTGAATACAAACAATCTGCAAATATTTAGGATACATAGCAACAACTTACATAGTTACATAGTTACGTGCTGGTAAAATTCCCTTTTCCAGTGGAAGTGCCTTTAATTACTCTACCAAATATGCAAATTCATATTTTGATTTAAAAGGGTGCTATTAAAGTTCAAAGACAACAGAAAGATGTTTACATCTTTTATATTATGTAAGATAATTCCATTTTTAAGATTAGCTTAAAGTGACAGCAAAGTTTTTTTTCCATTTAGAAATTAAGCTAAAGTTAAATACCTGGTGCCACCTGGCTCCCCACGATGAGCTGGGACTTGCAGCAAGATCTCTCCTGTCCCAAAAGGCCATTGAAGTGTAGATTTTTAAATATACGTGTTTTTGTGTGTGAATTCTTTAACGCTCTCGTCTTATAATCTAAACATTTATTTTCTGCAGTGTGGGGAATCACGGAGGTGATTGATCAGCTGCTTTGTTCTATTTTTGGAGATGGAATAGATACAGATTTAGATTGTTTTTGTGCTATATAAAAGAAACTATGCATGACAGGGTATATAAAGATTTACAAAGAATTCATATATCAAAACACGCTTGTCAGTTAGTTCAATAGAATACAGGTCATTTATTCTTTTTGATCAATCTGTTTTATTTATATCTTATAAAAGATGCAAAACTTATACGATATAGAACAATGTACATACAAGATGGACAAGTAAAACTATACATAGCACATGGTGCACACATAAAGGTCCAGTCTGCACAACTAGGACATTAATTATTTACAAATAGAGGACAAGAGAGGCAATTATATAGTGCAGTAAATGTATTCTTTATTTAAAACGTAATACTCATTGGTGCTCACACAACCACTAAGCACGTCTATGCATGTGATCAGTTCTGACAGCACTGCTAATCATTATACAACCACACTGTACTCAAATTGTTATGGAGCAAGAGCTGAGATTACGAGCATTATATGCATTGTAGATCACTGCTAACCTGTGGCACAGCAGATTAGTTCACAGCAGTTGTCATTCCACTGGGTGGCTGTGGATTCTATGCTTTCACCCAGCTTTTCAGCTAGATGCAGATTAGAGAACATATCCTAACTAGCAGCAGTATCTCTGCACACTTTCCTATTTTCACTCTCTCCAACGCTCCCCATCTCTTTTTTTTAAATTATCAAATATAGAAAAAAAGGTTACATTTTATGTTTTTTAAATACATGTTCATCAAATACATTTCGTGTTAATAAAATTTCATAGAATATAGTTAAATTCGATGTGTGCATTACAACTGTCTTTCCACATTCACACTCACTTTCTGAAACCATTCATACCACATTCGCACTTTCGCAAAGCTCCCCATCTCATCATACCATCACCCTTTGTCTCCGCACCCCTCTTTTTTTCCACTGTTCTTTCATCAACACTCAGTGCATTTTATTTACCCAAACATATCAGCTTCCTCCGCCTTATGTCAGGCCCTAATCTCATCTCAACACTAATTTCAAACCTCTTGCTATCTCAACACTCCCCAACATTGCTCATGGTGGACATTTACTGTGGTCTGTGTTGGATAATTTAATGATGTTCTATGGAGTATCACACACCTTGCCACGAATACTGGTGTCCTTGTACAGCCACTTTGACTATCCCATCACAGTTTCCACTCAACACTTGCATCTCATTACAGAACAACCCAATGCTCCCCTTATTACAATTCCTCTTTGCTCAGCTTCTCCGTTAATGTCCGCTATCCCACATGATCTCATGCCCCCCATTTCAGTATCGATAATCCGATTCTTCTATCCTTATGTGAGCCTCTCGAAATTATTTTATCAGCATCATGTCTACCATTTCATCAGCACTAGTGTGAGTCTTGCCTACTCTGTTTTCTAGGATGCAAAATGAAACCAATACTGGAATTACACATTTTTGTTTGTTTTCTGTATGCTCAGTAAAATATTTCAGTAGTGGTAATAAAGTTATAATTCATCTTTTGCCCCACCCTCTTCAACATCCTTTATATGAAGAGGTGTACATTTGTACAGGCCTACATACAGAGCTCATTGCTGCTTCCTGTTAGGTAATCTAACCTGTACATCTCTACTAAGTTGTCTGTGTGATTGCCTTAAAGAAGGAAAAATCTGAACAAATAGGCTGCTGCTACTTCGTTAGTCATTACATGCATATGCATTCATTTGTTCTTTAATTAACTACCGTTTTGTGATTAGATATTCTACAGTTTGGCTCCATGTGTAGAGAATGCTTACATAAATCTACAAGAGTTAATTGCAAGTTCAGTGTCAGTCAACCACAAGAAAGAACTGACAGGGCCATGTACTCTTGCCACACATTTCAAATAATGAAGGGATGAAAATGCAGAGGAAAGGTTGCACCAACAGAGAGAGCTGGTGTGGTTTGGTGAACAATGGGACAATGTCAGTGTGCTTGTATAAAGGTCAGAGCAAACAGAATACGTTTTTATAGTTTTGTGTTAATGTTTGGAAACAGGATAAGCATGTTAAGTAGTATTAATCCATGGCCCACAGTTTAGCTGCAGTTAATTATGAACCTGTGGTGCAGTACACAACAAAGGTCAAAGTAATACTTTGCATGGGCATGGTTGACCCCTTGGAGAAGACATTTGATTACCCTCCCAACTATCCCTTGTAAATGTGTGATGGACTTCCTTCCTTCATATCTTTGGATCACAATGCTGTAACTACCTCACATCCCAAAGTATTGAATAAATCATGTTCATTGCTAAAACAAACCATTTCTTGTCAGCCATTTGAATATATTTTCCCATGAGCTGGTTTCTCTACTGATGCTTACCATCACATATCACCTTTATTAATTGAGCAGCTCTCCTGAGGAATGTCTGGCGGCGTAAGCTTGATGATAAACATACTGATATCTGAGGTATTACAGTGTTTTTTTATTGTTCCTCTAAATATTTCAAGATGGGAAAATACTGTATCACATAATGAATATCAACTGTGACCCAAAGATCGTTGTGAAGCATATTTTGCACAAATGTTATAACACAACCATAACTTCATATAATAGGAGTTGGCTATAATAATAGATTTTATTTTCCCATTATATTGCTCAGAAATCCCAGGTGACATATGATCCAGAGAGACTGTTTGTGTAAATACATGTCCTTCACCATAGCAACCCATAGGAAACTGACAATGCATAGTGTTTTACAATAGGAATACTATCCATAGACTCAGGTCTGCCCTATAACTATTGACAGGCCTTGTCCCATGAGGGTCATAATGCCTTTCCTGGTCAATGATTAATTCAAATAAGCATTTGTGCATACTTTTCAAGGTAGCAGACTGTCCTAAATTTACTTCTCAGTCATTTCAGGTTTCTCTAAAATTCTTCCTGCTGTTTTTTGAAGTACAAACAAAAGGATCTGCTCCTTTGAATACAATGGCTTTATAAATATTCTGTATGAAGAACTGTAATTTGTTCACCAAATATTAAATAATTAAAAAACAACAACCGTTTTTAGATAACTTGTATACTTATTTTAACCCTTTTTAGCAGCTCCTCTAATATTAACTTGTATCCTTTGTACAGTAGTTATAATTTACCACTTAATAATCGAGGTCGTTTTATAATCTGACCTCAAATTGAGGTCAGATTATAAGACATGGATCCAGGTCCCCAGCAGAGCTGCAGGGGACCTGGATCCCCCTCTCTAACAGCAGGAGAATGTCTGCGCGATGAGCGCAGACTCCCCCTGCTGCCACCCGGCACGACCGCCGGGACTTCTATGATAAAAGTCCCGGCGGTCGTGCCGGGCGGCAGCAGGGGAGGTCTGCGCTCATCGCGCAGACATCCTCCGCTGCCCCGCTAGCCACCAGGGAGAATCGGGCAGCTGGGGGATGTCTGCACTATACGTGCAGACATCCTCCATGCTGCCCGACCCGGCAGTCTATTATGACGGACCAGCTGTCCGTCATAATAGACTGCCGTGTCGGGCAGCATGGAGGATGTCTGCACGTATCGTGCAGACATCCCCCGGCTGCCCCCACTAGCCACCAGGGAGCGAATTACAGGTGAGGGGGAGGGAGGGGGCAGAGAGACAGGGGGAGGGAGGGGGGGGGGCAGAGCAACAAGGGGAGGGGGTCAGAGAGAAACAAGGGAAGGGGGGAAGAGACAGAGACAAGGGGAGGGAGGGGAGAAGAGAGAGACAAGGGGAGGGAGGGGGGGCACAGAGTAACAAGGGGAGGGGGGGCAGAGAGAAACAAGGGGGGAAAGAGACAGAGGCGAGGGGGGAGTCAAAGGGAGGGGGAGAGACAACACTAAGGGGGGGGAGAGACAAAGCTGGGGGCAAGGGAAAGAGAGAGGCAGCATTGGCACATAAAAGGAAAAATTATATAAGAAATGCATTTTTTATATAATTTTTTATTAAAAAAGCAATTTACATGTGAATATCCTTCTTGACTTCAAATGGCAATAAGATTTCTCCTTGAATCAACAAGCACTAAATAAATATGAATGCCTATACTAACAGGCATAGCCCTCTATGCTCTGGCTCATTAAAAAAGTATCCAGGCCGCTTTTAAAGGCATCTAACGTATTTGCCAGAACCACATTTTCCGCTTGTCTTCATTGAATCACATTTGCCATTTATCTGCCCACTGACCCAGTGTGTCCCAATCCTCTTGCAGTGAAGATACATCTAGTTCAGACTGTATTACCCTACTTAATTTTATGTGAAATGCCGCCCAACACTTCTGCTGGATCTTCTGAGTCGGAGCACCTGCTGGAATTGTAGGGCAACATCAGAGGATGAGTGTGCGCAGCGCACAGACATCACCTGGCTGCTTGAGAGGACAATTAGGTCCTCTGCAGCTCTGCAGGGAACCTGGATCCTAGCCTTATAACCAGACCTTATTTGAAATCTGATTATAAGACAAATATTAAATATAGGACTAAGGGACTTTTTCAGAGCGCACTGGCCAAATTTGTGAATTTTAGTGTGTTTACTGTAAAACCAACTCACAGAAGCAGCAATGCACATCAAGCAACTTGATGCCTAAAGGAGTTCAACCGGCAATGGATTATGCATAGTTACCGTATTGTTCGCTCCATAAGACGCACTTTTTCCTCCTCAAAAGTGAGGGGAAATGTCTGTGCGTCTTATGGAGCGAATATAGTACATTTTCAGCACTCACCTCCTTGTTGCTGGATCTCCGGTCGTTTTCGCTGTGCAGTCTAACCTCCTGCACGGAGGAAGGAAACGCCAGTCGCACTTTATTGAAGTCGCGCGGAAGGGGTGAGGAGGGTGGCAAAATCCAGGCATATTGAGGGGCAAAACCTGGTATATTAAATGGCTAAATTCTGGCATATTGAGTGACAAAATCCTAGCATATTGAATGGCTAAATCCTGGCATATTGAGTGGCAAAATACTGGCATTTTGAGTGGCTAAATCCTGGCATATTGAGTGGTTAAATCCTGGCATATTGAGTGGTTAAATCCTGGCATACTGAATGGCTAAATACAGGCATATTGAGTAGCTAAATCCTGGCATACTGAATGGCTAAATCCTGGCATACTGAATGGCTAAATCCTGGCATACTGAATGGCTAAATCCTGGCATACTGAATGGCTAAATCCTGGCATATTAAGTGGTTTTCTTGTTTTCCTCCTCTAAAAACTAGGTGTGTCTTATAGAGCGAAAAATACGGTACATCTTTTTTTCTCAATGTTTAACAATGCAGTTTGAAGGGCCAATGCTGTTATTCTAGTCTCTTTCAAGCCTTTATGTATACACTGCTGGGTTTTATTTGCCACACAAGTTAGCTGGTTCATATTTATTGTAGTCACATCTTTGTAAGCTAGCACCTTGGTAAATTCACTAATATGTACTTAACCTTACATTTTCAGTTAAGTTGAGTTCTTTAAATGCCTCAAAATTGAATGCAAAGTAAATTAAAACCTACCTTGTGTTTCTGTATTTTGAAACAAGCACAACCAATTTGTAGGCAATTAATATCTCTGGGTGTTTCTGTTAAGGAACTTTAGAAATCTCAGGAAATGTCTGAGCTTTTAAACAAATAGTAAACTTGCTAAGTGCCAAGTGCATCTTGGTAGTCTCCTACTGATTCCAGCAATCACAGGAAAGTAATGCCCAGTCTTATTGGTTGGACCACATAATTCTTCACCTCACAGTAGCACACATCACCAGAAGCAGAGGTCTGTCCATCTACAAAGAAAATCACAAGCAACATAAGCATTGCAAAATATAAGCACAATCTGAACAAAATGTACAAATCTGTATATAAAGAAAATAACCTTAAAGGAACATGGTGGTCAGTGCTTCAGGTTTCCTTTTATATAGTATTCTGGAGTCTTAGAAGAGGCAGTGTCAGTGTTTGATAAATCAAACCCTAGCTTTTCTCCTTCTAGTTCTTTGCTAGTAGTAGTAATGATAATAAAATGCATCCTGTACACAGAATTTATTAAGCACAGTGAGTCCCTGTCTTGTAAATCTCGTGTCCTAATTTTAGTGCCAGATGCATTATAGCATATAAAGTGACTTGCCTAAGGCCTCAAAGAACTAACATGGAAACTCAACTAGGTTTTCCTGTTACAGATTCAATGTAACCGTCCGCGTTGTTAGCAACTGAGCGATTCCCTGTATTTTATAACACGGCCATTTAACAGATGGCTCTGCTGTCATTTCTTTTATTTTATTTAATGATCATTATTTCCCTTCTGTCCCTTCACTAGAACCATTGTTATGCAATTATACCATGCTCTACTAAATATCCATTAGTATGCGTTGGTCTACAGAATACAATTTGACTGGACAGTGTTTTTGATTATTTATTTATTTATTGGTGATACAGAATGAAAACAAAAGAAACTGAGGATTTCCAGATCAAACTTCGAAGAATGGAATATGAGAAAGAAAGCACTGAGCTGAGGTAGATTATTAGTAATACTCTATTAATTAATCATCTATTAATATCCTCATTATCCATGGATTATGTTTTAGTGGAACAATCACAGAATATTACAATAAGTAATGTGGATGTGTTTATATCCCCTGCTTCTCTAGCACAGATACCCCCAAACCTTAAGAGAAACAATAAAACAGATTGTAAAGGACTTTGTGGAATGGGAGTTAAACAAACTGTGGTTGGGGAATCTTCAAAACCAAGCACAATGGTACAATGTTGGTTGTAAGTGGGCAGAGGCCCCACCAAACCATGCCCATTTTGCTTCTTATGGCTCCTGTAAAAAAAAAAAGAGGTGCTCTACACAACATCTAATGGGAAATCTAGACACAATTATTTTTAAGTTATTTTTTGTGTGTGCAGAAAACCAATAAAGCTGTGCAAACTGCTCCCTGCATTTTTTATATGTGTTGCATTGATCAATGCTATAGCTAAATCATTAACGAATGACTGTGTTTTATACTTCTTATTACCTTTATTAGGTTGCGAATAGAGTATTATAATTATTTAAAGCAGACCTGTCCATTTTAAAGTACAGTTATCTATGTCATCGTCTGTTGTCAGTGGTGTATCTTGATTTTGTGCTGCCCTAGGCAGACAAAATCCGGGCACCCCCCTACCCAAGCTGCACACCCACGTTACACACCTAAGACATGCCCCATCACCTCCATTACATGACCCCACATCACACATAACATTCAGACTCACATCAAGCTCATACTTCCATCACACACACACTCCCATCACACTCAGTCACACACTCCTACTCCCATCACACTCAGTAACACACACTGACTCCCATCACACACACTCTGACTCCCATCACACTCAGTCACACACAGCTTCACATCACACTCAGCCTCCCATCACACTCAGACTCCCATCACACACAGCCTCACATCACACTCAGTCACACACTGCCTCGCGGTAGATACACTACTGCATCTCTCATTCCACTGGCCGTGCATCATGGGAAATACAGTCATAAACATCAGGAGTGGAATGGTTAGCCATCACTGTTCTACAATAATTTTATCTTATTTGAGATTCCCAACATATGTATATTTACTAGAACTATAGCGTTTATATTTCTGAATTATGACACTGCAGTTTTTATAATGACTGGTATTATTAGAACCTATGTGATGGCTGGCTGCTATATGTAGAAAACTGCAGTCTCTGGTACATTTTATCACACTCAGTCACACACAGCCTCACATCACACACAGACTCCCATCACACTCAGTCACACACAGCCTCACATCACACACAGACTCCCATCACACTCAGCCATACACAGCCTCACATCACACACACTCTTCCATCACACTCAGTCACACACAGCCTCACATCACACTCTGACTCCCATCACACTCAGTCACACACAGCCTCACATCACACACAGACTCCCATCACACTCAGTCATACACAGCCTCACATCACACACACTCTTCCATCACACTCAGTCACACACAGTCTCACATCACACACAGACTCCCATCACACTCAGTCATACACAGCCTCACATCACACACACTCTTCCATCACACTCAGTCACACACAGCCTCACATACCACACTGACTCCCATCACACTCAGTCACACACAGCCTCACATCACACACACTCTTCCATCACACTCAGTCACACACACTGACTCCCATCACACACACTCTGACACCCATCACACTCAATCAAACACTAACTCCCACCACACTGTCACACACTGACTCCCATCACACTCAGTCACACACAGCCTCACATCACACACACTCTTCCATCACACTCAGTCACACACAGTCTCACATCACACACAGACTCCCATCACACTCAGTCATACACAGCCTCACATCACACACACTCTTCCATCACACTCAGTCACACACAGCCTCACATCACACACTGACTCCCATCACACTCAGTCACACACAGCCTCACATCACACACACTCTTCCATCACACTCAGTCACACACACTGACTCCCATCACACACACTCTGACACCCATCACACTCAATCAAACACTAACTCCCACCACACTGTCACACACTGACTCCCATCACACTCAGTCACACACAGCCTCACATCACACACAGACTCCCATCACACTCAGTCACACACACTGACTCCCATCACACACACTCTGACTCCCATCACACACAGCCTCACATCACACACAGACTCCCATCACACTCATACTCACAACCACCGTTTTCCATTTGAACCAGCTTACCTTCTGCTGTACTCTGACAGGCAGGGGGGCGGAGACTTTACACTGGCACGTGTGACGGGGAAGTGAGGGAGCCCGATCAGGACAAGCAGCACCGGGTGAGGGGAAGACTGAAAGGAGCGGTGGGGGTGGGAAGGGGAGGGGAGGGGGTAGGAAGGTAAGAGAGGGGGAGGGGAGGGGGTAGGAAGGTAAGAGAGAGGGAGGGGAGGGGGTGGGAAGAGAGAGGGAGGGGAGGGAACAACTTTTAGCAAAACGGAGAAGAAAGTTAAAATCTTCGCCGCACCAGAAGTGTTTAAAGCACCAGTGTGCTTTAACAACCTCTGGGAAAGTGCCGCCCTAAACAAGGCGCCGCCCTAGGCGAGCGCCTTGTTTGCCTCGCGGTAGATACACTACTGTCTGTTGTTACAAATAAATATTGGTGGAAAATAAAGTTATAGACTCCTTTATACTACATCTGCACGGATGAATACAATGTTTAGATGTTAGCTAAAGAGATGGTTTAGTAGAGTATCCCTTATACAAACATCTGTTATCCAAAGTGATCAGTTATCCAAACAAAAATTTGGATTTTGCCACAAATAGCAAATTCCACACACCTGTCAGAATGCAAGCACACAACCGTTTGTTCGTTGTCCAGCCCCCTTAAACTGTGATATAGCCTTGCCGTGCATGCCCAGATTTCCCCACGATGCAACAGCAGGTTCCCAACGATGCCTCACATCAGAGCTGCATCATAGTAAAAGTAATTTATTTGCTCTATACAGTATTTGCATTGATACAACTGTATTTCATGAGTTAATATATCTTATTGGTGAAAATGATTCATTATCCAAAATACTTCTGGTCCCAAGCATTTTGGATAAGGCATACCCAATCTGTATATAAGACAGACTAAGCTATACACAAACCAAAGGCTCTATAAAGTGTAATACATTTTTTTTTTACATTTATTCATATTTATTAAAAAAGAAAAGAAAAAAAACAAACAAATAAAGTATAATAAATTGATAATTAAATCAATTAAAATCCATGTCCTGCAGCCAGTGTAGAGTTAATTTCGTTCCTCAATTGGTGGCGCAACACTACAGGAGCAACTGTGGTGTAGTATGTATTCATGAAACACGTGTACCCTGCCTCCCCTATGGAGTACTTACAGGATGCCAACAAAACTGGATAGAAAAAATACAGGTGCAGATATTGTGGTCCGTTGAATTAAAGGGACTGTATCTCTGAAACATTGTTTTTACTATAAATGTAGAGAATAAAAAAATATTGAAAATGATCTATACATTGTGTAGAAATATTGCGTGTAAATGCCTAAATTTGGAGAACAATATTTCTATGGAGTCTCTTGTTTATCACATCATCTGTTACTTGATTGCAAAATACACGTTTGCCATGGAAAACCAGTTGATTTGCATATCAAGCCACATGAGATGTCATAAGCAGGAGACTCCACAGACATATTTAAAACACACTGGGGCCTAGTCAATGACCTGAGTTAATTTATCTCATGTTATTGAATCCCATAGACTGCAATAGAACAATTTGATATTTTGCGTCCATGAATTAGGCCCATTTTCTCCTAATTTAAGCATGTGTATTATTGCTAAGCTCTATATAAATCATTTTCAATCATTATTTTTATTTTCTACGTTCACAGTACAAACATTGTTTAGGTGATTCAGTCCCCTTAAATAAAAGAGAAATAAAGCATAATTGCATTTTGAAAAGTAGAACATTATTCAATTAGGTGTTAAAATCTCTTGTAATGAAATACTCTATAAGCATCATTTCCCATGTAGTCTCCAATACAAATCTATTAAGTAAGATAAATAAAAATGTTGTTAAGATGCTTATCTGAATATGATGATGATGACTATTGATGCAGTTTTACAGCCAATAAACTGTTTGAATGTAAACTAGTTAATGGCCCCTCTATTTATACGGAGGGCCCAACATATTCCTTTACGTTTCACTATTAGGTCCTTCCAGTAATCTGCCATTATTTGATTTGTTTTCAGTTGCTGTGCTTTTTATCCTTTAGACTTGTGAAGGAACTAAGAGAAAAGGAAGGTTCTCTGGCCCATTTTAAACAAAAGAGCAAAGTCTTGCAGGAGGAGATTGCTGAAAAGGAAAGAGCACAGGAACATAACCAAAGAAGAATTCAGCACTTGGAAAGTGAACTAGAGACAATGAAAGAAATGTTAAAACAAACTCAAGATGACGTCGTTACTTTGCAACATGAAAGGTCTGTATTTCACCGTATTCCTTATTTCTCTACCTCTCGTTCCCTCTTGTACATTTAATCCCTAGAAAATTTCTCAACATCTGTACACATCTCAGACATGTCAACAAACCAGCTATCCATGCAGATATTTCTAGTGTGCAGTGCTATCACCATTCAAGGGTTTGGGGTAAGGATATGAAAGTATGGACAACACTAATTGCCCTTTGAGTAGCATTAGACTGGCTCACGTGTGTGTTGTGAATCTGGCATTAGGGTTTATTACACTTCAAATGTGTAGCACAATCAGAGGACAATGCAAATAGAGCACATATGTACTTATCATCTTTATATTTTTATCATAAGGTTTTATACTACACGAACTGATCACAAGAACTGATTTTACTGCAGGGGAAATGGGGCAACCTCTTAAAGGGACGCTACCACTTACATACGATGTAACTAGATAACCTGGTCATTTAAAACAAACTCATATATAAATCATATGCCACTGTTTTTTTATATGATTGAATTAATTGCATATAAAAGGACAAAGGAGTGTTTATCTCCAGTATCCATTTATAAAATATTTCCCATGATGCAACATCATCCAAAATCTTCCAGCCAGTCTCACTTTACAACTGTGCCCAAAGCCTGCATGACGATGTCATAAGATCCACCCCTGCTCTCTTACTGGCTCCTGTGTATCATAGTGGGCAGGGCTAGGTGGCAGTGTACAACTTTTTTTTTACCTGCCTTGCAATGCAAAGAGAGGAGATTAACCTGATCAACAGGATCATAACTCTACCCCCTTGTGATGTAATAGTTACATTACCCTCCTATTCAATGCAAGTCTTTGATCAGAATTCTGACTTATAAAATGCATTCTGTTTCCCCAGCCCCAAAGTGTGAAATTTGTCCTGTAAAATACCTAGGGGGTGGCACACAAAACACTATATTTCACAAAATGGCGGCGCCCAGTCACACTTGTTTAGTTACATATTTTTTTAAATACAGTCACATAAGAAAAAAAAGACATATGATCTGAAATCAACAATACAAAATAAAAAAAAGTAAAACCTTTTCATTTTGTGGTGGCAGTGTCCCTTTAAAGCAAATTATTTCAAAAGAGCCCAAAGTTGCTGCTCATTTTGTCAGACAGACAACATGCCCACTTTCCTTTTTGTTGTATCCAGACCCCACTATAGGTCACTGTGGTGTCGTGGTGTAGCATTCATCCGCATTTCTTGCTTATGGTAAGAATGAACCATGTAGAGGAGGAAGCTGTGTGCTCCAGCAGATAGGTGGGGACAAATCTGCTGGGAGTGAAGTGCTAAGATGTAAAGAGCAGTGAGTGGTTTAGGAAACTGCTGATGAACAATATGGATAAGAGTGCTGAGGAGATGATGAGTTTCTATAAAGAATAGTGAGTAAGATAGGGATTTAAAATAAATGATATAAAAGAGGTGCTCGGAGGAGAGGAGGTGGGTTGATAGATTAGGGCAGATTAGGAAAGTGGAGCAGAGGTAATGGGGTTTGAGATAACAAGTAGGAGAGGGAGGGTACTGAGGTGACAGAAGGGAAGATGGTATTCAGATCAAAGAGGGATGCTAAATGAATGGATGAGAATGATAACTGAGAGCTATTTATCCTGGACTCCATGAATACTACAGACTTCTGTGTAAAGTTTCCATAACCGTTTATTATGTTGTCAGTCTTCCTGCTACCCAGCTTTTTTTCTGCAATCCATCTCTGTACACAGCTTGATCATATGAGTGAGCATGTTTGGATCATGCGTACCGCAGGGAGCACATACATAGTCCATGTTTGTATCATCCCATCTCAAATCCCGGGAGAACACTTTTTCCTTAAATGTTGTTTTACTTTTTAAATCATATAATATTTATTATAAGTATGTTCTGTTTGTCACTTTCTTATTACAATTATTCACATTAACCCTTATGGATCAATGTTTTTTTCTTTGCTTGCACAGGTGAGTCCAAAGTATATACTGCTGGAGTGTTCAGAGCGGAAGTGGTTAATGATCGTGTACCGGTTTGATGTTCGTTCCGTGCTGTTGTATATGTTGCTTGATGTAGACATAGGTGTGCTTTTGCTCTTTTCTTTCTTTCAATATTTTTTTTTTTTTGTAATCGTAATGTCTTTTTTCAGGGAATTGAAGATTGTTTCTTATCAGAATAGGATTGAGCAGCTGCAGGAAACCCTGAGACAGAGGATGCTGAGTGATGAGACCCATCAGGCCAAGGTAATAATGGATGGCTTTCTTTATTTCCAGTAAGCATATTACAGTAGCAGTGTATTGTAGTAACATACACACAATATGTAATATCACCCTCCTGGGTACCTCGAGTTCCAGCTTGTCCACATTAACTACAGGCTATTTCTTTTCTTCACACAGCAGAATAGATGGATGAGGTCAGTACAATTCACTCCCTCATGGGTAAATATGCAGTTTGGTTAGGATGAAACAAGCTCAATTGTTATAGTTTTGAAATGAAATCAAGAGGAATTTAAAAGTTTGCACTATTGTGAGACATGTTTGTAGCTGTGACTCTGCTACTCTTAATCTAAATAAAAATAGTGTAACAGTGTAAAAAGCAAAGCTGCAATGGACTATCCACATAAAGAAACTTTTATTTAGTAAATAGTAAATAGACTTAGTAAATCTGTCTACTTTTTCTTATGAATTTCAACATCAAATTAATTCTATTTTACATTTTGTAAATGTAAAATAATGACTCATCTGTGAGTTAACATATATTATTTATACATGTTTTATAGTTTGCAGTGGAAGGAGCACACAGAGGACCTGTGTTAGGTTTATTACAAATCAGCATTTTAGTTTAATGCTCTTATCAAGAAATATTCTAGTGTATGTACATATATGAACATGTGTTTTGCTCGATGCGCTTCAATGGTTATATAATCCCCAAGTGAGGCAGTGAGTGGTGGGATTAAACATTTTTAGGAACCAGTTCCGAACTTTTGAATTCCGTGATTTTAAAGTGAATTTCAAATTTAAGGCCAAAGTATACAAGCGGGAAGGATTCTCTAAGCAAGCTCTGCTTTCAGTTTGGATACTCTGGTCTTACATTTCAAATTCCAGTTCACTAAACCTGAAGAGGCCTCCGAGTTAGTATGATTATTATTATTATTTACATTTATATAGCGCCAACAGTTCATTTAGTTAATATTAACATCTGCCAATTTGCATTGAATGCATAAACTTGGTATATCATGGCAATGAAGCAATACATAAATAAACTTGGTATATCATGCCAATGAGCAGTAAATGCATAAATCCTGAATATCATCTCAAAGGACAGTAAATTCATACAATGTGTGTGTGAGGGGGGCATGGGGCAGCACGGGGGCATGGGGTGACAGAGTGTGTGTGAGGGGGGCATGGGGCGGCAGAGTGTGTGAGGGAGAAATGGAGTGGCAGAGTGTATGTGAGGGGGACATGGGACAATATTATTAATATAACTTAAATTAATATGCCACTGTTCATTTGCCCATTAATATGCCTCAGCCACTGTGCCTGGTATTATGCCACAGCCACTGTGCCCAGTAATATGCCACAGCCAGGATGTCCAGTAATATGCCACTTCAGTATGTCCAGTAATATGCCACAGCCAGTATGCCCATTAATATGCCACAACCAGTATGCCCAGTAATATGCCACAGCCAGTATGCCAAGTAATATGCCACAGCCAGGATGCCCAGTAATATGCCACAGCCAGGATGTCCAGTAATATGCCACAGCCAGTATGCCCAGTAATATGCCACTGCCAGTATGCCCAGTAATATGCCACAGCCAGGATGCCCAGTAATATGCCACAGCCAGGATGTCCAGTAATATGCCACTGCCAGTTTGCCCAGTAATATATGCCAGAGCCAGTATACCCAGTAATATACCACAGCCCCAGTAATATGCCACAGCCAGTATGCCAAGTAATATGCCACAGCCAGGATGCCCAGTAATATGCCACAGCCAGGATGTCCAGTAATATGCCACTGCCAGTATGTCCGGTAATATGCCACTGCCAGTATGCCCAGTAATATGCCACAGCCAGGATGCCCAGTAATATGCCACAGCCAGGATGTCCAGTAATATGCCACTGCCAGTTTGCCCAGTAATATATGCCAGAGCCAGTATACCCAGTAATATGCCACAGCCAGTATGCCAAGTAATATGCCACAGCCAGGATGCCCATTAATATGCCACTGCCAGTATGACCAGCAATATGCCACAGCCAGCATGCCAAGTAATATGCCACAGCCAGGATGCCCAGTAATATGCCACAGCCAGGATGTCCAGTAATATGCCACTTCCAGTATGTCCGGTAATATGCCACTGCCAGGATGCCCAGTAATTTTCCACTGCCAGGATGCCCAGTAATATGCCACAGCCAGGATGTCCAGTAATATGCCACTGCCAGTATGTCCGGTAATATGCCACTGCCAGTATGCCCAGTAATATGCCACAGCCAGGATGCCCAGTAATATGCCACAGCCAGGATGTCCAGTAATATGCCACTGCCAGTTTGCCCAGTAATATATGCCAGAGCCAGTATACCCAGTAATATGCCACAGCCAGTATGCCAAGTAATATGCCACAGGCAGGATGCCCATTAATATGCCACTGCCAGTATGACCAGCAATATGCCACAGCCAGCATGCCAAGTAATATGCCACAGCCAGGATGCCCAGTAATATGCCACAGCCAGGATGTCCAGTAATATGCCACTTCCAGTATGTCCGGTAATATGCCACTGCCAGGATGCCCAGTAATTTTCCACTGCCAGGATGCCCATTAATATGCCACTGCCAGTATGCCCAGTAATATGCAACACACAGTATGCCAAGTAATATGCCACTGCCAGTATGCCCAGGAATATGCCACAGCCAGTATGCCCAATAATATGCCACAGCCAATATGCCCAGTTATATGCCACAGCCAGTATGCCCAGCAATATGCCACAACCAGTTTGCCCAATAAAATAAATCCCCACTCCCTCGGCCCCAGTACTTACCTTGCTGCTGCTCTCTCCCCGCCTCCTCCTGCTGTCATATCCGGCAGCACTAAGACTAAGCTGACTGCCGGATACTGCATACGTGACTGTCATGCAGGCAGCTGGGGGTGGAGGGTTGGAGCAGGTTAGGTGAGAGGGGGCCACTTTAACCGGTGGGCAAAGGCAAGTGCCTACTTTGCCCTTAGGTTAAAGCACCAATTCGGCGTACTTGTAAAATTTGAGTAACAGGATGGCACGAACCCGTGCGAACTGGCTGAATCCCACCACTGAAGTAACGGTGTCAAAAGAACATTTAACTTTTAGCACTCCAACTTTTGTGGACCCCTGATAATCAGCTGGCCAGATGTGAGAAAGAAAAAAATCTGTTTGTGAGGGGGTCTGTTTCCATAGTGCCCCCCCCCCCTGTTGTTTTAGTCCACCACTGGCCCCCCAATATTTTAGTATTATTTCTATAAAGATAGATACATATAAGTATATGGAATAGATGCATAGGCTACATACATACTTCTGCTTAACAGCAATAAATATGGTCTGGGTACATTCAGCAGAACTTAACACATAAAGAGTAGATAGATCAACATGATTTATATTTAATCCGCTCAGTCAGGGGCCTCAAAGAGTGCTGTGATCTTGCATCACTGAGCAATGTGGCAAATATCCTTAAATCCTGTGCTTAAGCAAAGGTGTAAATGGTCAATAGATAACACATGATACAATCTTTCCTTAACCGTAAATATCCACTTTTTTGTGTATGTCGCATTATGTCGATTATAGTCAGTTCATTCAGGATTTGTGGACTACAGTTCCAGTTATGCTGTCTGAGCACCATGGGAAAAGTAGTCCACCACAGCTGTAGTGCCAAATGCAAGAGAAGATAGCCAATTTGTGATCAATATTGTTTACAGCAAGCGATGCAGAATTCACTTCACCATTATTGTATGTAATACACCGGGCTGGCAAGGGGGGGTCTGAGGCGCAAGACCCCCGGACTTCCCTTTAACATGGTTAAATTGGTTGGGTCTTGACCAGTTTCACTTATAAATACTCTGCAGCGTAGAAATTTCTACCTTTCTACGCAATTGTCTTGTCTTCCTATCATTCCCTATAATTTATCTATCAACAAATCTGTTTATATGTGTCTGTATCAAATGATAACGGGAAGACTGAAGTTGCACAATGGGCTACTAATTTGGTTTTGCCCCCACAGTCCAAAAGATGCCAGTCCTCCCCTCTTAATAGATATTAGTCATGATTGCTCTTTTTCCTAGTACTTCGACCAGCAATGAGACAGTAATACACTGTATACTTTAAAAAAAAAAAAAAAAAAGAATACTCAATGTTTCATTCGGAACAAATATCAGGAAAAAGAGTATGACATTTCACTTATTTTGTTTTATCTATATCTAGATCGGTGCTATGTAATCCATGAAGCATGATGGCGGAAAAGTAATACATCTCCTGTAATTAAAATCACTTTTTCAGTTATTTATAAGTTATTCTTCTTTTATACTTTCTGAGTAATTAATCGTATAAAGCTGCTTTCTCACTACTCAAAATGATATCTAAATCTGATTTCATTTGCCTGATGAAAAAGAATTGCATGGTAAAGGGCAGTTCCAGACGAAGTTATACAAACAGAGACAGACTAATATGATAAAAGTCTGCTCACAAGACTACATTCTGATGGTAATGGATATATCTGTAACCAAGCGCTCTTAACTTTAAAACCATTGACTTCTTTAACAAAAAGGGATTTTCTCATTACAGAGGACAAATATATGCTGAGCTTTTCTGCATCCAACTCATACAGAATAGGGTAGGGTTTGTTTATGTACCAGTTGCAAAGCTTGATAACTAGAAGGGCAGCATGTTTTCAGTTTGCCCTCTGTTGTGCTTCATTTTCTGTTGGTGCACCTGCCACCGATGATCTCTGCATATGGGAATAATTCCTGCTAATGTAATGACAGACAGAATTAGCATTGTCCTTCATTTCTCAGTGGACTGAATCATTAAACAAACAACACAACAATTGTTTGCAGTCACCTGCCATTGAGGACGTGAGGGTTTGTTGGAGCTTGCGTCCCTTATCGGATATCCGGCATCATTGGTCGTCTGGAGCTGACTCACAAGCACACTCTTTCACAAAAACTCGTTGTTGTTATTGGCAATTGACCAGAAAAACAAATGGGGTTAAAATGCCCTTTCTGTAATTGTGGTTGTCTAGAAAATGGGAAAGTACAGGAAGATACAGTTTTCGACTTTGTTTCTGCCAAGAGTAACTGGTAATTTCTGACACTGTGTTCTAGTACGTAGTCTACTCAGCACTGTAGGTCTGGTCCCTAAACCTAGCGTGTTATTTAAGAATCCCAAGGCGTGTAACATTTCCCATTTCATATGCACATTTGAGCTGGAAGCCCACGTATTTCTCACGGTATTAAAAACACTTCCACACTACATTATTAATAATGCACGCTCCATTTCTGCATTATTAATGTTTGCCTGGTCATGCCTGTTACTGGAATAAGTTGTGTTTTTGTAAAATAAGAGTTAGAAAGAATATACCTGTAATGACTATTTATTTTATACAGAAACTGTACAAACAGAATAGATTGAACCCAGCAAACTCCCAAGGACATTTGGCAAAAGTTGTGATAGTGATACTTAAAGAAACTTGGTCACCCACAGCATTGCTTATACTGTGAATATAAAAAAGTATAGTGTTTGCTTAATTTCAAGAAAATGGAGAAATTAGGAGAAAAATATGTTTTAAACATGTCTGTGGTGTCTCAGGTCTATGACATCACCTGTGGCTTGATATGCAAATGAACTAGTTTTCAAAGGGAAAACTGTAATTTGTATATGAAGCCACAACGTGATGTCAGGAGACAGACATTTTCATCTTAATTTATTCTATTTTGCTAACAAAATTGGGTCTATTCACTAAAATTCGACTTTGGAGGTCTCATTTTGAGACTAAGTCAAATTCGGCACCCGAGTTTCACTTAGAAAAAAAAAAAAAACGAGGTTTGAATTTACCCCACTGAAAGTAATGGGAGGTGAAATGACCAAAGCTATTTTTAAGACTAAGTCAAACTCGGATTTGTCTCAAAATGAAAGTCGACCTCCAGAGTCAAATAGTAGAGAATAGACCCGTATATATACATTATTTGTCATCATTTCTATTCACTACATTCACAGTATGTTTGACCAGCGTAATGTGACATGTACAGATGCTGTGCTATGACGACGAAAAGAAGGACAGGAATCTCAGAAAGATGTCAAATTATTCATAATGCTACATGTTTCCTGTATTGTCACAGCTAATACAGCAGTATCCTATTAATTATAATGTCAGGACCAGACATTCAGAAAAGGCACCTGAAATAAGACATATTGTGCAATAGCTATAATCAGTGGTGTATCTTGATTTTGTGCTGCCCTAGGCAGACAAAATCCGGGCACCCCCCTACCCAAGCTGCACACCCACGTTACACACCTAAGACATGCCCCATCATTCAGACTCACATCAAGCTTACACTCCCATCACACTCAGTCACACACTCCTACTCCCATCACACTCAGTCACACACTCCTACTCCCATCACGCACACACACTGTCTCCCATCACACACACTCTGACTCCCATCACACTCAGTCACACACACTGTCTCCCATCACACACAGGTCACACACACTGTCTCCCATCACACACACTCTGACTCCCATCACACTCAGTCACACACACTGTCTCCCATCACACACACTCTGACTCCCATCACGCTCAGTCACACACACTGTTTCCCATCACACACACTCTGACTCCCATCACACTCAGTCACACACAGTCTCCCATCACGCTCAGTCACACACACTGTTTCCCATCACACACACTCTGACTCCCATCACACTCAGTCACACACACTGTCTCCCATCACACTCAGTCACACACACTGTCTCCAATAACACACACTCTGACTCCCATCACACTCAGTCACACACACTGTCTCCCATCACACACACTCTGACTCCCATCACACTCAGTCACACACACTGTCTCCCATCACACACAGTCACACACACACACATCCCATCAGCACTTACCTTTCCCTGGCAGGCAGGCAGCATGGTCCCTCCATGCTGCCTGTTCGGCTTCCCGGCGATTGTGCCGACAGGTCACGTGACCGGGCGCGCATATGACGTCAGCGCGCCCGTCACGTGACCTGTCGGCACTTCCGTGTCGGCACACTGCACGGGGAGCCGAACAGGCAGCACGGAGGTTTCTCTGTGCTGCCTGTTCGGCTCCCCGTGCAGCCTGGCAGGCAGAGCGTTGGTGAGGGGGGATCTTGCGATCCCCTCTCACCTCCGTCTCTGCCTGCAAGCGCGGTGGGGTTTTTTTTTTTTTTTTTAAAGGGCCAGATTTTTTTTTTGATTTTTTTTTATTTTTCCAGTGCTGGGGGGCGCTGCCGCCCCCCAAAATTTGCCGCCATAGGCATCCGCCTAGGATGCCTCGCGGTAAATACAGCACTGGCTATAATGTAAAAAACTATTTGTCCACATTCCTCCCATCATTGTCACTTTTCCTTACTTCCCTTTCATCTGCAACACTGTTAACACTTTCTATATATTGTACAACTGGACAACTGTTGGCAAAAAATCAAGTTCTGTTTCATTACAAGATTGCATCAAGTGTAGGAATTTTAAACAGAAATGCCTTAATCAAATAAAGTACCTTATTGAAAGGGAAAACTTGTACACTAAGCAGCTTTTCCTCTCAATCACTTATTTTTACTCAATCAGTAAGGAGACTTTGTTGCTTGTTTGAAACACCTTTTTCCTCCCAGACTCCCTCCAAATGTTGGCAGCTGGGTGGGAGGGCCTGTAGAAACTGCAAACCTGATATTTGTGAGACAATTAATATTAACTCCTTAATAAATTTAAGGCCTTAGAAACCCAGAGTTTTAATGTGTCAAAGACCAGCTGCATTTTTTCATTTTTGATATGTAGCTGTTTAAATGTAATTTTACTCCATCATTTAACGCACCCATACAAGTTATATGTTGTTTCTGGAAGGACACTTTAAGCTTTCTCTGGATACTACTATACAAAATTGTATAATATATATATTATACAATTTTGTGTTAAAAATACAAATAAAGGCAGAACAATTTACAAAAAAAGAAACAAACTTTTTAAAAAAAATCTCTTTTACAATGATATTCTACACAACTAGTGCAACACTAACACTAACCCACGTATCCCAACTCATTCCACAAGTAACCAATAAAAAGGAAAACAAAGGTATCCAGATAAAAAAAAAAAATAAAAAAAAACTTGAAGCAGTTAAATGTATTATATATAAATTAAAAAAACAAAACACCAAACTTTAAAATGTGAAGAAAATGCAGAAAATAAGAGTAGGAGGACATTGAACACAGTAAAAAACAACAAAAACAAAAAACCTTTGATCAGCAAGGCATGGGAAGGAATAAGAAACTATATATTCTATTAGATCAAAATTATTAAATAAATAGTTAAAAAAGGTCAGGGAGTTTGGTAGGATTAAGAATACTATCCAAATACTTTTCAAAGGGTATTAGAGAGGGAGAAAGTTACATTTTTCCTGTGTAATCCACATGTGATGTATTCCACACTCTTCTGGCTATTTTTATTTTTCATTCACCCTGAAGGATTTTTTTACAAGGTCTATTCAATAAAGAGAGAATTGCAGGGAGCTGAAAAGGGAATTTAAAACTTTATGCCAAAGTATCCGAGTTGGAACAATTCTCCCATTGCATTTTAGAATTTTTTCACTACTTTGGCCTAAAGCTTCAAATTTCCCTATCGGTTCCCTGTAATGCTCTCTTTATTGAGTAGACCCTTTTGTGTTTTTGGAACGGAGTGAAAAACATCATAAACAAGGCCTACCTGAAAACAGTTACTTGCAGGTTTTAGCTGGTGCTTGGCACTTCCATAACACCTGTTTTTTTGTGTGTGTCTATCATTCAATAGCATGTTAGCTGTAATCAGCTTCCACTGATCGTTCATGCTCTCAGGCATTTGAATGTTTAGTGAATGTCCACTAAACAGGCACACCCTCTGAGAAAACTTTTGCACCAGTGCATAACATAATGGGTTAATGCAGTAGTTCATCCAACTAGCTGTAGCCTAAGGTAGCTGGATCAGCTTTAATGCGGAATAGATATGTCTGCTGAACAACATGACAGAACACACTGGGTTTCCAGGATTTTTCATATATCTTTCTCTGTCGTTGATGACTCTTAAAGGGACACTACCACTTACATAAGATGTAACAAGATAACCTGGTCATTTAAAACAAACATATACATCATATGCCACTGTTTTGTTAATAGGATTGAATTAATTGCATATAAAAGGAGAAATAAAATTAGGTGTTCATCTCCTGGCTCCATTTTGTGAATATTTCCCATGATGCAACATTGTTCGAAATCTTCCAGCCAGTCTCACTTTACATTTGTGGTCAAAGCCTGCACAATAATGTCATAAGATAATCCCCTGCTCTCTTACTGGCTCCTGTGTATCATAGTGGGCAGGACTAGGTGGCTGTGTACAACACAAAGATAGCAAACTGACCTGATCAACAGGGTCATAACTCCGCCCCTTGTGATGTAATAGTTACAAATTCCTCCCATATCAAAGTCTATGATCAGAATTCTGACTTAAAAAATGCATTCTGTGTCCCCAGCCCCAAAGTGAGAAATTTGTGCTGTAAAGTCACTAGGGGGTGGCACCCAAAAACACTATATTTCACAGAATGGTGGCACCCAGTCACACTTGTTTAGTTGCATATTTTATTAAATACAGTCACATAACAAAAAATAAAAGACATATCTAAAATCAACAATATAAAATAAAAAAAATTTAACTTTTTCATTTTTTGGTGGGAGAGTCCCTTTAAGATGCTATTTGGGATTTGTTTATCTGAAGCTGCCCGAAAAATGGTTACCTATCATCTTTATACATATTAGGGATCGACCGATATTGATTTTTTAGAGCCGATACCGATACCGATAACCTGTGAACTTTCAGGCCGATAGCCGATAACTTATACCGATATTTCGTGCATTTTAATTTTTTGGGAAAAAAAACAATTTCTACACAAATCTGCTGTTAAATGAACATGTTTATTGTTAACGTTTAGCTTTTTTTTGTAAATCTTTTTCATTGCTAAATAAAAATAAATAATGCAGCAAAACAATGGTGATATGGTCAAATACAACAAATTGGACCACTTTTTTTTTTTTTTTTAAATAAATATCAGTCAAAAGGTAACAAGAACAACAATGTTCAATTGCACATAGTCCATACTTAGATTAAATCTTAGTAAAATGAGCAGCAATGACATAGGCAATTATATCAAAGGGACACTACAGTAAATATAAGCAAGGCATCAAAACAGCTTAATTAACCCCTTAGTGACAAGACATTTTCACCTTGACTTTCCCTTGGTGACAATGGCTGTTTTGACATTTCTAGGGTGTTTGTGTTTAGCTGTAATTTTTTGCTTTCTCACATACAGTACCCACACAAATTATATGTTGTTTTTATCGTCATAAGAAGGGCTTTCATTAGATACCATTATGTTCATCATATCTTATAATTTACTACAAAAAAAATCATAAAATATGATGAAAAATTTAAAAAAAAACACTTTTTCTAACTTTGACCTAAAATATAATTTACACAAATAAAATCATTAAAAAAGACCCCGGCTAAATAGTTTCTAAATGTTGTCCCGAGTTCAAAAATATGCATGTTTCCATATTTTTCGGTATTTTTTTGCGAGTTATGGGGCAAAAACCAAAAATAGTGTTTTTTGGTTTTTTCCTATATTGATCTTTTGACCCCAACCCGAACCCAAAATTTAACCCTAACACTAAATTTAACCCCAACTCTAATCCTTATTATATCCCTTAATATTTTTTAACTTTAATTTAATTTTAACCCTATCCCTTATGCTAAAAAATATTTAATTTTAACCCTATAGGCTAATATAGCTAAATAACCTATTTTTATTTAATTAAATATGTATTTTAATTATTTTCCATTGCAATGCTACTAAACTACCACTAGGGGTAGTCAAGTAGCATATTCAGAGCGACGGAAGTGAAGTTACTTTCACTTCCGAAGCTCAGACCGGCAGAGGACTTAGCCATATTGACGGAGCAGCATGCTCCGTCAATATGGCTCCCCACGATCGCTCCGTGGGGCGATCGTGGGGGTCCCAAAATAGAAATATCGGTGCTGGCTATTGCCTCGATGTCGAGGCAATAGACCAGCACTGTTAAAGCGGTTTTCGCGATCGTTGATCGCGAAAACTGCTTCATTCAAATATTATCGGCATTATCGGTAAAGTTAGATGCCGATACCGATAATTTAGGAAACTGTGAATATCGGCCGATAATATCGGTTAATCCGATAATCGGTCGATCCCTAATACATATAAGTCTAAAGCTGAAGATTGGGATGTGGATAAATCTGTGCTGTGACAGTCCATGTTTCCTTTACAATAAAAGCAATGAAATATTATGAGGAAGGTACTGCTCCCTACTATTCAACTGCTTTATTGCTAAATTGATAACTTTTTGGGAGAAATTCCATTCTGAGGTTTAATTAACTGGAGAATTGAAATGCCCAAAATGTTTACTTTTTTTTTTACTTAAATTTATAAATACACTCAAAATACATAATTATATAATTCAACCTGAAGAAGATATTCTTGGAATACTTCTAAAGGAAAACCTTAGAATTGTGAATATATCTATATTGCGTATAACATTGGCTGTTGCCAGGAAGTGTATTTTACAATAATGGATACAAAATGAGGCACCAACAATGTCATTATTTCATACTAAAATATTATTTCTTCTCAGAATGGATTGGTTGGAAACCACTTTACATAAAGATCGAGATACAGAATTTTTTTTTTAAAAATTGGGAAATTTTCATTGACACACTAGATGAAACTTATAAAAAACAAATACAAACAACATTCCAGGAAACAATGTGGTATTCTGCACAATTATTAAGTAGTAGAGTACCATGTACATGATGGAAAATAGTAAATGTAACATTTTGTTAATTAAATTAAAGTACTATTAAGTTATTTCTCTAAGATTTTAATAAGGGAAGGGATGGGAATTTTAATGTTATATATATATTTATTGTAATAATCTAATTCATAATTCAAAAATAATTAATTAATTAATAAATAATACTTATTTATTAAATATATTTATACTAATAGCTATGCCTGAAGTTAATTCATAGAGATATATGACATTAATATATTGTATGTTTAATATATTTAATTATATTTTGAAATATAAATAAAGTTTTTGTATGTTTAATATATCTGATTATAATTTGGAACTGTAAAATGAAAATTTATTATATAATGTTCGAATATATAAAAAATTTGAAATAAAAAGATATTTAAAAAAAAAAAAAAATGCCCAAAATTCATCTGCTCTACCCTACTTTGGGTTCGTTTTGTGAACCGCATTCCCCAAACCTAATGTGGCCAAAATCAGTTGTACTGAGTACCGTAATTTCTGAAAATTACACAGTTCAGCTACTGTGACCAGCTTGACTCATGTCGGGTCAGACTGGTCTATATTGGTCTATACACCCTCAGATGTTTCACTTGTATTTCTACATTAGAAGCACAAGTTTTTTTAGGTTTATTAATATAAAATCCACATTACTTACGCAGTTGACCTAAAAATACATGTTTTTATCTTCACCACAATAGTTGGACACTGAGCTTGAAAAGGAACGACAGAAGTATGTCTTAAAAGCTGAGGAAATAGAAAAGAGGTTTAAGGAAGAAGCAAACCTGGAACGAGACATTGAACGGCAAAAGCATGAAGAGATAATAATGAATTTTCAAAAACAGCAGGAAGAAATGGAAGCGAAGGTTTGTTAAGATGTAAATATAATCCATGCACGTGTATATTTGGAAATAGCATAAAAAAGTTCAATATGTTGGGAAGTGACAGAATAGAGTCTAAGGGTTTCTATTACCTGTGAACATCTAAAAAAAAAATGATTTAATATAACTTCAGCCCTACTGAAGCAGCAGCAGCAAGGGAAGGGGAAGCAGTAGACCTGTTAGGGTAAGTTAACTAGACATAGATAGCAGGAAAAAAACCTGCCAGGCAGGTAAGTACAGCAAATATATATATATATATATATATATATATATATATATATATATATATATATATATTACATATACTCCGTTGCTTTAAGAGTGGTTTGGTTTGCTCTCTTCCTCTCTATCTAGCTGCTCTTCTCCCTTGCACTCTGGCTGCTGCTGCTTCACATGCATAGAGCCTCTGCCAGGGTAGAGACACAAGGTTGTTTATTTCAAACATAATATGCACATCTCATGATTCTAAGCCATCCATTTGGTTGGCTGAACATCATTAGAAATAATAATAGAGGTTAGCCACCACTGCTGCAAAACTTCCAAGTGTCCTGTTTGGATCCAAGCCTTCATGTCCCTTTTTACTACCCTCTTTTACTCTCTTTTTTGTAATACCTTAGATTGTTTGCTGTGCATCACAGAACTATGCAACATTAAATGTTAAATGACTGCATCTCCAATTATGTTGAGCAAGAAACATTATTAGTTGATTATTATTGAAATAGTTGATGAGGTTGTACAGGTGGATCAGGAGGTGATGGGGGTTACACTAAAATGTGTACTCAAGAAAGAGAGAATTGCAGGGAATGTAGATTGGAATGTCAAAGTTAAGGTCAAAGTAGCTCAGTTGGAAAAATTCTTCCATTCAGCTGAAATGTTTTTTTATCTTGTCGACTTTGGCCTAAAGTTTTAAATTCCCACCTCAGTTCCCTGCACATCCCTGAAATTCTGGAACTGAGTAGACCCTTATGTCTAAAGTACAAACACTAACTAGTAGGTATATGTTGTTCTGTTAGCTACTGCTACCACGGTTATGTACATTTTTCTATTAATGGGTTACTAACATTTGCCTCCCTCCAGGAAACCCATCTCCTGAGCCAACAAAAATAGGGAATGGGGAGGAGATAAGGAAGTATTGAGGTGGGATAGGGGAAAGGTTGGAAGGGTATCCCCCCCCCCCCCCCCCCCCCCACACACACACGTCCTAAAAAGAAACCTGTGGACACCAATGCTGTGACTCCCTCTGCTTCTCTAAATCTTGAGGCCTAGTTATCCCATTTTTTTCTGAATAAAATCAATGACTGCAGAACTGTAATAGAAGCAATGCATACATGAAGTACTTATCAGGCTTGTTTTAAAAATAGTGTAACATGTGTTCCTCTTCTTGTATTTCAGTATACAAATGGCTGCATGATGCAGCAAATGAATCAGTTTACTCATTTAGTCATGCTGCGGTATAGACATTTATAACTTGAATGCATGAAATACCTTTTGGGTTGATTTTGTAGCTAAATAAAATCAACTTGCACAGTTTTGTTCCACTAAACATTAAACAGTTCTCCCAGCTATCTGTTCAAACATACAATAATAAATTCTCGTATCTGAAGGGAGGCTAGCGTGTCAGTTCTAATTTAATCATAGTTTTATCTCCGCTTTAAGTAATATAGGGATTTTCATCTGTACAAGTACACTTATTATTTATTACCAGAGACTTCTAAATAATCGTAGAGATGCAGCAGTTTGATTCTGCTGGAGGAGTACATGGCTCTTCATCTGGCATATTCTCTGTACAGTAGGAAATACCTAAAAAAGAGAGATGATAACAACTCTACATTTTATATATATTCACATGATTATTCTACCCAAGCTTTCCAAGTTGATAAGTCTTGACTTTTACAGGAGCACTTTTCTTTTATAGATCATTTAAATTAACTTTTTTAATTATTGGCTTTTAATACAAATAATCTAATTCAACACTAATCTAGTTGAAGAAGGAGTGCGTGAGATTGGTGAAAATGGTGCTAGTAGGAAATCCCCGTGAACAAGTCAATCTTCCCGATGAAATAATAACAAAGTATTTATCCTGAAAGGGTACATAATATGTCCCTTAAATGTTACTATTACCCAGCCTTGTCGGGGAATTGTAG
Organism: Pelodytes ibericus; assembly: GCA_036172795.1. Lineage (NCBI taxonomy): Eukaryota > Metazoa > Chordata > Amphibia > Anura > Pelodytidae > Pelodytes > Pelodytes ibericus. Next base: position 157,222,154 of record CM069861.1, on the reverse strand, counting down.
TTTAGGAAAAGGGTTTTAGTAGGAACTTCAGTATAGATAAATACAGAGGTAATGGTAGAGAAAGAAACACAAGGGGGTGAGACCTTAGGTAAGGGTGAGACCTGAGAAGGGTAACTAAGCTGGAAACCCTTAAACAACCTAGCTGTAGAAATTATGCTGTAGCCAGGTACTCTCAGGAGATGCTGAAAAACTTCCACTGGCTGGTTGAACCCTGTAGGTTCAGTTCCCCAGATCTGGACAGGGTAGCAATTCAGAGCAGCTAAAAGCAGTGGCTCAGTAATAGCAGTTCAATTCAGCTTCAGCATAGGATCCGAAACAGCTCTCTGAAGTCAGACATCCAACTTCCGGAGTTATATGAGCACTAAAATTAAGACTTTTAAATGTATGTGTTAGGAGGTTAGGGTAGAACCCTGACAAGTTTGTTTTGTAACACTGCAAAATGTTTTAATATATTTAACAGTATATAACCAAATACTTATAGTAATAGTAACGACTGAAAGACCAGATTAATTGCCTAAACTATTTCTGTCACAATCTTATACATAGTGGGTTTCAGCCAAACATTGATGCAGAAATCACAAAAAAACACACATAGAAGGAAAAATAAATCAGACTCATTACTACACACAAATCAACACACACCAGACAAGCCAAAATACTAGCTTTTCTCACAGAAATCTCACATTCATGATGCTTCCCTGACCGTACCTGCAATATGTATACATTTATTGCCTGTACACATCTGTAGGCTTTTTCCATCTGGTGTACAGCAAGGTTGTCAGAGCAAGCAGTTTTTTTTTACTTGATACAAATAACTTTTACATGCTCCCTGCAGAATGTGGAAGTGATGTGTGTCCAGGAGTAACCAAAGAATTAGTTCCCATAGAAACTATCTTAATTAATTAATTGATTTTCCTTAAAATACATGAATTATACATTCTCCAGGGCAGCATGTAAAAATGATAGGTGTCTATAACTAGTCATACTGTTTATATGCTCGGATACACACAGTAAGTGGAGTTAAGGTGAGATTTGTTTAGGTTAATAGCAAGCTTGAAAGAGAGATGGCTACTTAGAATACAAGTAACAGTATCTTTGCTTTGAATGGGCTTTTAAAAAGCACTTTCTTGTTGTATATTTGCTTTGATATATATATATATATATATATATATATATATTATTTCTCCCACACAGATACCCACACTGATATCTAAAGCATGTAAAGAACTTTATGTAGATATAAACCTGCTAGAAAAGCAGTTACAGGAGGCTAAAACAAGACTTACAGATAAAGACCAAGGGAAAGAAACTGAAATTGGCAACCTGAAAAAAATTATTTCCGAACTAGAACTCCGCTTAAAAAGAGAACAAAACAACAATAGCTCCATTATAGAGGAACTAAGGAGGGATAAATATGCAAAGTCAGAAGAACTAAAAGAGATCACTCAGCACATAGAAGAGCTAAAACATCAAGTGGACCGTTCAATACAAGAAGTAAGTGTGAATCTAGAACAAAGCAAGAGCTGCTTTAGAAATGTATGGTGACAAATTAATCCTTAAACTTTTCACTTTTGCTTTCCCCGAGATACTCCATGGGTTTGATCTACAAATATGTTGCTTATTTAACTTACAAGGTACCATAGTGAAATCATTCTTCCACCTTCCAAACACTGTTTAGTTGCAACAATCTAAAATGTTACTTTAATAAGGCAATATATAAAAAACAAACTGAATTTTAGAACCAAACACCCTTTATGTCTTCTGATGTGAGTACCAATTAGCGATGGTATGGTAAATATATTTCATAGGCTAACTCATAAATATTTCACACACTTAGATCCATATGTTTTATTGAATGAGAAGCAGAATTATATAGAAGTTACATATACATTTTTAATCTGTGAGGTTCTTATATCCTTCAGTGTGAAACAACTCATACAATCTAAAACTAATACTGTATTCTTGAAGAGTTGTACTGTAGGAAGCAGTAGACAGTAAACTGGGCCTTGTAATTAGTTAATATTGTACAGGCCTACTAAATATAGTTGTATTAAACCAATGCATTGTTTTTAGAACTTGTTCCTTAAGGAAACTGTGCGTATGGAGTGTGAAGAAAGATTCGAGCTCACAGAGGCTTTGACCCAGGCCAGAGAACAACTGATTGAACTAAAACGAACCAGTGGAAGTATTTCATCATCACAAAGATCATTAATGACAGACAGGCCAGTGCTATCTCACGCAGCAAACAGTACGGGTCAGAACGGTGTGTCATCAAGTAAAGGAACTAAGCTGGTAAAAATACCAGGAAACCCCGGGTCGGGTACCACCTCTGTTTCAAACAAGCAAAGATGGAGCAGCGGTACAAGTTTACCAAAATTACCATCACCACATCCACCAAAGGACAGAGCATCTTCACTCACTGACGCAAAGCAAAAAATTACTGCAATTCTCAGAAGCAATTCCACTCACTCTGTGACATTTGCATGACCATAGTGTACAGTGGATTCAAGTGAACATCTTATAGGGAAACCCTTTGACTTCTTAACTATTTTTTAAAGTTATTTTTGTAATTTTAATAAGAGTTATTAGTGATATTTTAAAAGTAGGGCTTGTCATATGTATTCATTTATTGCTTCTTTTCTTGATATATCTTTATTTCATAGTCCAGTAGAATTTCTCCTACACTATATGGTATGAAATTGGGCATGTTACTATAGTTTTCTTCCTATAAATCCCTCTTTCTGTACTGGGTAATGATGAACAGCCAAGCGAAACACTTTATACAGCTTTAAAAAAAAAGTTCTAAAATTAAGTTTTCCTCTGCAACAGTCACAGACCTTTTGTTCCTTGTAGGTTACCACTTTCACAAGAGCAGCCAAGTAGCCTATGATTGGGGTGACATTTAAAGCTCCAGTGGGTCAGGCACATCTAGTATTTTTATTATTACTATATCTTAGGAGAAAAACCTGGGCCCACTAGTCATAAAGCCTGGAATGGTGGAACATGTTACATTGGAAGGTGCCTCTGAGATGTAATGGGCTCTTGGGGACAGAGTTCTGTTTCTATACAAGTGTTTATTTGAAATTCCTATAAAGAAAACCCAGACCCTGTCAGTGTAATGGATTTTGTTCACCATGGATTTATAGCAGATTCAAGTGATAAGTGTAAACATGCTAGACTGACAGGTCCTGCCATCAAGTGAGCTTCAAACACAATTTACACATTGCAAACAACATAAAGGGGTACAATTTATATAAAAATAATAATTATGTGCTAAGTGCTAGAAGACATTTGTCCTATGTTTCTCCTCCCAGCTTCCATTAGATGAGATATGCAACCATGAAATATAGAGTAGGTTATATTCTGCTGTAACTAGAATTACCGTAGATACTGCTACAAGTTGGTTCTATAATACTGACTCATGGAACTCTTGGTACTTTAATCTTTTTATGTCCTTTTGCATGTTTAGTTCTAATAGTCATATTATGCAGTATGTTTACCTTGTTGATTTAAATGTACTTTTGTTGTTTTCCTGGTGTTGTAGTGAGCAGTGCATTTATTCATATATAAGTAGGGAAGAAATAATTTGATGATGTAAGCAATAGATTGTACAACATCTTTGCGCTCAAAGATCTTGCTGTTTAAAGCACTGTCTGTGAATGTGTGCCTTGTGTAAGTCAGCGTGTGTATATGTGGATGTGGCCACCAAATACAATAGGAAAGCAAAGTACAAATCTGGAGAAGATGACAAAAGTAAAAGGTGGAAGTAGTGAGTATTTTGTGTCGTCACATAGCTTTCATGCTTACCTGGCAACACAGCAATGCTAGCAGTGACAAAGCCAAACATACACATGAAGGGAAGAGAAACTAGCAAATAACACAATGACTATTCACTTTCCCCTTTCACTTATTTCCAGCTAACTTTGAAATGGATCTGGCCCACATGACCTTTATGACTCACTCGCAAGTTCTTTATATTTATTTGTTTAACTTTTAGAGCATGGAGCTATAGTGTGTCAACCTAGAGATGTCTGGTCTGGAAATATGTCCTAATAAACTAATACTAACGTTTTCCCCTCTGTAACCCATGGTGTGTGAAATGGCCAGTAATAGAATGGTGACTGCATGATATATAAAATAAAGGGACAGGTAAGCCATATTCTCCAAATGCCAATGTAGAAGGCTTCCTGGAGATGCCCATGCCAATGGAATAACCTTCCAGCAGATGCTAACACAGTAAAAGAATGCCTGAGATAGACAAACCAATTTGCTAAGCAAAAATAAATTAAAGTGTGTAGGTTTTTTTAGGATTGACAATTGCTATTACATACCACAAGAAGATGGATAAAACTATCCCACATGCAAGTCTGATGTACCTATAGATAAACACATCAGTACTAAAAAGAAAAGAAAAAATGCACGACATGCACCAGAATTCAAATCATAACTCAAGGTAGTACAGAAAATGAGCATATGCCAAGATGGGTAATCTTTGGTACCTTCCCCTCATAAACATTTAAAAATGTACCACTTTTACTAAATAATTCTCATGGGATTTATAATCAATGCACATTCTTTTAACTAATTTGCTACTTGTGTCACCTGTGCTATGTTTATGTTTCTAACAACAATAAAATAGTTTTTTTTTAAGTAAAGATAATGTCTCTTTTTAATTGTGTTACATTCATTGAATGGTTACTTCAAATATTTTGATATATTTTATGGTTGAAACGTTTTAAAAGAGCCTCAGTATGTTTATCTTTAAGAAAATGATCTGAATTTCTTTATGGATCAATAATTTAGTAACATACTATAGAATATTTTGTTATTTTTAGCAAAACTAATATTAATTAGGTTTTTTTTTTTATCAAGAGCACTTAATTCTGCTGTCTTTATTCTGTGTTTACCCATCAATAGTGAGATGAATTCATTCTTACTTCCTGTTTTTGTTATTTTATTTGGTGGTTTTGCTTTTTTGTTTGGAAAATAACTCTGATAATTTACAATTCTAGAGAACATGATTTTTTGGCTACTAAGCAAAATAAAATATAACATTATCGTCGGGCTTTTTGCATTAATGTAGTCAAATATTTTGCATGATCAAACATGCATACTGTTGTGTGAAATACTCCAATTGTCTTTTGAAAATCTTTCGCATACAGCTGTACACTTAGAACCACAGATGCCCAATGCTTCCACATTGAAGAAAATCTGTCAGGAGCTGACACTATAGTTTGTGTTTATGTAATTATGTACTTAACTGACTTATAACTCATATGCACTTTATAACTCATATGCCTCACTGGGAAATATACGGACTTATCCAGCCTCTGACCTGCGCTCACACTTCCCTCAGAGAGATACTATTTATTTTTAGACGCTATCGAAAGTAGGGATTTTAACTGGGTCGTAGGTATAAAAATAACACACTATATATAGAAATATCCAGTCCTACCCAAAACCATAAACAAAGAGATTGAATATGAGGAAGTATTGCTGCATTATAGTCAAAGCCAGCAATAGTTTCATATTCAATGTACTACACATATAGTGAGGCCTTATCAAACTATGAGGTCTGTTCAGTAAACTGAACTGTGGCAAACTGGCAATGGATAGCTGATCTGAAAAGAAAGAGGATTTATCCAGCCAGGCCATTAATGCTGATTTTAAAAAATAAAACAAAAATCAGATTCATTTGTCCATACACCAAAGTAAAGTCAGTGTTTAATTAATAGAACCCTTTATGTATACTAGGAAGCTGGGTTGGAATGAATCCTGTCAGTAATGCACATACATTGTATGCATAAGAAGTTCACGTGAAAAGCTCAAGTTAAAATGACCTTTAAGATGGGCAACTCAAAGCCAAAAGAGTGGAACTAATACCCTCTTACATAAGTCTCAGCACAACTTTTTAGAAAACACTTATTCAAGAACATGAATTTCTGCTTTGTTGTACAGATACTAAAAACAAGTAATTAACGTCTGTGTTAAAAGTGGAATCGGTTACATAAATATTAACAACTATTTAAAACAATATCATTTCCTGATTATCTAGTACTGCTGCTTTAATATAATTTTTTCATTGCATCTTCATTAAATGAACATACCAATCATTCTCTAAATCATATCTTTTTTGTTGACACTGCTTCAGCATCGATAGCCAAAAATACCTGTTAAAATATGTGTGCTTACAAACCGACATTTAATCCTAATGAATTTGCACGTATTTGTTTTAAAAAGTTAATCAAATTGATGTGTTATGTGTTTCAACTGCATGTTAAAGACCAGTACAAAATAAATAAAAAGGTTTTTTTTTTATTAATCAATGTTATCCTTGTGATCCTACAAGCAATCAATGGGTATAAGATACAGCAGCAACTAGAGAGCTGTTACCATATGATTTACAGGCCATAAAACTCATATGTTCTACAGTTCAGTTAAGCAAAACAGGATTTGTTTCACTGTCTGAACTTTTTAATCTCTAGAAAGCATATCTCAAACAAATTAATACGTTCTATGGTAATTAGCAGGAGGAGGTCATGTGTAAATAGCTAAGCTAACTAGGCCGGATTGATGGGAATGTCTACAGTCTCTTGTCTTCTTATGGTTAGAGACATGAAAGAGTCACATGTACAACTAAATCATTGGGCAAGAGTGGCACTGTTTTTTTTTACTTCTTTTTTTTATTCCGTCTTAACTTACAATTCTAGAGAACAATGTTTTTTGGCTACAGATCATTTAAATCGCAACTCCAACTAAGAAAAAAAATAATGATCTTGGAGCCTGTTGCATTAGTAACCAAATATTTGCATGATCAAACATGCATATTATGCTCTTATTATATTATGTCAATGGGAGTCAACAAGCTCCAAAGCTTAGTTCATGTCCTGCTAATTAAAAAAGTGGGACACTGTTGTTCCACACATACCATCTATGGATCTATGGCCACATTCTAATAAGCAAGATGTGTCTCTTGTAATGTCTAGCAATATAAAATAAAGTAATGTAACTTATCCCAAACATGTGAAACTGAAACCACTGTTAATCCAGATATGGCATAAATATGAATTTGAACTTCCAGTCTCACATTGAGGTGCGTGAGGTGTGATAGAGGGAGTTGTTCACTTAGGAAAGAGTTATCCCTCCTCCAGACAACCGTAAATTGGGTAATAAAAAGAACGGGTATTTCTACACAGAATACTATTTGTGAATAATAGAACTGTGTGCATTCTGTTCCTTTCCATTGCAACTTCTTCTATATCGAAAAGCCAACACAATTTTTTTACAATTTTGAAAAATCATTTTTTTATTACGATATAGTATATTTTAATCACACACAGAATTTTTCAGATCTGAAACTTTTAACTAAAATACTAGCAAAAATGTATCTTAGTAGACTTGGTGCATATAGACCAATCAGTTTTTGGTCCTGGAAGAAAAATTAGAGATAATAGCCTTAAAATATTACATTTAATGAATAAAGCAGAGAAAGATATCACCTCCATCTATCTTAATAGCATTCAGCACCAAAAATGCCTCTGATAAAGTAAACTGATCATTTAAGGTCTTAGAGCGGTATGATTTGAGAAATCATTGTGCTTTAAATGGTAAGGGTCTATCTACTCTTCTCCCTATGCAACAAAAACAAATGGAATATTATCAATACCACTAAAGATGATGAACGGCACAAGACAAGGGTGCTCATTATCAAAGTTATTATTTGTGTTTTAACATTAGAACTCTTACATAATGCAATTATGAGAAATACAAAAATACAGGGAGTAAGTAAAAAAAAATTGATATCGTAAACAGGCTGCGTACACAGACGATATCCTCCTAATAATATCTAACAGCTGATCTAATTTTAAAGTCTATACATTAAATTGTAAAATCATGGATCTAAATATAATATAACCACACACACAGCAGATAAGCTGTAACTATCCTTTTAAATGGTGTTCATCATCATTCAAATATTTAGGGATACATTTAACATCAGAAATTAAGGATTTATATTTAACAAATGATGTCACGCTATTAGAAAACAGTAGTAAAGAAAAACATGCAAAAGGAGGTGGAAAGCCAGGGTCAGGAAAAGAGAGATCCGCAGTATCCAGAAAGAGAGCCAAAGGTCAAAAAGCCAGGAGATCAGCATAACAAATTGAAATAACAATAAAGGGAATAGGAACTTCATAAGGAGAGAACCTAGCTTGGGAATATACAAGCACAGAGTGGCAGGTAAGCAGGGTTTTTTTTAAAGGGAGTCCAGACCAGAACCCCTCCCACCAGCCATCAGTACCACTCCTCTCTGCTACACTATATAGGCGGTATGCTTGTCCCGCATTATTCGAGACCGGGGATGCGGCATAGTCTGCGATCGCAAAGTGCGAGGACGGAGCTCCAGAGGTGAGTGTATCAGACGGGGGGCCCTGATGACTTTTTTAAATATTTTACATTTTATACATTTTTAATGAAATTTAAGTGTTTTTTTTTTTTTTTTTTTTAGCTATATATGATTTGTATAAGTTTAAGAGTTATCTTTCCCCAAAGATCTTTCGCTCTTTAGTTTTTTCTTCTAAAAAAAATTAAAATAAATAAAATTATGAAAAAAGAAAGAAAAAGCCGATCTGCTGTACATATGGCGGACCTAAGATTAAGGAATTCTGGGAGAGAGTGGAAAAAAAACGATCAAACTGATAATGAAGGAGAAGTTCTCACTCACCCCAGAGTCCCTCATTTAATGAATTGATTCTTAAGGCTAACAACCTAAAAAGAATTGAACATTTAATCCATTGCAACAAATTATCCACCAATGATAAAGATAGATGCGACCCCAACATGGGAGGCCTTTTTGGGACTAAGTTTATTCTTGAATGTCTAGATCTGGTACAATGACAAGATAAAATGTTGAATGGGTGCAAGTAGTGCAGAGCTGGTGGGGGCTGACTTACGTGGATCATGCTAATCCTACATGTTCATACGATATGTACCTGGAAGTGTGTCTGAATATACCATTTTTTTTTTTATCTGATTTTATAAGACGTTCTACCTATAGATATCCAATTACTGTTTTATAAACACACATTATATCAATATCAAGATATCTCCTCTGACCTTAAATATTTTCTAGTGCAGACATGAACCCAAATATGAAGCCTCTGAATTCCTTCCTGTCTTTGCATACCCACAGTGATTTATCCCTGTCACTGGTGACAAAGTATCTATATGTGTATGTTAATCTTCATAACAGCTGGCTGTCCTTACCTGATGTTATGTGACCATATGCAGTGTTCCCTCAACTCTGATTTCTCTTTATACTATATGTGTACACTATAAAATAAATCTGTGTGCTTTGAAATGCTTAAGAAAGTGGATGTCGGTTATATGATAAATAGTCTAAGTTAATAAAAGCACAACTGATATTTTATTCTTTAAGATCTAATATATTAAAACACTGTTAACTTGTATGGTTAACACAATGGTTGGTAATACATTCCTCAGAGCTGAGAATTGGGTTCAAGAGTACAGGACATGTTTGCAATGATTTCTTTGCTGTAATAGTATGCTCTGTTTTTTCATATTTCCATAGAAAATTGGATGTTTTCATATTTAAACTGAACTTGTGATGGGTTTTTAAAGGTTGATCATGTGCAGGGCCGTCTTTAACGCGGGGCAAACGGGGCAGCTGCACCAGGCCCAGTTATTCCTGGGGGGTCCAAAGCACTGTGGGCCCGCTGCTGATGTTAAAAAAAACAAAAAACCTTCTGTTACAACACGGTTGTTAATTGTACTATGAGAGCGGCACGCACCGCATAGTACAAGGGCACGCTTGGCATGGAGGTGCGGCCCACATAAGATTGGCAGCAGTAACCGCACCTTTAAGTCAACTAATGACTCCGTTTTCGGAGTATCATGTGACATTCCGTCACACCACACTGTGCGAACTGCAGCAGGAGGAGGTCTGCATCGACAGAGAATGCACTGACCACGCTGAGCTACCCTGGACCATACCCCTTCTTGCCAGTCATGGTAAAAAAAGCAGGGAGGGGGACAAATAAAATTATTATTTTTTTCTCTTTTAAAGAATAAAAAACAACTGACTGTGTGTGTGAGTGTGTTTGAGACAGAGCGATAAAGTGTGTGAGTGTGTTTGAGAGAGAGACAGTGTGTGAGTGTGTTAGAGAGACAGTGTGTGAGTGTGTTTGAGAGAGAGACAGTGTGTGTGTGTGTGTATGAGAGGGAGAGAGACAGTGTGTGTGAGAGAGAGAGACAGTGTGTGTGTGAGAGAGACAGTGTATGTGTAAGAGAGTGAGTGTGTGCATGTGAGAGGGAGAGACAGTACGTGTGAGAGAGACATTGTGTGTGTGTGACACTATAAGTGTGTGAGACAGTGTGTGTATGTGGGTGTGACACACTAACACTGAACCATACTGTGAGTTTTATTGCTGTGAAGTCTGTGATACACATAAACTGCATGTTACTGTGAATGTGTGTGTAAATTATACACAGTAACATGCAGTTTATGTGTATCACATAGATATACACACACATAGATGCATACATACACTCTGAAAAATGTATATGGCCCATGCACACATACTTTTTTGATATTGGCCCACTGCAGAAAAAACTTGCACAACCCTGCCCTACTGTAAAATATTTGCCCTGCGTAATATTAGTGCCAAATATCATTACTGTAACATAGCTGTATTTTAATTTTAATTGCTGCCAGTGCTTACAATACGTAAATGCTCTCTAATAACTGTGTATACTTTTGGTATATAGGCATGGAGTACTTTTATTGCAGTGTTGCATAATATGAAGGTAAACATTTTGCAGCCATATATACATTTTATACAGTGCTATTATACACTTAATATACACATTTTATACACTGGAATAAAAGTACTCAGCACCTATATTACAAATGTATACCTGCATATTAGAGAGCACTTACATATTCTAGGCATCAGTTGTGTGTGTTTTGGGTGGCGTGGGTGATGCCAGGGAGTGGGGGGTGGCAGGGTCAAGGGGCCCAAGCAAATGCTTGCCCAGGATCCAATTATTATTAAAGACCGCCCTGATCATATGCCAACAAGGTGAGCTGCTGTACAGCTCCTAGAGATGTCCACAATGTGTGTTTTATATACAAGGTGTATTTTTCCATTTTGCACAAACTGGTACACGAATGTGTAATGACAGCTGCCATGTTCTCTGCCAAACAGTCAAATATCTCTAGCCAAAGGAAGAACAACCCCAACATCCTTTTTAGCACCAATAAACCACATCAATTAAAGCTTCTCTGTGGACTTCACCTGTGACCATAATAAAATCTAATGGATATTTTCTAAACTTATATATTTACCATTTCACCAGTGTGGGCTCTTGTGCTACCCTACATTCTGCATTAATCACTTACACAATTGATTTAGTAATGTTGTGTGTCACGATAATATTTATGTATTATAAAATGACTGTGACTAAATATGTTATACGAGCCCTGAATGCTCCAATAGTGTGGGTTTATTATTCTTGCAGTGTAAGTGGTCAGCGATGTGGATTTTTTCATTTATTTGCGTGGTATAAACTCCATTTAGTAAGAACGTTATCATATAACGCATGGAGGATATTTGAAGGTATATTACTAATGTGTCTTCTGAAAGGTGGACAGATGCAGAGTTTGCTGTCAATCGGCATTCTATTTCACTGAGAGATATAACCATTTACAAGGAGTGCATTGCACTGGAAGAATGAGTTATGTCAATCACCAGAGGAATTTCTTTCCCCATACAATGATTGTACACCTGCTGCCGTCATCAGGCCTGAAATGTCACTGTGAGGGTGTGAAGTGCAAGGTTTCACTGTCATCTGTTAGTTTTCCCATATACACACCCATTAAGATTCTGTACTGTAGATTATGTGCGATGTGTTGTTCATAAAATCTCTTTTAAGTCACCATCCATGGCATATTTTTGAGTTGAGGATGATGACTGAATTGTACTCATGTTCTCTGTAAATCATTGTAGCGGGATGCCAAGAGCTATGATGTCCTTGCCCATTGTAGGTTCCACAAGATTTCTACTCAGGTCCTGGTCAGCACAAATTCTCTCAAACGGGCTATAATCACTCTCAGCCACTCAGTATTTCCCCAACATAACGGACAAGACCGGTCTTGTTAGGTTACACAAAATGAGTACACTTTATTTAGTTACACACATACAGTATTTATACATTACAAGATCAGATACAAATAGCTTGAACAATGACATTTAAATAGTTTAACTCATACACAATAGAATGCATAATTGAAATTGGTGCCAGAATATCTGTCTGTTAAGGGAAGTCTGTTAAGGGGCCAGTGATTACAGCTCTTCTAGGCTCTATTGGCTTCTGACACGGACAAGGTCAGTAGTCTCTAGGCAGGAGGCCGGCCCCCTGTGCCCACCAGGGGTAAGAGTCACGGTGGGTACCGTGACCAGCACTAATCTGTAGTCAGTCTCTTTTATAATATGAGATGTCCATTGTACATGAATTTATTTAGATTCTTAAAACTAAAAAGTCTTGACGAGGTTCCGAGCTGTAGCACTACAAATCATCTGAGAGGATGCACCATGTATAAATATAAGAAACATTGCATGAATAAGATTTGCACAGAATTTAGTGAGGGCAAGCAGTGCCGTAGCTGTAGCTCTCTATGCGTCAGAGGCAAGAATAGAAAACTGCCCACTTCAATATAGTTTCATAGCCAGGGGCGTTGGTAGGTCTCCAAAACATCTGGGGCTGGAACCTGTGACAGCTTTGATAGAAGTGGAGTAAATAAGCTCACATGCTTAGGCGGGCATACAGAATGATATATTTGATGCCAATGAACAATGGGTATATATCAGGGCTCAGCAAATCCTGGGCACCAGAAAATTATACCTGGCGCCCTGCCACAGTCACTCACACGCTTACACTCTGCCACTCACACTCTTCCACTCACACTCTGCCACTCACACACACTCACTCTGCCACTTACACATACTCTCTCTGCCACTCACAAACCCTCTGCCACTCAAACACGCCCACTCTGCCACTCACACACTGCCAGTCACACACACTCACTCTGCCACTCACACACATACACTCTGCCACTCACACTCAGTTTACATAAACAGTACCATTTTAGTATTTCTTTATATATAATAGTCTTGCCCCAGCACAGATATTGTGCTTACCTAGCAGTTCAGGACCCAGTCTGTTGCAGCATGGAGGGAAAATCTGCCAATAGGGCAGCTATTGATTTAGTGTGAGGAGGCGGAGCAGAGTGCAAGGGGGCGGAGCCTGGCACTGTCCAGCATCCAGAGGCTTGAGGGGGAGGGGCTGAGTATGAGGGAGCAGGGCCAAGCGCTAGGGGAGTCTCCATTCGCGGCTATGGAGCTGATATCCGGGGCTTCAGCCCCAGTAGCCCCCCCCAGCGACGCCACTTTTCATAGCACTTACTTTGCAGAGAAATAAAAATGAATAAATTTAAAAAAACAAAGCTTCTTGGGGTACTAGGCTGCTTTCCTCCCTGTTGATTGCTGGAGGTGATCAGTACTGTATGACCTTGAAAGGCATGAAAGCAGCATAATACGGATAAATAGCTCAATCGCTTCTTGTATAAAGCAGTACAAAGCTTAGTCATCATGCTGCTTTCATGCTTGTACTGCACTAAGAAAATTTGTAGGATACATTCACTTTTTTTTGAATATAGACAGATTTTACTGCTACCCATTAAGCTGCTGTTCTTTCCTGTCCATGCAACAGGTTCCTTTATATCCCATGCTCTGGACCCGTCCATGATGTAATTTGAGAGCAGGCCAGGCAGTCCTACAGCTCCATTGCTTGAGAGGGTCTCAGTCTATTCATTTAAGTATCATCACTGCGCCCCTTCAATTATGGACGCTGAGGCTATTGCCTCTCCTCTGTTACTGCTCTGAGAGAAGGCACAGCATAGGCTGCATAGCTGATCCATATAGTTTTGCATATTCTAAAATCTGGAATATAAAATGCCTCTATGGCTTTTACGGTTACAAGGCATTTTCTATGGCTTCTCAGGGATATTAAACTGTACTCCAATACAGGAGGGGACTAGAATAGCAAGACAGTACGTATTCTAAGTATATTAGTCAGAACTGCATTTCAAAATTGAGAAATGATTCATTCAGTTTGACTTGTTCGTCCTGTAACTGTCATCTACAATGCAGTCTTTTTCCTTGACCCAGCTGTGATGCATTGTTGGCACATTCTGTTTTAGTTTCCGTTTATACTCCGTTACCACGCTGTTTGACCTCCTTTTTATCTCTTCCTCTGTAATCCCTTTAACTATGGTTCATGATTGAGGCAGTATTTTTGATTATTGCTGTGAATATTGTACAGTGTGGAGGGTGTGCTAAGGAAATTGAATTGGCCAGTTACCCCATTTTCCCCTTTCTATAGTATAACTCTTGATAATGTTCTACTTATAAAAATATCTATTTTGCTTTATCCAATTACCTGCTTATACCATAGAGAAAACCTTATGGTCTATTCACTAAACAGTGAACTGTGGAGGAAGAGAAAAAGAAGTGCTTAGACAAATAAAGCAAGTTTAAAAGTAGCCACAAAATGTAGGTGTGAGTTAACCCTAATAGACAAAAGCTAGTGCTAACAAGCCTACCAAATTATATACATCTAAACCCCAACAGTAATGTGATTAAATATCAGGATAATAATTATGAATGCTATTGTAGCAGGGCCGGCCCTTGCACAGGGCCGGACTGGCCCACCGGGACACCGGGAAAAATCCCGGTGGGCTGCTGTAGCCACTTGTGACCACAAGCTGCCGCCACCACCATAATGAATTCGGCGGCGGCCACACCGCTTTAATTAATTTGCAGTGATAGCATTTCGGCACGTGGGGAGGGCAGGCAGTAAAAGAGACACGGAGGAGGAAGAGAGGGCTAGGGAGAAAGAGACACGGAGGAGGAAGGGAGGGCTAGGGAGAAAGAGACACGGAGGAGGAAGGGAGGGCTAGGGAGAAAGAGACACGGAGGAGGAAGGGAGGGCTAGGGAGAAAGAGACACGGAGGAGGAAGGGAGGGCTAGGGAGAAAGAGACACGGAGGAGGAAGGGAGGGCTAGGGAGAAAGAGACATGGAGGAGGAAGGGAGGGCTAGGGAGAAAGAGTTCTGGAGGAGGGCTGGGAGAAAGAGAAAGAGAAACAGAGGAGGGCTGGGGAGAAAGAGACACAGAGGAGGGCTGGGGAAAAGAGACACAGAGGAGGGCTGGGGAGAAAGAGACACAGAGGAGGGCTGGGGAAAAGAGACACAGAGGAGGGCTGGGGAAAAGAGACACAGAGGAGGGCTGGGGAGAAAGAGACACAGAGGAGGGCTGGGGAAAAGAGAAAAAGACACAGAGGAGGGCTGGGGAGAAAGAGACATGGAGGAGGGCTGGGGGAAAAGAGAAAGAGACAGAGGAGGGCTGGGGAAAAGAGAAATATACACGGGGAGGGCTTGGGGAAAAGAGAAAGAGAAACGGAGGAGGGAGGGCTGGGGGAAGAGAGAACTGGGGGGAGAGACAGAGACACTGGGAGGAGGTAGAGAAATGAAGAGACACCAGAAATGAGAGAGAAACGCTACAGGAATGGGAGAGAGAAACAGACACACTACAGACATGAGAGAGCGAGACAGACACACTACAGAAATGAGAGCACGAGACAGACATACTATAGAAATTAGAGAGAGACAGACACACTACAGAAATGAGCGAGACAGATACTTTAGAAATCAGAGAGACGTACACTACAGAAGTGAGAGAGACGTACACTACAGAAATGAGAGAGAGACGTACACTACAGAAGAGAGAGAGACGTACACTACAGAAATAAGGGAGAGAGACATACACTACAGAAAAGACAGCGAGAGAGAGACTACAGATATGAGAAAAATACAGACCAACATGGGCAGTTCCCCTCCTGAAAAAAAGACTATGGATCCGCTCCTGTGGTCCAATCTCAGTGCTGGGCTGGGGTGAATCCTGTGAGTGCAATCTCACTGCTGGGGTAAATCCTGGGTGTTGGGTCAAATCTTGTAAGTGCAATATGGGTGCTGGGTCAAATCTTGTATGTTGAATATAGGTGCTGGGCCACGTCTTGTGAGAGTAATATGGGTGCTGGGTCAAGTCCTGTGAGGGCAATCTGAGTGCTGGGGTAAGTTCTGGATGCAGGGTCAAATCTTGTAAGTACAATATGGGTGCTATGGCAAGTCTTGTGAGAACAATATGGGTGCTTGGTCGGTGAGACGTGATGACGTAGACGCTACAGGGCGGAGCGTCTGAGGCGGTGGAGTGGTGGTGAAAGCGGGACGAGCTCTCGAAGACCTCTGCAACGGGACGGTGGAAAGAAAGATTCTTACCCTCCTGAACGGCTAGAACATTTGCGCAGGGGGAGCACTGAGTGCGGGCCACATTTTTCACCTCCTTCCCTTCTCTCAGAGGAAACACTCGGCTGAACAGCGGGTAGAAGGTGACCAGGAAAGTGAGAAACGGCGCCAACCCACCGCTGTGGAAATTAAGGGGAGAGTCTAGAAATACAAACAGCTCCTTAATTGATGAAAGAGGAGGAAGGGAATTTGGCTGGCCACACGTCAAGAGTACAGGCACAGTATAATTTCCCTATTTTCTTTTCCCCTTTTCGGTGGTTGACTGAATTTTAAAAGCATGGACTCTGTAAATACTCTGACATTTTACGTGAAGGTGTGAACTTTAAGCTCCCTCACTGCGAGATATCGCTGAGTAACAAGCAGCTTACCTAGTTAAATGACAGACGGGCTTACAAAAGCGCATAAAAGATAAAGAGAAAGAATGGGGAGATTTTTTTGAAAGAATCACGTTTTTCTTGGGCAAGTTTTCTTCTCTTTCCCCTTAAAAGGGAATCTGTCTAATCTGGACATAAATAGTGTGATAAAAACCAAAGATAAATTCATTATACAAGTACGGCTGTGAACCTCTGAAAAACACTGAAGGGTCTTATACTAACAAACAAACCAAATATAAGCCGCCTCCAGGAAGGTGATATCTCACTGAAGAGTATAGAAACAGAGACGTGGAGAGAGAGAAGGGAGAGGAGAGGAAAGCAGGGGGGAAAGAGAAATTACCCTAACAATGGCAACCAAAAAGGGTATTGAATCAAACCAGGCCCCCAGAAAGATAAAAACTAAAGATAAACGGATCTTGGAGCCAGGGAAGAGAAAGGAGCAAGGAATAGAAGCTCATTTCTCTCCTCAAAACTCCAAGAATATTGATAACTTGGACGCCACTAATATCTAGGATTACATCTTGGTTACATTAGAAAGTGAAACACCTAAACTGCTGGATAGCTCTGGAGAATTGGAAATCAGAGGAATTTCTCCCGAATACCTCCAAAAATGCCTTGAACTCCAGCTTCAACTGATTAAAAAAGAATTCACCTCCCAATTTGGAGAATTTAAAGAGGATATACTGAAATTGGGGGCCAGAGTCAAGAGCAATGAGGATAAAGTGGAACACATGGAGTCTTCCATTAAGGAAGCAGAAGAAAGAATTACAACACTAAACCAAAGAGTACAAGAGATGGAGCTGAAAATGTCCGATTTAGAGGATAGAAGCAGAAGAAAGAACATAAGGATTCGCGGCATTCCTGAATCGGTGACCCAAGAAAATATAGTGTCACACTTACTAGAATTGTTTAAACTCATGGGAATACAAGACATGCGTGAAGAGGATATAGAAAGAGCACATAGATGTTGGAAACCTACAAATGTCCCGGAAGATCTACCCAGAGACATTATTGTGCGATTCGCTCTATATGGAGTTAAAAAGAAAATCATGCAGGCAAAGAAATCTTTTGAACCTAAGGGAGAAAGTTTTTCCAAGGATTTATCTTTCCACACTCGTCAAGCAAGAAAGTCATTTAAAACAATAACAGATACTTTGAGACAAAGACAGCTCAGATACTGGTGGGGTTTCCCTGTAAAAATCTGTTTTATGAGAAACAATAGAACTTTTTCTTTTGAGAGGGTTAAAGAGGCACAAAAATGGCTGGATGAAAACCTGGGGGATTCCAGGGGAACATCAGATTAATTCTCAAAGCCTGAGCCTGTGAAAGAGATAGAGAGCATTGATTTAGTTGTGGGTGAGGGTTAGTCTGGAGGGGGGGGAGGGGTCCTAGGGAGGGAGATTGTTTTTTTTTTTGTTTTGTTTTGTTGTTGTTTCCTTTCTCTTTGGAACTTAATTTATATGAGATTCCATTGAGATATGGAAACTTAGAGACTGGGAAGGTTGCGGGAGGGGAGGGGAAAGAAAATAAATTTGTGCGAGGTTTAATAAGGGGGGTAGTCCTTTGAGACACATCACTCACAATTTAATTTAAAGTTATTGATAGTGTACACGCAGATAGGTAAATTAGATGTTTTTTTGCCAAAAACGGGACAAACAACAAGATCACTTTTTTTTTTTTTTTTTATATTTATTATTATTATGCTGTTTTTTTCTTTTTTCTTCACTCACTATGTAAAGCAAAGGGTAAAATATCTGGTTTTTGTACATACTGTGGATTAAGGTGTGAGATTTAAGTCACTTAAATTAGACGGTAACATTAGAATGCTCATAGGGGTAAAGTACTAATAGGGCATAAGAGAGAAGAGAGAGGGAAACACATTTTTTTTTTTTCTCTCTCTCTCCTTGATCCTCACGAGGGAATAGCTTGGCATTTAATAGGGGTATGCTGCACAGATGAAGATAAGAGACACTTTTTTTTTTTTTTTTTTTTATTATTTTTCACTATTAAAAGATAAAAGAGTATTGTAAGAATTCACGAACAGCACAACTTATTTTGACACTTAGGACACTGACATTATACACTATTAACTAATAATGTATACTAACTTAGATATATAGAAAGGATAGCCCTCTACTCCTGAAATTGTTTGATACAACCTCTTATATAAATCACTGGCTGGAAATAGAAGACTGCAACCTTGTAAAAACTCATGGTTATTGCAACAAAAGCGGAGGAGGGTTTTGGGAGGAGTGATAATGGGAGGGCTGGAGACGGGAGGGCAGGATAGGACGGGAGATAGATGGGGGAAAAAAGCTCATTCAGGGATCTTTCATCATGGCAGGGGACTTTAATTGCATTCTAGATCCAGTATGGGATAAAAGATTAAGTAGTGGGGCTAAGATGGATAGATCTCTAAATGGTTTAGCAAAGTCATGCAGGGAATTCCTGGCTAAACACAAACTATACGATCTGTGGCGAACTGTCCATCCGGGCTCGAGGGACTATACATTTTACTCTAGAGTCCATAGATCTTATTCAAGGATAGATATGTGTCTTGTACCCGCACATCTGATTGAGGAATGCGGAAATAGTGATATAATAGAAGTCGCATGGTCCGACCATAGTGCCCTTATAAACACATGTACATTTAACAAAGTAAAAGTCAGACCATGCTGGAGAATAAAAGAATATCTTCTGAGTGACAAAGAATACGTTGAGGAACTGAATCAGCTGACAGAGATCTACTTTAAGGAAAATCTTGCGGAAGATACCTCAATGTCTAATGTATGGAACGCTTACAAATGTGTTATTAGGGGAAACCTTATTAGCAGAGAAGCATACTTGAATAAATTGCGCACAGCTAAACTCTCAGACCTATACATAAAACTAGAAAACCTTACTCGGAGCAATAAATTGTCACCTCAAGTGGAGAATGAAATGACAATTCAACAAACTAAGATAGAAATAAATGAAAAGCTGACATTAAAAGCAAATAAAATTCTATTACAT
This sequence comes from Pelodytes ibericus, assembly GCA_036172795.1. Classification (NCBI taxonomy): domain Eukaryota; kingdom Metazoa; phylum Chordata; class Amphibia; order Anura; family Pelodytidae; genus Pelodytes; species Pelodytes ibericus. The sequence goes on along the minus strand of CM069861.1, from coordinate 157,202,328 downwards.
GCAAAACAGAAATATTACTACTTAGGTAATAAACCTGAGAGGATTCTGTCCAAACAGTTACAGAAGGGAAACGCTAAAGCCAGAATAGCTAAAATCATTAATGGCAACATAACAGCAATATCACCGAAACAAATAGGTCTAGAATTTAAGAAATTTTATTATTCCCTGTATAATCTACCTGAGAAGGGTCTCGCCCGTGAGCAGGTAATAAAGTATATTGAGAGGTCCCATGTAAATAAATTGACAGATGATCAAATTAAGCAATTAGACGTGCATATCAGTGAGATCGAGGTAGCGAAGGTTATAAAACAGTTAAAAAATAACAAAGCGCCGGGCCCAGATGGATTTGCAGGTATCTTCTTCAAGAAATTGGCCCCGATACTGACGTCCCAACTAACAAAATTCTTCAATGAAGTAATTAGGAATAAATGCTTTCCCGCAGAATCAATGCAAGCGGCAATCCTGCCAATCCCAAAACCAGGGAAAGACCTTACAAACATAAAAAATTACTGGCCAATCTTGTTAATAAACACAGACACTAAGATTTTTTCGGCTATTTTGTCTAACAGATTGAAGGGATGCATGGACTCACTGATCCACAGGGACCAGGTGGGCTTTATGCAGGGAAGGGTTTCTGGAGATAATGTAAGGAAGATAATTAATATATTTGAGGCTGCTCACCGACGGGAGGAACCCATGCTGGCCCTGTCACTGGATGCAGAAAAAGCATTCGACAGGGTAAGCTGGGTCTTCCTAGAAGAAACTTTGAAAGCCTTGGGATTTGGCCAGGTAATGATGGATGCCATTATGACCCTGTATAAGAACCCATCAGCAAAAGTAATTGGTCAAAACATAGAATCAGATTGGTTTAGGATTCAAAACGGTACTAGACAGGGATGCCCTTTAGCCCCTTTACTGTATATAATAACATTAGAACCATTAACAAATATGATCAGACAAAATGAGCACATTAAGGGAGTAAGATTGGGAAGTTTAGAATATAAGATATCGGCATATGCCGATGATATATTTCGGACAATATCTGAACCGGAGGGTTCAATTCCGGAGCTATTAAAGATAATCCATGAATATGGAGAGGTATCAAATTACAAACTAAATATTGAGAAAACTCAGGCAATTGGAATAGCAATTTCAGATGAAATGCAAAAAAAATTAAAAGATGCCAACTCCTTTCAGTGGGTTAGCTCCGGGATTGAATATCTGGGCATCATGATTCCCTCCAATGGCAAAGGCACGGCAGAACTTAATTGCAACAAAATATTAGATGAGATACAGGCTAAACTTATTAAATGGAGACAAATCTCCATCTCATGGATGGGCAGAATTAACACAATTAGGGCATATGTCGTACCAAGGTGGATGTATGTGTTTAGGATGGCACCAGGGAAAATAGAAATACTGGAAAACATACAGAAGAAACTATTGAATTTTGTATGGCTTGGGAAAAAACCTAGGATAAATAAAAACACATTATATCTCGATACAACAAAGGGAGGCCTAGGCTTTCCAGTTATCAGGGAATTATGGGAAGCCAGTATGTTAACACATTTAAATAGAATGCAGTGGACTTCAAGTAGAAAACTGGATTGGTGGAAGATAGAATGTAACATCGTTATCGTTTAGATAACTTAGAAAATATCCTCTGGTTAAATAGGGTTAACTTAAAAAATATACAACAGAAAATCGGGGACACCACTCTAGTAGAGCTTGTAGACTTTTGGTATAATTTTAAGAAAAAATGCAATTTGGACCTAAAAATCTTAAAATCAGCACCCCTGGACTCGATAGAATATAATATGACAGATATAAATATCAAAAGTTGGAAATTAGTAGGTATTAACAAAGTAAAAGATATGTATATAGGGAACAATATTAAAGGATTCAGTGATCTGAGACAAGAATTCAATTTGCCCTCGAGAGACCTTTTTAAATTTTTGAGAATAAAACATTTCCTAGTAGAGAGTATATACTTGAAGGGTGAAATGGAGAAGATAGATATGATTGATAATCTGTTTAATAATACTCCAAGGAAAAAAAATTTGAAAATATGCTCAAACATCATAAAACAGCTGAGGCAACAGTATGTTCCCACCGCTTGGATAAGCTGGGAAAGAGAATTAAATTTAAACTCTAATTTGACACCCTCAGACTGGACTGATCATTGGCATAATAGCTGGAATGAACTAAGGAGAGCAGTACATTGCTTAAACTTGCAAGAGGTATTCCTTAAAATGATCAATAGATGGTACATGACACCAGTAAAGTTAAGCAGGATAAATCATACACTAGACAGTCAATGTTGGAGATGCAGAAAAAGTAGGGGCTCCCTTCTCCACATTTTTTGGGAATGTGAGGGAGTTTCTGAGTGTTGGGAAGAAGCATTTAGGAATGTCGCAAGTATTTGTGGTCAAATCCTCCCCAAATCACCACAGAAAGCCCTCCTACACCAAGGACTGGAAAATATTGATAAAGCAGACTTACCTATGATAATACATATCTTTTCAGCTACTAATTTAATTATCGCGAGGAGATGGAAAAAAGGGGGGAAGGTTAGCTGGGCACAAGTAAAGAATCAAATTAATACCCAACAGTTAATGGAAAAGGGTTATTTTGCAAGTAGAGATGCGAAAGACAAATATGACAGAATTTGGGGTAAATGGAGACCTTGATTAAAACTCGACGATGGAAGGGGTAAAGCTTATGAAGTAGAAAAAAAAGAAAATAAAAATTGACATTCCCTGTGACCCTCACATTCTCTAAGTAGGGTTTTTTCTTTTTTTTTTTTTCTTTCACTGGTTAACAGTGTGAACTCTTTAGTTGGGAATCCGCCTCGGGCTCAGCCTACCCCCCCCCCCCCTCTTTTCGGGATATAAGACAGTACTGTAGTAGGATTAATGGATTCTGGTCTCCATATGTTAGTGTGTTAGTCTTGTGATAGTCTTATGTATGTTCGCTGATATTGTATGTTTTATGTCTATACGAAAAAACTGAAAATAAACTATTTAAAAAAAATAAAAAAATATGGGTGCTTGGTCAAGTCCTGTGAGGGCAATTTGAGGTAAGTTCTGGGTGCTGGGTCAAGCCCTTTGAGTGCAAACTAGGTGCTAGGGTACATCAATATATCCAGCCAGTATGTACATAAAGTTATGTTTTACACACTGCCCTGTTATACACCTCTGCACAGGACAATTCATATAACTTTGTGTACATACTCTTCAGATGTGCTTTTAAAATGCCTGGTTTTCCCTTTTACGAACAAAAAAATAATATTATGCTATGGGGCTGGTTTAATAATGTTATGCTATGGGGCTGCTATACAATTTTTTTCCAGGGCTGGTTTTTGTTCCCAGTCCGGCCCTGCCCTTGCATGGGTCACAATGGGGCAATTTCCCAGGCGGCACTTGGGCAAGGGCGTCACTTTGCCACCCCAGGAAATGCAATTTACATTGCTTTTTCTCCCCCTATGCACAGAGCCTTCCTCCTTCTGGGACACTGTCTCTTCAAGGTGTCGACATGTCTCCACCTCTGCTCCATAGTGTGCTGGACTGCAAGATATAGTCTATAACTATATTATTCTATTAATTCTAAAGGGAATCTTGTGTTCCCGTACTAGGACAGTGAAAGCCTAATCTATGTTAGGAAACTAATGTGTTTATTTCCAAAATTCCCTCTTGCTATGCTTCTACCAAGTAGTTAAGATTCCAATGTGTCCTGCAACAGATGAATAAACACATAGTGCCGTATGCTAACAATTTATTTAATACGTTTGCAGTTAAAGCAAAAGAGCCCAGCTAGTCTGTTGGCATTGCTCTGTGTAGATTGCGCTCATTGATGTATCCCAGAGAGAATTGCTAAGTATCACTGACCATGGGAAGTTAGTGGCATGACTCCTCCAACCTCATAACCTCATACCAGGCTTTTATTCTTTGGTTCCAATGTAATAAATGATTCAATTACATGATAATGTACAGATTGTAATTATGGTTTGGTTGCTCACCAGCACCCTATATATTCACTTTTGGCATTGAAAAGCAGAAGAAAAAAAAACATTGGTTATGATATTTTTTGAGATATGAATGCTGGGAATTTAAAACCGCTCAAGGGAAGAAAAAAAAAATTCCCCTAAAGGATAATTAACTGAATTGTTCTCTCTTGTCTTGGGGTATCTAGGTTACATCTAGCTATGCGTTTATAAATACAGTTGACAGAATCCTACTAGCGAATCATTATCTAAAGATTAAAGGCCAAGCTTGAGACATTCTTTGTGCCCGCAAACCATCCTGGGTACCATTGTCTCTTATTTATTCAAAACTGTATTAACTGGTCTTTTAGTAAATTGTATTAAATCTCACCAGCCGTGTGTTAGTCTTTAATTAGATCTGCTGGGGATTGTGACATTAAACGGATTTCCCTGTAGGTTGCACTACAAATAATAATTATGTGATTGTCCTTACTTGCTCTCTGATTGAAAGCAGAGTCTTAGGTTTCATAATTATGACGCAAGTGACTCCCACAAGCCATAATAGGTATAGTCAGGGGCTTCCAAAACTACCACTATAATAACGTCCCTTGTGTAAAATTATGTGTAGTTAGCATTTTTAAATTATCCTTGCAGATTATTACTCTTTATTTTATAAAGTGCCATTATTGTTCTATGGTTGAAAATACATGAAGAAATGTAAAAAAAAAAAAAAAAATTAGGGGGGGGAGTGAAATCAGGTAAAAAAAAAAATTCTAAATGTTTAACAAAGTAAAACCACTGTTTTCCAAACTTTGTGTACCTTATTGTCTAAATATTCAGCTTAATGGCCTGGCATTCAACCACCTCCCTTATAGCTAATGTTTTACAATGCTTTTTTAACTTGCTATTTTTGCTCTCCAAAGTAATATCAGTAAAGAAAACAGACACTTAAAATCCTATATTGCCTTCTGGGGGAGTTGCCTAAATTAAAACTTTCCATGTACAGACCTTTTTTTTTGTTTCTTGTTTTATTGAATCAAACAAGGTTCAGATATTTTACACAAACTGCTGTGTTATCTGTCCGGTTTAGCACATTAACCCTTTGTGGGGGCTCTGCCTGGCTGTATGAGCTCTGAGCTTTATTTTGAATTGAGATTCTCAGCAGGGAGGGTTTTGTGGAACTTCCTCCACATATGTTCTTGCCAGATAAAGGATTTGCTCAGCTACAGATGTCAGTTTAAAATGCGTTTTCAGAGGAAGAGATTAAAGTGGGTTACACAAATCAAAAAAGGATGTCATGAGGCCAAATGACTTTTTTGTTTAACCTTTGCTGTGCTGAAGCAGAAGAATGGTGTATTGTTCAAAACAAATTGTAAACAAATTAATTCAGTTTCGACAATAACAAATATAGGTATGAGCTCCGAAGAAGGAGACTACTCCGAGCGCGTTGCCCCATGCCTCCTAACCTAGTCCTCTGCATCATTTATCGCTAGAGACTGTTCCTGCATCAATCCGTTTTGGATACAATTTTGTTTGCCTCATTCTGGACCACTGTTTGCCCGCTGACTCCTATACTACCAACAAAATATTTACTGCATTTGGGTGAGAGAGTGGCTAATTGATCACTCCACTTTATTTTTGTACAGTGGCTTTTTGTTTTCATTGCCCTATTTTCTATACACAATTGTTTTCTCCTATGCAGGTGTCGCATTTATCATTTGCAAGAGACAGTATTTGTTTTTGTGTTTATTTTGTTTTCTTTTTCTTCCTGTTTTTTTTTGCTTTACTATTTTTTTGTATATTTTCTTTGTGGTCAGGACAATTTAATCTTTTTACTGGATGTATTCCTATTTGTACCTATTTTGCCACATTGTTCTATATTTTACTTTCGTAGACACATTAGTTTTCTTGTGTCCCGTTGGCTTATGTTGTTCATTTTTGTACATTTTTCCTCTTTTTGCTCCTTATTATTTTCCCCAACATTTTTTTATTCTACTACACAGCACTGACCTGCCTGTATAAACATTCTTTTGCATATATATTTTTTTCATCTTATTTACAGCTCCATTTTTCATATCGATAATTTCTACCAGTCTCCTCTTTTTTGAACATTTTTTTTGTGCTACATTTATTCTATAAGTCGATACACTTACTAATAAAAATTATTTTCACTTCTTTATCAGTGTGCATGTCTGCTTTCTTTTACATATTTCCTTTTCAACTATATAATGTATGTGTTTGGCTGCAATGAGGCCTACAGTAATGTTTTGCGATCCTATCTGTTGTGGAAATAGATACTAGGTGACTGGTACTTTAAAATAGTTAAAGAGAGAAATGTAGGATGGGAGAAGTATTTGAACCTCTAGTTGTTTACTGTGCATTACTGGCCCCTGCTGAGCTAAATGTGTAATCTAGCGTGAAATTATGGCTTTTGCTTTAAGTTTTGCCAAACTTGAAAGTCTAGTACAAGACTGAGTATCCACCTTAAAAATGTGTGTGTTTCTAGGAATCGTCCTTAAGAGGTTCCATTCTGAGCAAGATAGGGCCTGTACTCCCACACCTGCAGTTCCTTTACAATTGCGCTTATCTCCTTGGCAACTAAAGACATTTTTTAATAATTATTGACGTAAAACAAAGTGGGCGTTGGCAGCTGGAATGTGACTTTTTGGCTTGCACACAAATGCTTTTTTTGTAGTAGACAACATAGTGGTATTTTCCTCTTAATTTAGCAATGTTGCTGACTTCTTTGTTGCTTTTTTTTTTATTGATGGACATGGGGCCTAGGTTTTCCACATGTATTTGATTTTTGCTACTTCTGCTTTCATTTGATCTGTCAATTTTCATGAGACTGTACAACATTTGTGTCATACCATTTTTTTTTTGTAATGGACACACGATGGCAGATATTGAAGAGTTCCGCAAAGTTCTGATAACTTCAAAAATCAGTTTCTTAGCTGGTTGTCCTAAAATCCTGAATTCTTATTATCTGTTGCTGATGCAGTTTTTACAGCTGTGCTCTGCACTGAGATTTGTTTTTGCTACTTGGTGATTTGTGAGCTCATTGTGTCTTGGAGTAATCAGGGTACATTTGGTACACTAATGCAAACCTGATCCTACAATAGTGCTCTCAGAACATGGACAAACGTGAAAAAACAAGTTTCAACGTACATTCCACCATTTCAAATGACCAAACAAGGTTATATTTTGTGTGGTGTGACAGGGAGCAGGCCTTATTTGTAGTCACTTCATGAACAATACATAAATAAATATATATATATATATATATATATATATATATATATTCCCATAGTTATTAATATTTTACTTTCATTTGTTTGCATAATAAAGAGTGACTAATCCCTCGTTAATAAACTTTCTGACTAAAATCATTTGTGAATAATGCTCCATTTATTTGAGAATTCGCTTTCCAGGCTACCATTTTGCTAAGTGACGACTGCTGTGTGCATGGCTTGTATTGCCTAACACATACCTCTAGCAAAGGAGGAGACGTACATCTCTTCTCCTGCTATTGGCTGTGTGCCTCATGATTGACACGCACACACATCAATGACGGAGAGACATTGTTACTGGACTGTCTCTCACTGCTGCCACATATCAGTGCTCTGTGAGATGGAATATCCCTGGTCTTTGTTTTTTCAAAGTATAGGGGTGAATATCTTTTTAATGGTGCACATCATTTACTGCACGAGTTGTTAGAAATGCATTAAATGTTTTCTTTGTCCTATGGCACTCGAGTAATAACAGGGGCATTGCTAGAGCTTTTGCTAACCCCTTCACGTTGTCTTTTTGATTCTGACTTCGACCACAGAGTGATCAGGGACCAGGGACACATAGGCAGAGACCAAATTAGGGACAGACTTTGCAGCGTTTGCTACATTTTCCATGTCAGATGGAGGCCACTCATAGTGGCCTCATCTGACAGATGGGATCAAACTGCAGACTCTTACAGTGTGATATGCAGCACAGCTCATGGCTGTGAAAAGTGCTGGCCACAAAAAAAGTCTCTCCAGGGATGGACTGCTCCCTCCGCCCACCCTTAACAGAATATGTTTTGCCTTCTTCCTCATTAAAAGAAAACATTAAAGTTCAGTTTCCTTACAGTTTAAACACATTGATATATGCTTCTCTGCTAGGCAGCACTGTGATGTGATCCACTCTATGCACAATATAAGATTCCACATTTAGATCTAATCAATGGACCAGTAACAATGTTAATGACACATTCAAGTTAAATGAATGACTTCATAACATTTCAAAATGTCCTGAATGATCATAAATACAGATAAAACACAGTTATAATAAAAAGTGCTATTGTAAAAATGCAGTATTTTCTACTTCAAGTTAATTAAAAACAATAAAACATAGATATGTGTAAGCGAAAAACAAACCAGGTTAAAGGTCATAGCAAATGGTTTATTCATGAAACAGAGACTGGAGCATCTTCTTTAGTAAATAGATGCCTCCATTTCGTATAGCTTGCTCTGCTGGAGGAAATTAATTGTTACTTGGAATTTCAAGAGGAATGTTACTTTCCAGCACGTACACTTGAAAAACATCACATACAGAAATAGGGGTTGATCTAAGTGCATTTCAGGTGGCACTGAATTAACACACAGAATGCTTTATTGTCTGAAGACAGGGGTGGTAGATAGTCTGATACAGTGCATCAATACAGCCATTGATTCTCATGGAAACTCTGATGATACACTGGCATGTGTTGTACTGACAATAGTATGCACTGTGTTTGTACAAAAAAGGTTTGACTTACCATTCTTTACATTTTATTTAACTTGTACAGGAATAAGTTTAGCATCCAGGATCTGAAAAATCCAACCTTGGCTTTATATCTGACATTGATCTCATTCCTTTTGTCAAATCATGCTGTTTGAAAGGATTTGGCAACCCACAACCCTGCCGATTATTTGTTGGACTATCGGTCACATCACTCAGAGCTGGGGCAGAGGTTGTAATTGTCTTTGCATGCAACAGATGGTTTATTTTATTTATTTTTTAAGTGGATTTTTATCCGTTTCAAGCACAGTCCTGTTCATTTCTTGTTAGTTTTGTACCACACCAAGGAAAATATTAAATAACTTTGTAGAGCCAAAATCAAAATTATTAATTATTTTAAATGGTTCTGGAAACTGCCCACTCACATTCTACATCAAACGGCACATTTACAAGCTGTTATTATTACTTAACTCTCTTGTGTAGTGTTGATTATCCTATTTGTAGACTCTTATTTGGTACATGACTTTTATAGCATTTGACCTATTTTTTAACCCCTTAGTGACAAGACATTTTCACCTTGACTTTCCCTTGGTGACAATGGCTGTTTTGACATTTCTAGGGTGTTTGTGTTTAGCTGTAATTGTTTTCTTTCTCACATACAGTACCCACACAAATTATATGCTGTTTTTATCGTCATAAGAAGGGCTTTCATTAGATACCATTATGTTCATCATATCTTATAATTTACTACAAAAAAAATCATAAAATATGATGAAAAATTTTAAAAAACCCACTTTTTCTAACTTTGACCTAAAATATAATTTACACAAATAAAATCATTAAAAAAGACCCCATCTTAATAGTTTCTAAATGTTCTCCCGAGTTCAAAAATATGCATGTTTCCATATTTTTCGGTATTTTTTTGCTAGTTATGGGGAAAAAACCAAAAATAGTGTTTTTTGTTTTTTTCCTATATTGATCTTTTGACCCCAACCCGAACCCAAAATTTAACCCTAACACTAAATTTAACCCCAACTCTAATCTTTATTATATCCATTAATATTTTTTAACTTTAATTTAATTTTAACCCTATCCCTTATGCTAAAAAATATTTAATTTTAACCCTATAGGCTAATATAGCTAAATAACCAGTTTTTAATTAATTAAATATGTATTTTAAATATTTTCCATTGCAATGCTACTAAACTACCACTAGGGGCAAGTAGCATATTCAGAGCGACGGAAGTGAAGTTACTTTCACTTCCGAAGCTCAGACCTGCAGAGGGCTTAGCCATATCATTCACTGCAGGACGTGCCAGGCACGTCCTTTGTCGTTAAGGGAGTTTCTCCCAGGACGTGCCTGGCACGTCCTTTGTCGTCAAGGGGTTAAATATTTGCATAGTACATATTCTTACTGATTTTTCATTAAGAGCACTATACAGTGGTGTTAATTTGGTCAACTAAAAATTTTCGTCTTAGTTTTGGTCCGTTGCATGTTTCCAGTGACAAAAACGAAACAATAATGAAATAAAAACTAAGCTAATAAGAATAAAACTATGACTAAAATCCATTGCAATTTTCATCAGCTGACTAAAGTGTGACTAAAATGTTATGGAGGGATTACTGCATTTACCTATTTGGACTCTGGCTTCCCTTGGATCTCTGCCAAAGCCCAGTCCTCTGACTACTGGCGGATGGATTGGCTGAAATGCAGGATCCCTTTGTCTGTCTACCACGTGGAACAACACCTTGCAAACCTCAGAGGAAGAGGATACTCCTCATCTTACTCACCTGGGACTGTCACCTGACTGTTTCCCCTCCCATCTCACTAGAAAGTTAACTTAACCTTGTGTAACAGGCTTCTCAGACTTGTTCAGTCCCTCACTGTTGGAGATTTAATAGACTAAAATCTATTGGAGATTTAGTTGACTAACACTAGACTGAAACTAAAATATGAATGGCATTTTAGTCAAAAGACCATGACTAAAACGTAATCAAAATTTGCCATCAAGATTAACAAATAAGTCAGTGAGTATCAATACTCAAGTCTGCACTTGTAGGCCCTGCATTCACAAATAAGTTTTAATTAATGAAATGTGACTAAATCTGTCAATTAAAATGCAACTGGCATTAGTTCATATCTCCTGAACAAGGTTTGAGACACTCTGCCTGTACACATCTATTTTTTGTCAGCTGCAAACAGTGTAATACTGTAAGACATAGAACAAAATAATTGAACTCTATTACCTCTAGGCTCATATAATATATCTTCTAGTATAATCTTTGTTTTAATAGATGCTGAATGGTTTTCATGGTTTCTATTCTTACAAAATGTACATTTATATATCTTGCAGGATGTGGATGTTCTGTCAAGCTGTGTTCTAGTTATGTTATGACTGTCCCTAGTTAATGAGTGTGTGTGCAAGCACATGTGTGTATATATCCACACAGCATGTACTAAACCCCTTCCCAATCTTTATCTGTGTGGAAGGCAGAGGTGATGTCCGAAGTTTACAATTTAATAATCCACTGTAATGGAATTAGGAGACCAATCCTCTCCTACTGCACTCTCTCCACAAAGAAATTTTATAAGGTCGCTATATCGGACATCAAATCTAACGCCAGTGTTAATTAAAAAGAGAAATCACCAGGGAAGAGTTTGTAGGCAGTGCAGATTTTCTGTGATCCTTGAGGCAGTGCTGTACAAGGATGTTTTCCCAGTAGGCTGCCTCCCACTGATGCCGATTGGCTGTGTTTTTTTTTTTTTTTTTAAATTCAAGTGCTGGTCATTTCACCAGCATTTATTTGCCCCAAGGTGGCTGAATGCTAGACTTAATCATCTAGCCACATTAACCAGCAGAGCAGGTCTGCAGGGCCAGCGCCTCCTATATGTGAAGTAGGCACCAGCCTATGGCGCATTTTTACCCATGCGCTCCCATTTTTCAGCCACAATGCAGCACTGTGGAAGGGAGGCGGACCTCACCAGGGACAAGGTGAAGGTCCGCCCCCTCCTTTTATAGGAGCGCTTTTTTTTTTTTTTTTACTTGGGAGCAGTGGGTAGTACTAGCTCTTTGTGTTACCACAGACATGGGGAAACAGATCACAGACATGGGTGGGAAGAGGGCGACAGATCACAGAAATGAGAGGGAATGGGGGGACAGACCACAGACATGGGAGGGAAGGGGGGGGAGACCACAGACATGGGAGGGGGAAACGGACTACAGGAATGGGGGTGAACAGACCACAGACATGGGAGGGGGAGGGGAACAACAGATTTGGGTTCAGAGAGGAGAGAGACCGGCATGGGAAGGGAGAGAGGAGAGAGGCAGGCATGGGAAGGCAGAGGAGAGAGAGAGACAGGAATGGGAAGGCAGAGGAGAGAGAGAAACAGGCATGGGAAGGGAGAGAGGGGGAAAGAGAGAAGGGAGGGAGAGAGAACGGAGAGAGAGAGAGAGAGAGAGAGAGAGAGAGAGAGAGAGAGAGAGAGAGAACAGATATTGGGAAGGAGTGGGAGAGAGAACAGGTATGGGGGAGTTGGAGAGAGACAGACATGGCAAGGAAGAAGAAAGGGACAAACATGGGAAGGGACAGAGTCACATACATGGGGGGGAGGAAAGAGACGGGGGGGGGTGGGGCGCCATTGGGGAGGCCCACAAGGGGCACTGAAACACTTAAGGCCGGCCCTGTAGGGTATGAACAGGCATGAGGTGGGGCAAGAAAAAAAACTGCTCGCTTGTGTATATGTGACTGTCTGTGTGTGTGACTGTCTCTGTGTGTATGTGTGAGATTTTGTTTATGATTGCGTGATTTATGAGCTTGTGTCTGGATGTTATAAGAAGGGGAAAGAGGAGGGGCGGAAAAATTAGGGTTCGTCTAGGGTGGCAAAAATCCTTGCACCAGCCCTGCAGGTCTGTAGCTCCTCAAGCACAGACCTTATCTCTCTACAGTAGCCTGCCACTCTACTTGCAAATGAGAAGGGTGCATGAAGGATAGGAGGCTGTAGCCCCACTCCCTAGCACTGCACATGGCAGTGTGTACCCCACCCCAGGTATTAAATAATTGGACATACAGAGTATGTCTATGCAGAGACCACCAGTGATGTGTCAAAGAACCAGAGATTTTGGTGAGAGATAATTTTAGTGCGCATCTTGGGAACCTATAGTCTAGCTAAGCATCATGTCTGAAATTACAGCAGACTACGAGTCTCGCTCTACTACAGCAGAGAGAGACCCTCATTTCTGCATGGGATCACCAGAGGGGACATAGTTAAGGTCTCCTCTGCTGATTCCATGCAAAAATGAGGCTCTCTTTCTGAGCTAGCCAGTTTATCCTCATACTAGGGACTAACTAACTATATTAGAAGCACATGTACAAAATAAAGTTTTGTGTCCCTCTAATATGTAGTTTCATGGTTAGTGCAAACTAGGTTCCTTGAAACTTGCTTACCTCAGTGTTTTGAGTATTTATATGTGAATTATTCTAATATCAATATGATATTACCATTAACGTTTTGGTCCACACATCAGACAGATTGTTATTGTATATTTATCACCTGGTGATGGAGACTGCAAATAAAGATGAAAACAGATGAAACTGAAATAAATTTAGATTATTCCTGATTGTTCAGCATTTTTGCAACAGTTCGTTTGTGCCTGGATCAAGCATTATTTATTCATTGTTTATACTCCTGCACTAGTCTTTAATGCTTATTCATTGGCTGGGGATTTCTCTACTTATGTTGATTGGTCATTGGTCATGAATCTTTAGACATTTCATAGTAATGAAGTTTGGCCTCATGCTAACCCTGTTTGTTATCTAGTATATAAGCTTTACAATGTAGTTAGATATTATCTTTCATATTTATTAGGGAGCTTTTTGTGCCTTTTATCTTGGGAAGGTGAAGATAACAATATTTGTTTTTTGACAGATCACTTTATTTTCACTATCAGTTTTATTTTCACAAATACATACAAAGTGGTTTACATCCTTTATACATAGGTTGTTATTTAAATTGGACAATCAAAAAATAATTATTTTTTGGAGCAAACATTTTTATGTATGAATTTCAGACAAAAAAGGTACATTACCCTATGACACTCTCTATACATAATCTCATAGTCCCTCCTATGTGTATAAACTGGCATTTACCTATGATAACACATGCCAATTTATTCCTGGGAAGCAGGAAGCCTGGTCAAGTCAGCGACAGTCTCCCTTCTTTTTCAAAGGGAATCACTATGGCTGGCCTTTATAACCACAAAATATTTATCCATAAAAGGTTAATTGAGATATTTTCTACATCCAGGTGATGTTATTTGTCATGAACCACCGTGACTCTGAAACCATGTGGACCTTTAACCATTGCCCAAGTCCTAGACTGATTTTTTGGCCCTGCCCCATCCCATGGTCCCCGGAGCCTGGGCCCACAATAAAGGTTAAGCCCAGTTGCTGTATCGTTCACTCAAAAAGTAGGTGCTTAGAGGCTGGTTGCTCGGACCAAGAGAAAGCTGCATTTAAGGGATAGGGTGCAGCTCCTCTTCCCATTGGTCACCATATTTTTTTTACCTTCGGCTGTCCATATATGGAAGGCTTGGTTGCTTCTTACCTTATTGGCTGCCCAGTTAAAGATCAGTATTCTGTCTGGCAGCCATACTCCCTGTACAGCTCTCCCGTGCCCCTGTACTTAGTAACGCCAATAAAAGTTAAGGAATGGCCACATATATACATACTTTATCATTTATCGTTGTATACACCGTCATAATCGCTTTTGTGGTATAGCAATACTGGTGATGTCATGCCAGCTATAGGTTGAAATCACATCACATCAACAGCTGCTAGGTTATTTGTACCCTACTGTCATCATGCCGCATGTATCACAGTAATATTTCATATCCACTTGGATGACCATATTTCTGGCAATGCACTATTATCACACTGTGGACATGAAATGATACTCGTGGCATGATGGCAGTAGGGTACCTATAACCTGACAGCTGTTGATGGTGAACAATAAATGATGGGACCTACAGATGGCATGACATTGCGGCATTGTTTAATTTGATAATATATGTATACATGGCCATTCCCTAACTTATACTGGGGTGAGTAAGTGCTGCATGCGATATGTGTATTTTATATTACATGATGTGTTCATTGGCGTGGTAATTGCACCATTTATGCTATAATAAAAAAAATGTATAAAAATTTACAATCATTAACTTTTTATTAATAAATATGCTATTAAGGCACGTTAAAACTATTACCATGGCAATGGCATTTAAAAAAAAAATAATTATATTTATATATTATATATATACCGTATTTGCTCGAATAGACGACAACCCCGATTATAAGATGACCCCCCCCCATACTTTGGATATTCCTTTAGGAAAAAAATAGGGTAACTACTCTAATAAATCTAACATTAATATAATAATTGTTTTATTATTTAAATTTTATTTTAATGTTTTATGAAATATTTTTTTATTTATTTTTATTATTTATTATATTTTAATGTTTTATTATTTTTTTATACAATTTTATTTATTTTATTTAAATTTGTGTCATTTCAGGAGGACGGAGGACTTTGGCCAATTTTCATGCCAATTAGAGATCACTTCAGAGGTCTCTGGGTTGCCTGAATTTAAGGGCTACTTGATTATTGTGGTGATCCACTTAGGTCAGAAAATGCGGAGTTGAAATAAAAGTATGTTCAGCTTTACATAAATTTTCGGACCAGTGGAGCAATGGACCAAAGAGCCGATTTTCCTCTGAAAACTCATTAGTCCAAAAACAAATGCCCAAGTCTACAATACTGTACCACATTTGTGTCTAGCTGGCTGCATCCACCATGTTGCCCTTGGTTGTTAGGCACTAGAGAAGGAGTGAAATCATGAACCAGACAAGGTATGTGAATTCATGTGACTTAGGACAGAGTATGTAACAAGAGTTAGTTTGGTTTTGGTTTAAAATGGTGATGGAAGCCTCCGTGCCCTAGGTCTCTGGAGAGGGCTAAAAGCCAGCCTTTTACCAATAGACCATGGACCCTGTCTGTGTATATGATAGGTTTGGGGGTACACTCTTTGGGGGCACCAGCAGCACCCTGTCTTCAGTACACCTGGACTTCTAATACAGGGTGCCCAGGACTAGCTAACTCAGGATGTCAGCAGAGCCATTGTGTTCCCCATGTTAAGATTGTCTCCTGTCCTTCAAACTCCAGTCTATCAAGAGGTGTTAAGAAACGTTATTATGTTACTGGGCCATCACAAAAGTAAAAAAATATTGGTGTGGTGATAATAACATAAAACAGATCGGCCAAAAAGAGATGGAATGGCTCTTTAAATTATACACTTTACAGCTGAATGGCCTCAGTTCCAATTTTGACCTCTTTAATTTTATATAATTGATATTATATGAGCATTTTATATAAAGCATAGTTGCAATATATGGGTACTTTGCAATAATGTTTGTAAGACTGTTTTTCTATAGATTTATTTTTTTATATTTTTCTATATATTTTTTATAATATTTTTTTTTATATATAACCGATTTTTTATTAAAGATATTTTTATTTTTTATATAACTTTGAAGTATCCCCTATTTTGCATAAATGCATATTTTATTCAATGAAAGCAGATTCATGCCAATTTTAAGATACTTGTGTATATCTATATATTTTTGTGAAGAAAGTGATGTATTTGTATTAACGCATCTTTACCCTGAGGAAAATGGCCAAATACTAACACAAAGAGTAAGACCGGATCACAATATGACACAGCGACATATTTTCACCATTCTCGTATCCAAAATGGCATGGGCGTCCAACATGCAGCCCGCCGGCAAGAGAGGTGTGGCCCGCTTGAGACTGGTACCTCAGAGCCTCTGCAACAAAGTATGCACTGAGATGTCACTGACACTCGGTGCTCCAACAGCGTCAGAGTGCTAGGGGGCGGAGCTTTCTCTCCTCGAGCTCCGCTTCCTCGCACTCTGACCCGGTTGGAGCATCGGATGTCAGTGACATCCCGGTGCTCAGATAGGAACTAGCCGCTACCATGGAACAATTCCACTCCCTGCAGCTAAAAGGTAACTGAGCAGGGAGGAACAAACAAAACGTGTTTTTTTTTTCTTAAAAAAAAAAGATGAAGCAAAGTGTATGTGTGTGGAAGTATGAATCAGTGTGTGTGGAAGTATGAATCAGTGTGTGTGAAAGTGTGACTCTGTGTGTGTGTGTGTGTGTAAGTGTTACTGTGTGTGTGTGGAATTGTGACACGGTGCGTGTTGTAAGTGTGACTCAGTATGTCTGTGTATGTGGAATTGTGACTCAGTGTGTGTGTTTGTGTGTGTAAGTATGACTCAGTGTGTGTGTAAGTGTGACTCAATGTGTGTGTAAGTGTGACTCAATGTGTGTGTGTGTAAGTGTGTGTGTGTGTAAGTGTACTCAGTGTGTGTGTACGTGTGTGGAAGTGTGACTCAGTGTGTGTGTGTGGAAGTGTGACTTTGACTGCACATCACTGTGATATATATATATAATATATATCCACACACATGTATGTATGTATTTATGTATATAGATTTTCTTTCAATGAAACATGAATGTGGCCCACGCACAAATAGATCTACGGTGAAGTGGTCCACTGCAGAACAAACTTGGACACCCATGCAATATGGCAAAGTGTCGCTGCCACAAAGTCAAACCGGAAGTGAACTGTTCCCCAGAAATGAACCCTGCCGGAACCGGAAGTCGGCCATTGAACTGTGTGCAGAATCAGTCCGGAGGAAAACGAAGCACGTTCTTCTAAATAAATGGGATTGTAATTGTTTTTTCTGTGTATATATATGCATGTTAACTCCAAATACTCATTCCAAAGCCAGGAGGTAGCCCCCTGCGACGGGTGAAACGCGTTACTTACTATATATTCAGTACTCCAAACCTTAATGTAAGATATTTTATACATTAAATATTTACTAATATGCAGTTATCTGAATACATTGTTTTCATATTGTCTGTTATAACCGTAAACATATACCCTGTGGGAAATTACTGATACTGATATACCTATCACCACACCAAAGGGACCATCTATGATCTCTGTGATCTCAAGGAGCATATACTACGTGTTTGTGAGAGTAGCATTTACCACACATACCAACACTTCAAGTCTGCACATATTGTTGTTTTGTATGTTCTTTTACACAGCTTATAAATAAGAACCAACAGAATTACCTCTCAGATGAGATCCCATCGACAGTTATACATCTAAATTGTATGGTACCCTTTTAAAAAAAATTGCACCCATATATGTAGCAAAATCAATTTACAAAAGTTCCTCCATTTGACAGACCAAAATAATACAATGACCCTACTCCATTACCCTTTAAATGGAGGCACCTGTGAACTTTTGTAAATTGATTCTGCTACATATATGGGTACACAGAACTTCATTTGCAGACATCTAACTGCCTTCCATGTTTAAGAAAGGTTCGTTTTGTTTTCTTTCTTCATTTAACTCTTTTTTGAACTCACTTAAAAGTTTTTTGAACTTTAATGACATTCAAATGCACTTATTTTGTAATGTTCCACAAGGGGTTGATTGTACCAATTACTTTGCACTTGTATATAAGATATTAACTTCCGCATCTCAATCATGCCCTTGACGAAGCGCCAGCATGCAGGCGCGAAACGTGTAGGTTTTTTTTTTACAGACCGGGTGATCCCACTCTCACTGCAGCTGTTAGTTGTGGCGTTTTATGTGTATTAAAGCGCTTCATGCAACATCTACCTGGTCTCCAGCCATTTCATTCATTCATCTCTGGAGGACGACCCTCTACCCTCCTTGCTCCTTTTACTTTCGCACGGTGTGAGTTCCGAGAGGAGGAGTCCGCGGAGGTTTACTATGTAGATCCAGCCATCTCTCAACTTTCATTTTTGCTTCAAACAGATTCCTTAGTAATGCCAGTCAAATGGCCCATTAAATATGCCACATACAGGAGCCCCACAAATTATGTCAGACACAATAATAATATGCCAGTATTATTTTGCCGTTAATAAGCCAGACAATTTGCCTAATATGCCAGTAATATTGTGCCATTCAGATGCCAGTAATATTGTGCCATTAAGATGTCCCAGCCAATTTGCCCATCAAGATGCCAGTAATATTGTGCCATTAAGATGTCAGTAATATTGTGCCATTAAGATGCCCCAGCCAATTTGCCCATCAAGATGCCAGTAATATTGTGCCATTAAGATGCACAGCCAATTTGCCCATCAAGATGCCAGTAATATTGTGCCATTAAGATGCCAGTATTATTGTCCTATTAAGATGCCAGTATTATTGCACCATTAAGATACCAGTATTATTGCACCATTAAGATGCCAGTAATATTGTGCCATTAAGATGCCAGTATTATTGTCCTATTAAGATGCCAGTATTATTGTGCCATTAAGATGCCAGTATTATTGCACCATTAAGATGCCAGTATTATTGCACCAATAAGATGCCAGTAATATTGTGCCATTCAGATGCCAGTATTATTGCACCATTCAGATGCCAGTATTATTGCACCATTATGATGCCATAATTATTGTGCCATTCAGATGCCAGTAATATTGTGCCATTCAGATGCCAGTAATATTGTGCCATTCAGATGCCCCAGCCAATTTGACCATTAAGATGCCAGTAATATTGTGCCATTCAGATGCCAGTAATATTGTGCCATTAAGATTCCAGTAATATTGTGCCGTTCAAATGCCAGTAATATTCCGCCATTCAGATGCCTGTATTATTGTGACATTCAGATACCAGTAATATTGTGCCATTCAAATGCCAGTGATATTGTGTCATTCAGATGCCTGTATTATTGTGCCATTCAGATACCAGTAATATTGTGCCATTCAGATGTCATAATTATTGTGCAATTCAGATACCAGTAATATTATGCCATTCAAATGCCAGTAATATTGTGCCATTCAGATGCCAGTAATATTGTGCCATTCAAATGCCATAATTATTGTGCCTTTCAGATACCTGTAATATTGTGCCATTCAAATGCCAGTAATATTGTGCCATTCAGATGCCTGTATTATTGTGCCCTTCAGATACCAGTAATATTGTGCCATTCAGATGCCTGTATTATTGTGCCATTCAGATACCAGTAATATTGTGCCATTCAGATGCCAGTATTATTGTGCCATTCAGATGCCTGTATTATTGTGCCATTCAGATAGCAGTAATATTGTGCCATTCAGATGCCAGTAATATTGTGCCATTCAAATGCCATAATCTTTGTGCCATTCAGATACCAGTAATATTGTGCAATTCAGATGCCTGTATTATTGAGCCATTCAGATACCAGTAATATTGTGCCATTCAGATGCCAGTAATATTGTGCCATTCAGATACCAGTAATATTGTGTCGTTACCATGCTCGTTATTCCTCCCTCCTCCCCCAGTACTTACCGCCTGGCTGCTTCTCCATGTCCCCGGACGCCTCCTCCGTGCAGTCTTCCCTCCTGCACGGAGGAGGGAAACACAGACACCGGATGTGATGTAACGTCACAACCAGTCGCAGGGATTTTTTTTAACTTTTTTTTTCCGGCAGCCGAACCCAGCGGATGCGGATGCCAGAGAAAAAAAATAAAAGCACAGCACTGCGATCCGCTGCGGGGGGATTCCGGCAGCACCGGTGTCACCTCCGCTGGCGGTGTCACTCGGTGCGGTCCGCACCCCCCTCGGAACTCCACTGCTGTAGGTATCTGAACTTGACACCTTTGTATTCCGAAACATGTGAGGCAGGCTTTCGCCATTGTATATCCTACTGTTTTTAATTTTCTGTTCTAAATGAGTCTTTCTATTGTTTAACGCTTACCATGTTATAATTAGTTTCCCTTGTGCCTCCCCCCTTAGTTGATGTGATATTTGTCGTATAAATATCTGTGCAGTTTTCAAATAAATGCTTATTCCTGTTGTACTCCTATACTGGTGTTGTCTGGTACTTGGAGTAAATGGCTGAGGATTCCTGGTCTATTTGGAGTTCCTGTTTTGAACACTGCTTCTACTTGGTCCTGGTGAATTAGAACACTGGTCTGGTGGCTTGAGGTGGCCATCACAGCAAGGAAGCAGAGCTTTGACGGAGGTAACGAACCGGAGTACCAGGGGGTTACGCCACAAAAACAAATCCTTTTACCAAGTTTTATATTTACATGGATAATGTGTCAGTAAAATGCAAACAGCATAGTTAAAAATTCACCAAATTCAACAATCCGTGCTATGTAAAAACATAATTTTTTAATCTAAATTAAAAAGGGTGCATTCTTTAGTCATTTGGTAGCAAATGAGTTAATTTCTGAGCTAGTGGAAGAAATAAAAACAAGAAGAGCCTAATATTAGGTGTCACGCATACGAGCTGCTTGCACGGAAGCCATCCTTTCTATAATGCTGTCTTGGGAAATGTGCCACAGTCTTGTGCCAAGAATCTAAAAAAGAAATAGTGCTCCGACTAATTGATCTTATCTCTCAAAGCGTGTTTGACATTTTATCGCCTGCTAAAAAAAGGTTGTAAAAGAAGAAGTACTATGGAAAAAACAAAAGTTAATTAATTTAGCCAGGTATTTAAAAAAAACTATTTAAATTGAAGCCTCAATTTTATTATGTATATCCATTACAGCAATCTGACTGTATAATAGTCTGGATTCTTTTCTCGTTCTGTTGTGTTTTTTTTGCATGACTTAATACGCGAACAGAAAAAGATCACTATAAAATTACATTTACAGTTCAGAGTCCTTAATAGAGAGTACATAGTGTACTATACCTGACTATACATGTCTAACCCTAATGCATACCTTAACCTAATAACACCCTGACATATGTCTTTAGTGGGTATGTGCTCTAATGACTACACAACATTATGGCACACCGAATATACTAGACAATCACTGGGGTGCTCTAGGAAAATGTTGTTGCTGTGCTTTCGTTTCATTTCTAGTTTCTATATGATTTGAGGCTCGAGTCAGGTAGCTCAGATTTTCGGATCACTTTGGTTATCCAAATAGCCCTTGAATTTGGGCTATTTGAATACTGAAGTGCTTCCAAATTGGCATGAAAATCGTCCATTTTCACTTCCGGACCACCCCAATAAAAAGGTTTTAAGGATTCAAAGGCTGCCATAATGCCTTTTGAGTCCCACACCAATAAAAAAACATAACCCCTAAAAAGCATATATATTATACAGGGGTTTGGGAGCATTTGCCCTGCTCCATTTATTGTAAGGGGTGGCCAGGGCTACTAGCCTTGTCTCCTGATGTTTATGACAGGCCAAACGGCTTCAAACACCATTTGCTATTGAAGGGGGCAGCACTACTTCCCTGGCCTCCAATGTCTATAACCAGGGCCTTAAGTGTTCCAGCGCCCTGTGTGAACCTCCCCATGGAACCCCCCATGCCTGTCTCTTTCCTCTCCCTCCATGTATGTGTTTCTCCCTTCCCATGTTTGTCCCTTTCCTCTTCCTTGCCATGTCTGTCTCTCTCCAACTCCCCCATACCTGTTCCCTCTCCCCTTCCTCCCCCATATCTGTTCTCTCTCCCTCTCCTCCCCAATATCTTTTCTCTGTCTCCCCCCTCCTCCCCATATCTGTTCTCTCTCTCCCCCTCTGTTTTCTTAACTCCCCCTCCTCTGTTCTCTTCTCTCCCCCCATCCTGTTCTCTTCTCCACCCCCCCTTCCTCTGTTCTCCCCTCTTCTCTGTTCTCCCCCTTCTTTCCCCCTTCCTCTGTTCTCTCCACCCCTCCCCTTGTTCTCTCTCACCCCCTCCCCTGTTCTCTCTCCCCCTCCCCTTCCTCTGTTCTCTCTCCTCCCTCCCCTTCCTTTGTTCTGAAGGGGTTAATCATTAATCTAGACACAAATTGGTACATTTGAATTCAGCTGTTTATCCTCATTGACTAGTAGATTTTGAATCCAATTCAAATCATGGTTACAGACATGGTCACAAATATGAAGAGGGGCGTGCAATTAAAGGATATATAGACAGCTTTTGACATAAGGTGCTACTTTATAGCTGCATTTATGTTCAATCATTGTATTGGAACATCTATTTTGTAAATGAACATATAATTGTACCTTATGTCCTTCACTGTCACTGCTGCTGTTGAAAACAACAAAACAGAAATCAATATTTTCCCTCCAGGTAAAATAATTGATTTCTAGACATGCGAGTGGAGTGGTTTGTTGAAGTGGGAAGCTGTAATATCTTTGCAGTTGTGTGAAATCCCTGCGTTCATCGTTATACTTTTAGTCACCATTTTCTGGTCATCATGTAGACATAAAAATAAAGAGTGACCTTGGTTTTGGGGGTGTATGAGGGGTGTGTCTTTAATGTCCTTCATGGCTGTGATCACACAATGGCCTCACAACCAACCTTTATCAAAATATCTCCTAGGGCTAATGTCATTTACATGAAGAACTGCATTTAACAACCAAATGGCAGTCACTTTAGATATTTAATTATTTTCATGATGATTTACTGGTGCTACTTAACCCCTTCAGGACAATGGTTTCCTTTGTCCGTTCTGGACAATGGCTTTCTTTCTATTTGTACTTTAGCTATGTGTACGTTTGAATTAAAGTGCAAGCTTGCTTTTTTAATGAATCCCCACATATAATATTTTGTTTTTTAAGGACAGATGGGGCTTTCTTTTAAAACCATTTTTTTTTATTTAACCGTTTGTGTAATGTACAAAATTTAATAAAGAGTGTAAAAATGGTTTAAATAAAAGTGTTTTTATTACATTTTTTCTGGGACACAGTATATTTCTCTCTCTCTCTCTCTCTCTCTCTCTCTCTCTCTCTCTCTCTCTCTCTCTCTCTCTCTCTCTCTCTCTCTCTCTCTCTCTCTCTCTCTTTCTCTCTCTGATTTTGACAATCAGTGTTCATACAGTACTGATTTTCACTTACTGTATTTTTTGCATTCATTGCATGTGATCAATGTGATTGATTTTCACAGTGATCAAATTATTAAATGCAAAAAACCTCCTCACCCCTCATCTGATTTGCATATGGCATTGCCACCAATTTATTGGGAGGCAATGTACGGGCATTGTCGCAAACGGGTTAAAACAGGTTTAAGGATTAACACAAAACTATGTGGGCATCCAAGTTGCAAAGTAACACTTTTGATAATCCAAACACAGGAATTTAGGTATTGTTTATTATTTAAATAAAACTTTCTCACAATTATTGGGGCACATTCAAAATGTTGTCTAAACATTAGTGTGCCAATATGTCCACAATTCCTAACTCTAATGTTCCTAATTCTTAAACTTAACCCTATATTGTTTTCCTCTAGTATAGGGGGACACTACATTAACACACAACCCTAAATTCACCCTGCAGTTTATGACAGGTGTTGAGCTCTGGATAAACACTGCACAGTATAAATCGCTGGCTCTTTTGGATTTTCTTTGCACACATTTGGATCCTAATCCTTGTACATTGTTATCCAGTCTACATTCCATTCACCCGATTCCATGTGCAATGCTGTAATAACACTAATGTGTAAAGATCATTAATCAAACTGCCTGTAAATTATGCACTTGTGTGTCGTGCCAAAAGAACTCACTAAGCTGAACTGGGAGAGAATGTACAAGCTGGTCTTTCCAAATCCCATTATAGAAACCATAACTAAGTTTCTAGAGAACAAATCCAACAAGTTCATTACAATGAAGAAGTGAAAAAAAGAGAGTAGGTTGGCCTCCATTCATTGAAAAAAATGCCGTTAAAGGTAATTTAAAGGGCATTGATGATTCAATACTCGCCACTAACACCATTAACAGGTGAGGTAATATCATTGCCGCACCAGCTATAAACCTCCATGCTTGCAAAATCCCCATGGCACAATCATTAAATAAAATCAATAATTATAATTCAAACCCTATCTACCTCCAACCACCACTACCTTGCTTAGATAGGGAAGGTATGATCAAAAATGCACCGAAACTGAAAAAAAAAAAGCACCCTTTAAATGCCATGGGCCAGAAGCTGAGGAACCCGGGCATTGTGGATTGTCATTCGAGTCTGGATACAGGTATATTTTTCCCTACAGGGCACTGATTTTTACTGCCCACCATCATGGCACTCAAAAGGTGGGGGGGTTGTTTCAGATTTGGGGCAATTGTGAAGGTCCCCTGGGACTACCAAAGCAGTGGTGGTGGGGAGGGGGGGTTAGGAATAGATTAAAAGATACTGATTGACTTTTTGTGCCAGGGGCATTTGCTCAGCACCTGGCACATAGATAGAGGAAATGGGAGCATTTATTTTTATTCAATCTGGGCTTGGGGCATATCACTGGGAGGCTTATCCTTTATTTTACCTTTGGTCCGTGAGCAGTACTCTGGCCTTTGGCCCCAGAGGGCCTATCATTTTATTGATTTAGTTACACTGGTCCATGGTCACTTTTTTATTCAATGTGCGAGCATGCATCCTGTAATGTTTATTTTATTGGGGGGTTGGCAGACACTAGTGGTTATTACACCACCAGACCCCTAGCATATGTTTAACAGGGAAATAGGAAATAATGGCATTTTTTTTGCTAAACATCGTTATTCCCCTACCGCAATACCAGTGCTTTAATGCACTGGATGTTTGTGGTCCCCCCTGCAGTTGAATCACACGCTATTTAAAAAGTAGTTTTTAAATCAGGGATGTGGAATTTAGCGGGGGGATTGACTCTACCCCAATGAGTCACATTCTAGTAATATGTCCGCAGCAAATGGTGTGTTCTGACAGCCTATGGAAATCAGAGTCAGCTGTTGCTGGACAGAAACTCTCATTACTGTCTGTCACTTCAGGCTTTCTGGGTGTGATGGTGGTTGCAGTCTTGCAATAGCTGCAGAGCAGCAGTTGCACAATCTTGCTAGAGTAAACAATAATTATACTGACAGGGCTGCTCCTGAAGCAGAATCCCTTACAAAGACAGCCTGTCAAGCTGATAGTACATATATAAATTAATGTTGGGCAAACCTACAGAAATTCAGGGGAAAAAAACAGCCAGTAGAAATATTCTATGGGCACACCTATCATGGATCTCCCTTAAAGTGTATGTTGTTCAAAAATTCTACGACAGGGCTTGACAGATTTCTGTAGACTTTATTACTTTATATGTAGATACAATTCAAATTATTTGTGTTAGCCACAATATTACCAAAAAAGAGGTGCATGGGATTTGAGGTACATAATGTATAGTTAAATCTTTAAATATTGAAGAACTATATAGCTGCCAAAACAGTTCAGCAGTCCATAATAATTAGC
The DNA here is from genome assembly GCA_036172795.1 of Pelodytes ibericus. Classification (NCBI taxonomy): domain Eukaryota; kingdom Metazoa; phylum Chordata; class Amphibia; order Anura; family Pelodytidae; genus Pelodytes; species Pelodytes ibericus. Next base: position 157,176,299 of record CM069861.1, on the reverse strand, counting down.
ACGTTGCCCAAGTTTTTCAGCATTCACTTTAACTGGAATCGTCCTGCTTTGTTAAGCAATGATTTCCTTTTCTCTGAAAATGTCTCCACATTTTCCATTAGATATATAGACCACTGACAAAATTAACATCCCAAAAGTGAAGGAGTCTGGTGAAGAAGTCTGGTATAGCTGCTGATGAGCATTGTATGCCAAGGAGTCCCAGTTCTGCGTTCAAGTTTGGAGGTCCAGTTGGACTTAAGTTTCCAAAATCGCCCCGATTAACTTGGCTCCCATTAAGTCAAACGCAACCTCCTTGAGATCGGCATCTGAGCATGGAGATCAAATTTGACACAGGGGGCTATTCACTTAAATTCGAGAATAGCAAATTGGGAAGAAAGATTTGACTTAGGAAAAAAAATTGGATCTCCAAATTCAACGTCCTTGCGTTATTCACACACACAAAAAAATTGTCCTCCCTCTCTACAAATTCCAACTTTTGCAGATACAGGACAACATTTAGGTATGGCCTGATGCAGTGGCGAACTGGCCAGGGTGTCAGTAAAAAAAAAAAAATCTGCTATTCTTTAATTTAAATTATATGTGGCATATTAATGGACAAATTATCAGTGGTAAATTAATGAGCGAATTATCAGCGGCATATTAATGAGCAAAGTATCAGCAGTATATTAATCAGCAAGTTATCAGTGGCTATTAATGAGCAAATGATCAGTGGCTATTAATGAGCAAATTATCAGTGACTATTAATGAGCAAATTACTAGTGGTTATTAATGGACAAATTATCAGTGGCATATTAATGGACAAATTATCAGTGGCATATTAGTGGACAAATTATCAGTGGCATATTAATGAGACGGTCTCTTGTGTACCTTCTTGACATGTCACTCCGCTCCTGCAATACTATGGTACTTATGTAACCCTCTTCTCCCTGGGCAACTTCACCGTCCAAATTGGATAAGGCAGTACTTTATTGGGACACAAGATGTGGCCCCATCCTTTTTTTGGCTTTGCTGCCAGGTGGCCTCCTCTCCTTTACTTACTCTTTCTCTTAATTAATTCCTCTTAAATCTATTGATTTCTTCTCTTTCGGTATATATGCATGCCTCTCTTCCATATTCTGCCATTTGAACAGTTCACTTTAAGTATAGGACTTTGCACTATTTGTTTGCTTTGTATTCCTTACTGTTATGATAAGTGTCATGACAGCGAACATTATTAGGTCGACCGAATAACGGAGATTCCAATCCAAGAAGACACATTTACAAAAGTTTAACTGCATACAACTTCTCAGTGGCAAACCCATATTTGTGATATATTTGTAGATTTTTTCTTATTCTTTTTCTTTAGTGGATTTGATATACACGACCCCAGGTCTGTTTTTATTTTATCCAATACATGGCGATGCAGGGCAGTGTAAATCTAGAAATAGTCCATTCGTACTCTCCCTAGAGACAGTTTATGTTTAACCAATAATAGACACTGCTCCTTAACTAAGTTTTTCTATATTTGAGTTATGGGGTTTGGTAAAGATACAGTTCATCATTTGGTATGTGAAATATACTATTTATATGCCTATTTTTTTAAATTTCAAGTTCCTGTTTATTGAAATGACAATATTTTTGTTAAAGTAACCAAAGGATTTGACCATATGTTATGTAAAAATGTGAAATATAATATTCCAATGCTTTGGTATTTATGTTTCAAAAACCTTGAAATGGCAATTGTTGTACTGTTAGATTTTTGTGAATGGCTGTAAAGATGCCAAATACATTTTAATTGAATAAATAAATAAATATCTACCATTTATTTAAAATAAAATAAAACAATTCAAAATGAAATAATAACAATATGTATTTCCATTTAGTATCTACTGTATAATGCCAGTAATATGTACGCTGTAATTACTAAAACATATATTAAAAAATCACAAAAATGTAATGGTACCTTTTTTCCGCTTGTGTATTAATTGAAAATGTTACTTATTTATTATAAAAATTAAATTATAGCCTTATAGTTCTGTCTCCTGGCAACCAATATTTTTAGACCCAGTCCACCACTGTGTCGAGGCATCATAACCACATCATCATATCATAGGCAGCCACCGTTGATCGCTGCCTATGCGGGTCACACTTCAATTGTCACTAAGTGACTTTTTTTTGCGTGACGTGCCTGGCACTTCAGTTGTCCATAAGGGGTTAATGGGTAGACTCCCCACCTGGCTGGGGAATATGTTTAATGGGTAAATTGGCTTATTTAATGGGCAAACTAATAGTGTCATATTTTAAAGGGCAAAGCGATGTATTGGCATGTTCTGTGGGGCAAAACTATAAACGCATTAGGTGGTCTGCCTGATTATATTTTCTGGAGCCCCCGTACACTATATTCTTTTTTTTTTTTTTTTTTTTTACTGTGGATCATCATTAAAATATTTTGGATCTATCTGGAGTCCCATGTTTTGTTGAGAGCCGAGAGATTCTCTATACATATTGTCACTGTAAATTGAGCGTTTTTAACTTGCCGGCATCTAGAATCGAGGGGAACATCTCATCTAGCAGTTAACAAGACGGCAAGGGTGAGTGTACAATTATACTCACTGCTGCATTATAGCACTGTGAGTGCGGTATTCTTTTTTTCTCCGATAGCTTGTAGAATAATAGTTGTGGGATGTGCTGCATGCTCCACCTGGTGCCTGCATAGCAAACATCATCTAGTGACATGTGTTTGAGGGAACGTGTTATTGCACACATCCAAATTATTACTTAATCTTTTAACATGTGTCACTGGCCTATTCACTTACTACATAGGCAGGCAAAGTCACAGAGTTCAAGGAGAGGGGTATCTGCCACATGTTCAGTCATTTAACACATCAGACAATGATAGTTACAGTTGGCACTGCAGTTGTTTGTTAACTACGAAACCCATGATTGCCAGTCACCTGTAAGGCATTATTTGATCACCCTAAGGCTGACTGAGAATCATGGGATATGAAGTTACCAAAAGTCTGATAAATTATGACAATGGTTAGCATTCATCATACTCACAATGAATTGTGGCAATCAGCTGTGCTAGACACAAAAAGCATAAATCATCTTACTAGCCTCGGAGAGGCTTACTATGAGTATGCCTCTTGTTGGATTAAGGCCCCTAAAGCAGGATGTTAAAAGACCACATGTGTGCCCAGTCACCAGATGGGTGGCCCTCTGTGCCTTATGGCAAGCATGCTCTGCAGGTGTTTGTGGATTTAACCGTGGCACAAACAGCCAGGAGCAGCATGAATATACTGAGAAACCAATGTATAATCTCCTTAACACGGATTTCCATATTGACAAAAGCATGTTATTGGCATGTGCTTCTGTCATTAACTGACACTTCTCACAGTGGTTAGGTGTGTCAAGAACATCAACATGATATTAATGAAAATTTCACAATGCAGGTTAAAGTATCATTATGCCAGACCCATAACATCACATCTTTATTATTTTAGTATGTGGAAATTCCCTTTGCATAACACATTTATATAATACACTGCTTATAGCTTGGATCCATATACAAGCACAGGGGGTGCTATATTGGCTCCTTATGCATAACCCTCTTGGGATCACACTCACTTGTGCCTGTAGGCATGTTAAGATAGGCCCTGGGTATACATTATGAGGGATTAGTAATATCAAATAAGATTAATGAATATATTATTATATATATTATAAATATTTATATATTATATTTAATGTACTTTGTAAGCAGCCAACCCTCTGGCATTAATCCAGCTTCAAATAACTGTGTGGGGTCAAGACAGCCGAATCATGGGTAGTAAACAGAAAGCCTGTTCGGACAAACATATAATGTGCATGTGAGCATTGCTTACAAACTCCATGTTAATTGAGCAGAAGCATTTGTGGTTGTAATACCCCTCAGACGTCACTCTAGTCCGTATGAGCACAACATGAGTGCAATCTATTGCCCAAGTACCCCATATCTGCTACATGATTACATTATGGGTTCCACATCACTCATCTGCCTGGTTAGGTGTGATTACCCATATTCAATTAGGAAGGCATTGCAAAAAGGAGGCCTGACTGATTCCAACCACTCCCATAACTTGTGATAGAAAGGAGTGCTTACCCAGGTAATGTAATACTGCCAGCAGCTTTGACATCCCTGGATGGCATGGCACCTTTCTGACAGAGGCTCCAAATCCTGTTGAACGAGGTCTTCGAGTTCATTGAAGGACTCAACAATGACTCAATAATGCTCCTGGGTTAGAACACCTGTGGCACCTGATCCTTGCTGGTGCAGCCAGTTGCTGCGTCTGTCCTTGCTGGGGCTGCTGAGCCTGCGGGGTGGCTGAGCCCTGGCAATGGTGAGTGCCTGTTGCCACAGGAAGGCTGCATAGGCATAAGCTAAGATTGCCATATCCATGTTTAAGTTCTAAGTTAATGCCCACTGCATTTTCAATGGAGATTACCTTATATTTTATATTGTTTGAGAGTAGGTAATTAACAACAAGTTCTATTTAATTGATGGGTGTGTTTAACATTTCCACGGGAACTTGTGGGGCCTTTTCCTTAAACAGGGAACAGTGGATTCATCAGTCACTTCTAGAAACATAGAATGTGTGGGCAGATAAGGACCATTCGGCCCATCTAGTCTGCCCAAGACTAGCTAGTTATGAACTACTTACAGGTTGGGGAAATGTCCTATTTAGGTTTTGTGAAAATCAATCACTTGTCAGTTTAGCTCTGTTTCATGTTTAAATAATAGGCCAATCAGGTCTGTGCACCTGCCCTTAAAGTCAAAGTCGGCCTCATCAAGTTCAAACTCCGCTTTTGAAAAAAGCACTAGTGTCATTTTTTACCACATCAGGAAATAATGGCACTCACCAACCTTAGAGTAGGCAAGTCCAAATAAGTGATTTGCACCACGAAGTCAAATTTGACCTCCCAATGTGACCTTCCTAATATTTTTGTGAATACCAATTGTCCATGCTTTCTTTGGGCAAGATGAGAGTTCGAAATTGACTTTTACTATAAATTGTGTAAGGGACAATATTTTCCCCACCAAGCAACCTCCTCAGCAACTCACCTTTTAGTGAATGTCCCCCTATTGTGTAAAATAAACAATAATCTCTACCAGGACCAACCAAAGTGAGGACTGTACATAAAATAAAGCTGATAACAGAGACTATAATACTATATTTATATTTTACGGAGAAAATGTACCATCAACCTGTCCTACAGAGAACAGTGTACCCATAGCAAGCAAAGTATTGTACTGTTAGAAATCACTAATGTAGAAAGCCTGTGCACTCACTGACTTTCTTCTGTCAGAGAAGAGACGCCCTTGAATGGTGACCTGTTTATATTTTCCAAATGACTAACTTGAAAACCACCGCGCTCTGTGATAGTACTCAGTCATGTATTACCATAAAAACGTTGGCCAGTCTGCCTTATAGCCTTGTTTTGTAAGCACTGTCATAAATACAGTAACAAGAATTTCCAAGAACCCTGCACCTAAAAAAGCACAATGGAAACTTTAAGCTTGGCAAGAATAATGGTATCTCAGGAGTACTCTGCTACAGTCGCTAGGGCACAGGACTTCACAAATGGATCATACTGAACATAACATGCTTACATTATCTGATATAATTCTATACGTTCTCATGAAAGAGCGCTAAAGAGACGGTATCACAAAAATGTCAATCTACAAAGCAAAACAGATAGGTTTTTTTAATCTTGGTTTGTCTGTGTCACTGCTGTTTTATAAAAAAAAAAATGGACATTTTAAATAAATGTACACAAAAAGGAGTAACAACAGGGAGACAGGTTCCTCACGTATATGTGAACAGTGTTTATTAAATCTTCATTCAATGGCCACAGACCACAGACAAAAAAACAACAATCACCTTACGCGTTTCGTGCCTGCTGGCCCTTCATCATAGGTATAAAGTGGAGGTGTTTAGGTGATACAGTCCCTTTAACACATTCCTAAACAGATTGGTTAAGTGATATTATCTAGATCTCACACCATGTAAATTGCATGTGAGTTAAGATGAGCATTTGTTACTGACTTTGCTTTATAAAGGGCCAAACCTGGTGAGTTTCTTCTTCTTGTATAGCTTGCTTGACCCTACATAATGCATTGTTGTTTTTGATGACAGGAGAACACTTGCACACACTCACCAGGTTTGACCCCGTGCAATGCATATGCAGTCAGTGAGATGAAATATTTATATAGATATTTAATGACTACATCAAAGAAATGAAACCATAAAAAAAATCCAAGGGCATAGTAATAACAAAAAGTGCTGAATGCTTGCAAAGAATAATTAATCACATACTTATCAATCTCGGATGAGAGCGTGGCTTCCAGGTAGAGTGTGATTTTGCAGTTGATCACGTACAGCTATATATATGTTTTCTAATATAGACATCGGTATGCTTTCATACAATTTAAGTAAAGGAGTAAATTGTTAAAGAATTTTTTGGTAACATTTAATTAACCCCTTCGCGTCACTAGGATGTTCTATGCCATCCTAATTTTAGTGGTCCTAAAAGACGCTAGGATGGCATAGAGCATCCTGGCGTTTAACAGCTCATTGCGGCTCCCCGTGATGAGCAGTGCTTGGATCCTGCTGTAAGGACTTGCCAGAGGGGGCATTCCATACTTAGCGCCGTAATGATGCTCAGTGATCGCTATGTGCAAAGGAGTGCAGAGACAGTAAGTCACTGAACTACAGTACCTAGCATGCAGTACCATCTCCTTTTTCCCTTTGTGGTTAAGGGAGGGAACCACACAGGTTTGTGACATCTGTAGTACAGACATTTGCATAAACTCCCTTCATGATATAGGATGTGCCTGGCACATCCTGTCGTGAAACGATCAATAAAATCGATGCCTCCATGTAGAAGCATTATGTAATAACGAAAGAAACAACCGGGCGCTTGTTTGCGCCCCTGAGCGATTACAAATGTCGGTTTTAAAGGCATATGTGCATAGGAAGCCATCACAGGTTGAGTCAATAAGCAACACTCAAAAAATGAACTTGCAGTCCCACATCTTTGCCCATCAGTGTGGCCAAGATTACGCTGCCCTTCTAAGGGCAAGAGCACAGGAAGCAGCTAGTAGCTCTGGGAGCATTACTTGATTGCCTCATCAGAGATGCCGTCAGTGTCAATAATCTGTAACTCCAGATACTCCAATATCCCTTTTCCTACATTTGGTTATCTCTGCCATCACTCCTCCCTACTATTACACCTTGGCAGCTGTGGAATAGACCACAAGGTACACAAAGTGAGTAATATGTCTGAACCTTGTGGCAAAATCCCTACCTGGGAGGTATTTTATATTCTTTTGAAAGGGCATACGTTAATGGTCAGACGTCATGAAGACAGGAAGTCACTGTCACATGTTCATGTCGTGTAGACTTAAGAGAGCAATCCACATAATGAAGATAGATTTTTAGCTCAATATGCAGAAATTAAGATAAACTTTGACAAAATATTACAGTTAGGGGGGAGGGGGGGGCAGTAGTGTCATTATGCCCTCTAATGTTTACGTGAACTTTTGAATGCATGGCAATAAACAAGTGTCAATGGTAAATTCCTAGACCTTGCGAGCGGGTGCTCTCTGATGGTGTGTACAGGGAAATGCCTGCCACATAAACCAGCCTTATATGTTGACTGCTGGAAAGTTAACAGCTACAGTATTTACCTGCAAGACTAAAAACTATTTGTACACTTAGCAGGAAAAACAAACCTTCCTGTAAGGCCATGATTTAATCTACACATTTGCTGGCAATTTCTCTGGCAAAATGACTTGATCGAATTTCATTGCTTGCTTCAAAAGAACCGTGTATTCACAGAACTGTAGAGCAAGGTCCGCTTTCACTGCCTAGATATAGAACATAAACCTAGCTGCTGTTACTCAGGATTGTACAATTCTAAAACAGAAAATACAGTGTCTCATTGTACACATAGGGTTTGGCTTCTGTGTGGGAAATATATTTTTTTTAAAACTTTTTTTTACTGCTCTGTTTTTTATTTCACAAAGAATTATATAGAAGAATAATTTGGTGCTTTGTAGATAAAGTTTACAGCATCCAGCCAGCATCATTAAAGTTACTGGTACGGTCTGTTTACAAAGTGTTACCAACAGAAATATGTATATGGTATGGCCTGGAAAACAGCTTGAGCTGAATTGCAGCAAACTCTGTAGATTACAGAAGCAGACATTAATAGCAGAGTTGGAAAATTCCAGCTTGTTCATTATTCAGATTTAATTAATAACTGTTTTTTGCAGTTCAGTGTCACTTTTTTCTTGAATAAAATGGACACACGGCTTCCTGGGTGGTACAAGTAATTTGTAGCAGGAAATCTGTGCCCGTTGCTGGTATTTGTTACCACTTCATAAACAAATGACAAGAACAATGCTGCAAATGAATATTTTACCTTCCAATCAGGCAGGTAACTATGTGATTCATAACTAATCAATACAATGATCTTTATTTGCTACATGTACATGCCTGTGATACACAAAGCAAGCACAATCCATAAGATAGACCTAGTATTCTCTGTAATTACACTAGATAACATTTAGGAACATATTTTTTTCAACAAAATAGACTGTTAAATTTGTAAACCTTAAACCACATGTAAAGCGCTACACCTATTCTACACATTTTCAAGTCATATATCACCACCCAGTGGCTCTAGTTGGAATTGGCAGTGCTTTGTATTTATACTTGTTCTGAATTTCAGAAGAATTTCAGTCTTTGTTTCCTCAAAAACTGGCACTCCAATTAATCTGTCCTAAAATAATGATTTCAAAGCATGCAGCAAATACCACTCTTGTTTGACAAAGAACTTATTCTATTTGCACCAAGGGAGTGTTGTTTTTATCACGAAAACATGAAACATACAGTGCAAAAACGTTATGGACACAGTCCCAAATAATAGGAGTTCCCCCCTTAGTGATTTCACTCACAAACAGAAAGCGTATTTGCTCCAGGTCACATGGGGGTCTAAATTCACGAATGGTCTCCACTGTTTACACCCAAATGGATGTTGGTGGTGTTGATATGTGTTTATGTTCTTCAGGGCCATTTCATAGCACAAGGGAAAAGATCCACACCGAATAGATTGCAACTCTTACCCAAGCTATTTTAAATCTCAAATTAACTAATTTAGCAAAAAAACAAGCAAACTACATATAGGAAGAAGATGCAAGCAACAAGAGGATTGTTTTATTCCATATCCTGAATTAGGTGAGCCTTTTCAATTTAATCCAGCTAGACAAAAAACAATGCTTCCTCCATCCAACGTGCTCCATGGATTAACATATTTTGTTTCCCATTAATATACCTATATCTGTGTATTGGATTTGGAAACTGCCGTTCTCCCTTAGACTTTTAAGGATTGTCCCAGCACCACTTTTCCAAATGAATAACAGTAATTTATATAGGGCATTTTCAATCTGTTGACTCATGGGACTGTGAATCATGTGGAAGCTGCCATTTGCATGGGATACAGCTATTCAGAAATAAGTCAAGGGACTAAAAAAAATGTTTTTAGAAAATGGAGTAGTCTAGAAATGGTCCTAATCTGCCAAAACATTCGGTTTCTACATTTTATCTGAAAATCTTACTTTATATATCCCCCACACATAAATAAACAATATAAGTTAATTGTTTAGATTACAGAAAAATAGAACTGGGGTCCTTTTTCTGTCCACCTATATATTCCCATGGACTGCTAAATATTTCAGATTGGTCACAAAACGGAAGTCCGTTATAGAGATTTAAAGGAAATGGTCAAGACAGTGGTGGTGTACCCACGGCACAAGTGACAGTATGCAAGCAAACACTTCCTCTGTGGCAGGCAGCACTCGGCAATACTGAGGTCAAATTTATTTTATAACTACCAGTGGTACAAAGAGCTGGTCCATTTTGTTTATTTTTTTTTTTATAAGTTGGGGACCTGGTGGGGCCCGGTTCCAGCACTGTTCATCTATGGAGTGCCATTTGACCAGCCTGGCTGCCTCCTGTGCTCCCTACTCATCATGTCAATGGAACCAAAACAGCTGACTATCACTGTGTAACTGATTTGCCTGGCCCCCAAAGTTTGTCATTTAATGAATGTAAAAAAGAAAAGGCTCTAAATAGGCACTTTTCATTTTATTTATACCACCACATAGCACTTTAAAGGGACACACATCCACCAAAAAATGAAAAGGTTTTATTTTGCATTGATGATTTCAGATATGTCTTATTTTTATATGACTATTTTTATTGTGACTGTATTTAATAAAATGTGACTTAACAAGTGTGACTGGGTGCTGCCATTTTGTGAAAGTGTTTTTGGGTGCCAGCCCCTATTGACTTTACAGCACAATTTCTCACTTTGGGGCTTGGGACACATAATGCAGTATTATAAGTCAGAAT